>JAJGOT010000636.1:217500-423135 GCA_022457155.1 Cladopsammia gracilis
TCTATTCTTCCATATGGGACAACATGGATGTGACACTTTGGATTTTTCAACCAGTACGCATGTGCAGTAGGGTTTATGGTCTAAATAGGTTCAAATTCAATTTCAAACATGATTGTCACACAAGTTCTCTTCCATATAGGACAACTTGGGTTGGGGGACACTTTTTTTAGTCAGTACGCATGCGCAGTAGGGTTTTTAACAAAATCCATGATTTTAAGCTCAGTACGTATGCGCAGTAGGGTTTTTTGACGAAATGGGTTCAAATTCAATGACAAATGTTATTTTTTAAAAGTTTAATTTGTAAATGAACGCACTCAATAAATGTTTTTTTAAACCAGTACACATGTGCAGTAGGAGTTTGACGAAATGATTATTTTAAGACCAGTACGTATTCAGTTCCTTGGGGAATGTCTATTGATTCATGCCCAAACATGCCCAAATATATCTTTTATATGCGCATGCGTACTACTGTAGGGACATTCATGTATCCCACATGTGGGCGAACGGAGTCGCAAATATAAGACCGTCGATCCGTCGTTTTCAGCATCTCACTTTAGCCAGCTCACTTTAGTCAGCTCACTTTAGTCATCGATTTTTCCAGCTCGCTTTAGTCATCTAGTCATCTCGCCGTAGTTATTTAGTCATCTCGCAAAATGTCAGAAGACATTTCTTCGGAGGATTTGAACGCATTCATGGACGCTTGGGAAACCAACAGATGTCATGTCCTTCAACGGTGAGTTTTATTGAGCTTCCCTTTACCGAACTAAGTAGTTAGCGTGTCAGGCAGTTACCAGTCTGTTCCAATTTAATTTAAGGGTTTATGGGAGCCTTCCCTTTTTAGTATCTGTACAGAGTTATTTATAGTATCCGTACCGAGTTATTTATAGTATTCGTAATGAGTTTATGGTCTAGGGTCAATTTAGTCTTTTAAAATCGTCTTTATGTTCATTTTTCGTAATGATGCAGACCTCTCCGACCTCTCCGACGAGGACTTAGTACATGCTGTGGAAACAACGGAGCGTCAAATGGCTAATCAACGACAACTGGGAGGCGTATCTGCGCAACCTGGACGCTTTGAGTTTTCACTCAACTCTTTCGTGGACCGTGTCAGCCAATCGCATGGAGTGCGCGAAAGACACTACATTACCACCGTACGTCAATCCCCAAGACAAAATTTAGCAACAACCCTCACCAATGATTTACATCACACCTTCAAAAACATTCTCCTTCGAGAACGGATACCTGATGAGGATCAGGTATATTTCACGTTGGCCAGCAATCGTCTCACCCACAATTATGGGTATCAGCGAGCGACCGCGGGGGAATGGTTGAATGGCAGTGAACGAGTTCAAAGAATGCTGCAGCAGATGTCCCGCATGCTGAATTCAAATGAAAACTTTGAAATGAATGACACCTTTCAACTCTCCTTCGTCCACGTCCGCACCCCACCGAGTGGGAGTGGAAAGAAAAGAAAAATGAAGCCGGGTCATTCCAACCCCGAAACTTTCAAATGCTTCAAATATTCCGTGGTGGAAATCAAGAACAACGACGATCTTTGCTGCGCAGGAGCCATCGTGACAGCTTAAGCCCACATTGACAATCATCCTAAATGGCGGAGTTTCAAAATTGGACGAAAAATCCAGAACGATCAAGCCCTTCTTCTTCATCTCGAAGCAAACGTCCTTCAAGGTCCCTGCGGCTACAAAAAATTTACGAAATTTGCTCTGGCCCCCTCTCTCTTCGACTACCAACTTTTGCTAGTGGATGCCACGCGTGGATTCAATGTCACCTCTTTTGGACCACCCCAAGAGAAGAAACTGGTTCTACTCTACGACAATGGCCATTATGATACCATCACGACACTGTCTGGGTTCTTTGGTACCGGTTATTTCTGCGCCCGCTGCCTGAAACCCTACAACGATGAAGGACAACGTGCATGCACCAACAACCCCGACCATTGTCCAGCCTGTTTTCAGACAGGCTGTCCCGATTACCTAGAAGCCAAATGCCGAAACCATCAAGCATCCATCCCTTGGCGATCCTGCCAACGAAACTTCCATGAAACCACTTGTCTTCAAAGCCATCTGACATGTTCCTACAAGGGTAAAGCGGCCGATGTTGAAAATGTCAGGGTATGTACCCAACGTCGCAGATGCACTCAATGTTTGAAACTGTTGGTGGGTGTCAAGGAGCAAAAAAAGTACCAGTGCGGATACATCGATTGTCCTTCCTGTAAAGAGTATGTGGATGCCTTGGAACATCAGTGTTTCGTACAAACTGTGAAATCTCCCGAGGAAGAAAAAGCAAAGAAAAACAAAACGCGCCAAACGGGGAGCCGCGGTTGGACTCGCTACTCTGGACGCCAATGGCGTAGGCATGGACATCGACACTGAGGAAGACAAACCACCCTTACACGTGTTCTTCGACATTGAATGTATGCAAGAGACCGGTCGTCACATCCCTAATCTTCTCATCGCTGAAACAGAGCATGATGATCGTCCTATTCATTTCAAAGGTCAAGAATGCGTCAAGGACTTTCTCCAGTGGCTCGATACTTTGACCGAGAACGACACTCATCCCATCACCGTCCTCGCTCACAATTTTCAAGGGTATGATGGCTATTTCATCGTGGATAGGTACCACAAACAGCATGGCATCATTGACCAATTGAGAAATGGTGGGAAATTATTGCAAGTGACGTTCGACAACATTCACTTCATCGACTCTCTCTCTTTCTTCCAAATGCCTCTCTACGCCTTTCCCGAAACCTTTGGCCTCTCTGAATTGAAGAAGGGATTCTTCCCACATCTCTTCAATCGCCCCGAGAACCAGGAGTACGTGGGTCCCATTCCAGACGAGTCATTCTTCATGCCCGAGACCATGTCCGTGAAGGGTCGCCAAGAATTTGACAAATGGCATGCTGAACAGGTGAAGAATGAAGTACTCTTTGATTTCTCGAAAGAACTGACCGAATATTGTGAATCAGATGTTGAGTTGCTCAAGCAAGGATGCTTAACGTTCAAACGACTCTTTGAAAAAGCCAACTTCAACCCCTTCACCAACATCACCATTGCAGCTGCTTGTAACAGAGATCTCCGTCAAAACCGTATGGAACCCAACACCATTGCCTCAGAACCCTTACATGGATGGTGTTGGAAGACTAATTTCTCCAAAGTTTCCTTGGTATGGCTGCATTGGCAGGAACATGATTTGTCTACTCCCATTCAACATGCTGGGAATCAAGGCGAGTACCGCATCCCTCATACTCGCTACGAGTTCCTGGGATGCTTTTGGTATGGATGTCCCGACTGTTACCCCGATTGTTCTGAAACCCATCAATGCCTCGAAGACCGTACTTTCAACAATGTGTACCAATGTACGAAAAAGAGGCTTCAGTTCCTTGAAGATAAGGGCTACACCGTGGTCACCATCTGGGAATGCATGTGGACAAAAATCAAAAAGGAGAGAGAGAGGAGGTGAATACCTTCGTCGACAGCTTGAAAATCGTGGACCCCTTGGAGCCTCGTGATGCTTTCTGCGGCGGCCGCACCAATGCGGTGAAACTTTTCCATCTGGCCGATCTTGCTCAAAAATAAAAAATAAGGTATTATGACTACCTCCCTCTACCCATTTGTCAATAAGAACAGCAAGCACCCCAGAGGACATCCCAAAATCATCTCTCAGCCTGGTCACACCGACATCTCCCAATTCTTTGGCTTAGTGAAATGTACTGTACTACCACCCACACAACTATATCATCCCGTACTGCCACTCCGCCAAAATGGAAAATTGACCTTCCCTCTCTGTGCCATTTGTGTCGAGATGGAAATGACAAAACCCATGTTAGAAAGAAGTTGTATTTGCATCCACAATGACCTCTAACGCCTAATCACCAGTACGTGGTGCACCCCAAAACTGAAGAAAGCTGTAGAGAAAAGATATCGCATCGTCAAGATTCACGAAGTATGGCATTTTGAGGAAAAGAGAATGGGGCTCTTTGCAGACTATGTCAACACTTGGTTGAAGATAAAAGAAGCCAGCGGCTGGCCCAAACATGTGGGGAACGATCTTCAGAAACAACAACACCTAGTCGACTATGAAACCAAAGAAGGAATCAAACTCGATTTCAACTTGGTCAAGTACAATCCGGGGCTTCGTAGTCTGGCCAAGATGATGCTGAACTCCATGTGGGGAAAATTTGGCCAGCGCACCAACAAAAAGCAGGTCAAGGAATTCAACGATCCTCGGAAATTCACTGAGTTCCACACGTCCGACAAGTTTGACATCACCTATGTGGGCGTCTTGACAGAAGAGAGGGTGGAAATCCACTATCAGCATCAAGTCAAGGATAACCCCATTTCCCCTAACCCCAACATCTTTGTGGCCTGTTTTACAACATGCTGGGCCCGTCTCCGCCTCTACAATGCCTTGGATCTCCTCCAAGAAAGAGTCATCTACTTTGACACGGATTCAGTGATCTTCACCACTTTGCCTGGACAACCAGAACCTCCTCTTGGCGCTTATCTTGGAGACTTCAAAGATGAACTGAAGAATGGTGACTTCATTGTGGAATTTGCCTCGGGAGGACCATGGAATTATGGGTACATGACCCATAACAGCAAACAGGAATGTAAAGTATGTGGCATCTCCCTGAACAGTGAGGGCTCGAAACAGCTCAATTATCAAGTCCTTAGTTGAAATCCAAAAACCGAGGAACTTAACTTTATTTTCTGGCCATTTAAAATTTTTTTCTGGGAGGAGTTGTTTGTTCTTGCCCACATTTGACACTATCCATAAGGCTTCAGTTTTCTTGTCGTTAAGTTTGTGGCCAGACACAGCCGAAATTTTCTACAGTATTAAGGGCAGCTGATAAAGATTCTTTTTCACCGTTAAGAATCAATGTAGTATCATCTGCATATTGACTTATTTTAATTTCTGTGTTATTGACAGTGATACCTTTAATGTGAGAGTTAGCCCTAATTGATTTCCCTAGCACTTCAACAGACAGGATAAACAAGTTAGGCGACAGGGGGCAGCCTTGCCGAACTCCTCTTTGTAAAGTAAAGAAATTGCTTAACCATCCATTGTTCAAAATACAGCTTTCAATGTTGGTATAAAAAGTTCGAACCCAGTTTGTTAAGGAGGGGCCGAAACCAAAATATTGTAGCGTGTGATTAACAAAAGACCACTCCAGGGAGTCGAATGCTTTTTCGAAGTCGATGAAAAGTAACAAACCAGGGATTTCTTGTTGTGCTGTATAATTTATGACACTATCAATCAATCTTATATTTTCTCCGATAAATCTGCCTTTTAAAAAGCCAGTCTGATCATTATTAATTAGTTGTGGAATAATTGATAGAATTAGGTTTGATGGGTAGCTGTCAAAAACAGTCAAAAGGGTCCGATAAGACTACTTGTCCATGGTACTGCTTTTAATCTTTTATCCAAACTTGAACTGTTGACCAAATCTTCCATGAGGTAGCAGTTATGGTGTTTACTCACAACATTGAGGGGAATATTGTGCATCATGTCAAATACCATGTCTGCGAGTACATTGAATCCATACATCTTATGCAGTCGGTGGCTAAGGCCCTTCGAACAGTGGGTCGATCTTCACTTTCAATGTCTCTAACATAGTGTACCCTTGTTCCCTTCTTGGATCGCCCCTAGCTTTTTCGTCTTCACAAGTATTGACTGAACCACAATCACAGCAAATTACAGTGTAATTATGGCCATCATAAGGGGATCGCTCAATTTGTTTGGCACTTAAAACAGATGACACTTCACTAAACCTTGCACCGTCCCAAACCTCTTTAAAGGGAAACCAGGGGCCTTCATGATGTAGCCAGTGTTCTCGTTCATCCCAGAATTTGGCTATCTTTTCGCAGAAAGCATTGTCAGAGCACCATAATTTGACTTTCTGTGGGAGACCTAAGTAATAGTTATTTATAGTCCCAGGCGTCCCACAGAATCGACACAGAAAATCTTTATTGTCCATAATACCATAATTGGCAGAGTGGCTGTCATCAAGGCATATAAAATATTCCTTTGGGTTTTATAGCCTACTTCTTTGAGCAGCTTTTCCGTTTGCCTCCAATAAGAGGGCCAGTACTTTTCAAGGTTGCATTCACTTTTGCAGAATTGTCCTTGGCAAAGTTTAACAACTTTTCCATATCGGTCACAGACGATGTCATTTCCTGTGCTAAAAGAAGTCCCCTAAGAATGTAAGAAACTATTTCTTCCTTGATGATATCACTGCTTCCTGGACCACTTTCTTGGTCAACAGAGGGGGTTGCGATTCACAGGAACCTACACCTGCTTCATTTGTTGCACCACTACCTTCATCAATGATAAAATCACTGATTTCCTTGAAGTGTCCTCTCCTTATCACTTCTATCAGCTTCAGAAGTGACATCACTAAATGTTTTGTCAAGTTCACTATCTTCACGATTTACTGATATGTCTGAGGAACTTTCCTCTAGATTTTCATTATTGCAGCTGTCATCACTGCCCCTCAAGTTTAAAAAAAGAGAAAGTACATAATGAACTAAGGTCTTCTACAGAGTAGAAATTAAATTTTAGTTTTTGACAAGGTCCATTTCCACATTTTACAGAATCATGTTTTTAATGAAGTGCAGTTTGTTTAAAAATATAACCTCGATTTAGAAAGTCCTTGTCACAACCCAAGCTTATATTTCATACAGTGGTACACATGTCCCTCTAGCAATGTGTCAGAGATGTATTTCCAAAATTTGTTTCAGTTTTTACAAATCCTCACCCTTGAACTTAACACAAATTTAAGACAAGGCAGGTATTAAAAACAATAGACCAAATATGTATGTTCAACAAAATGTTTTCTTTGAATGAGGAAATCTTTCCACAGAAGATCATATGAAGGAATGTTTTATGTGTATGTAGCTGGGGTACTGTCTGGTATGACCATGCAAGAAAGGCTTTAAAAATCTTCGTAAAAACTGTGGGGTGAGTGCATGCTTAATAAAAGTTGACACGACTTCCTCAGTGTTTCATTGTAAACAAAAGGCTACATTTGTACATGTATGCTGTGTACATTGTGTACATTGCTCACTTTGGTGGGACAGCTAGTGAAATACAAAAATTTCGTTTTTCAAGTGAAAAAGTGAATTTGCCACCAAAGAAAAGCTTGTGGGAGCTGACATTTTGGGCAGTAGCCCTTCATCAGAGTAAATCGCTCTGATTCTTTCTAAGAAGAGCTTATACTATAAACATCAGCTCCCCCTTATATTACCTACAGTGGTTGAAACTTGCTTTATAATAGAAAAAAAATGAAATTTTTATTAACACGTACATGTAACTAAAAACTTAAACTTGACAATCATTCACGTTATGAAAGAAGTTAAGCGAGCTGTCCCTATGATTTTATATTCCTACTTAAAGAAATTCCAAGCAACTCACTTGGCTAAAAGGTTGTTTCTTTCCCAATGTTGAAACTCGGTTGAACGGGACACTGCTTTGCCATTGCATGTTTCGCACGGACAGTGTGAATGTCTGTAACTCAGATCGGGGCATCTGCAAGTGGAAACCTCTCTCTGCAACCACATTCTTAATTTCTCTTTTCTAGGTTTTTTTGCTTGTCCATCCTATTTGAAAAGGCACATGATAATTCCAGAAATCAACACAAGGATACAAACATGCATGTCATTCCGCATTGTGTCTAACTGTCAAATATCAAAAAGCTCCGCAAAGATGCTTACTGATGTTGTAGTGGGCGATTTTCTCCAATCCTCCTGGCAGTTTGGAGTTTCAAAAAACGATTGAAAGATGAGAAGGACCAAGGAGAGAGTTCAGGTGCAGCTGAAGATACTGTTGAGCTAAAAGAAACTGACCAATTGCAAGATGAGAATCTTGAAGATGAATCCGAGGCAGGAAAAGGTAAAGAAAGTTTTACAATACAAATGTAAAATGCAGTTAATGGAGCGTGACGCTCTTGGCCCCGTGGGGCATCTATTTTTATGCTATTGTATTTGTGTACTGTACTTTAGACTCGCAACCTAGACGTACAAAGGTTGTTTTATAAATAGTACTTTTACTTTTGTAAGCATGTTGCAATCTTGTCTGGTTTGCTAGTTAGTTCGCGTTTTCTCAGTGGTTAAATCAGTAAATACTCTATTATGTCTAATTTGCTATCATGCGTAATCTAGGCACTATATAGTACAGCCTCAGCCATTGGTTTTGGCCACGAACACTGTCTAGCTATAAAATGCAATGTAAAAGGTTCAAAGTCACATTTGCCTTCAGTTGATTTACTCACTGTCAAGTTTTGTAAAAGTTCTCGTTTCCAAATGGCTCGCCATCTTGCTTTGACTCGCTCCTCAACCCGCAAGCCAGCAGAAAAGCTCTCTTCCCTGACAAGCGAGGTGCTTCGCCTGCGCCTTCAGGCGCTCAGCCTGCCCATCGACGGTTCCAGGCAGCAGGTAATTTCTCGTCTAAAAGCTGCGTTACCGAACAATGCCAATCGCTCTGCGCGAGCCACCACAAATCGGGTCAGGAAGCCATCCAGGCGTAGATGAGCATTGACTGCAAACACCACAACATCCACGCGAGCCTCCCAGTCTGCTGCAGATCCACCCGTCCTTCCCGAGATCGAAAGTGCCGATGAGAATAATTCTATGCTGTCAGACGACGGTGCTTCCTCACTTGACGACAAAATGAGCGTTCACGAGACCACAAACGCGGCATCAAAGTCACCAGCCTCGCCATTCTCGGATGACCAACTTCGCGTCCTACAACACACAGTTGGGGTGTCAATCAAACAAGCCCTCAGGCACGTTCGCAGCCAGCCGACTGTGTCCCCAGAAATTCACCCTGTCCTGCCCTTGTCACGTCCTGCGGGTACCGCCTCTCCTCATGGTCTCCATCAACCTTTGGATCGCTCTTTGGAGGACAAAATCCTGCGGGATGACCCCTACCACAGTCAAACAGACTGCCCCGTTGCTGACCCCGCCCGCCGCCCAGCAAGGAGTCCCGGTTCAACCTGCTACAACTTTAACAAACCTGGCGGTTGCTCCCATCAGTCCTACCAATTCCAGCATGTGTGCAGCAGATGCCGCTCCCCATTGCACTGCATCCTGCACTACAAATCTGGACAACCTGAGCCCAAGGCCCAGCTCTCCAGCGACCGTGGCAAGAAGTAAAGTACTCAAGCAGTCTTGTTCCCAGCAACCTTCAGTGTCCACTCCAATCAAGCTTGATGTCCTTGAACATGAACTTTTACGCCACCCTGATCGTACCTTTGTTAATAATTTACTTAATTCTTTAAGATTTGGCACACATGTAGGTTACACTGGTCCCCAGTGCCCTAGGGGATCTCGCAACTTAATTTCCGCTTCCCAACACCCTGAGGTAGTGACCAGTAATCTTGCTAAGGAGGTTAACTTGGGGAGGGTAGCGGGCCTTTTAGCTCACCCCCTCTCCCCAACCTGCAATGTCACCCGGTGGGCGTGGTCCCTAAGAAGCACACCTGAGTGGACCATTTACCACCTATCCTACCCAGAAGGGCATAGTGTTAATGACTATATCCCAAAGGACCCCTGTTCTCTCCAATATGTCCGGGTGGATGACGCTATACGCGTTCTTAAGTCTTTGGGTCCGGGGTCCTACATGGCTAAGACTGACCTTAAGTCAGCCTTTCGCCCCATCCCTATTCATCCCGATGATTGGAACCTCTTGGGTATCTATTGGAAAGCCCAGTTTTATGTGGACCTTTACCTTCCCTTCGGGCTCCGTAGCGCCCCTTATCTTTTCAACCAACTTTCTGATGCGCTGGAATGGATCCTAAAATACAATAACGGCCTACATGTACTCCATATTTTAGATGACTTCTTTGTAGCTGAATGCTCCCGGGTACAGTGGTTAACCTCCTTTAGCACCCTTTTAGGGGTATTTATGTCACTTCGAGCCCCGGTGGTGGCCGCAAAAACTTTGGGCACTTCCCAGGTACTAGAAGTTATTTCCCGATGATAAACTTACCCGTACCAGGGGCCTTATTGCGTCCTTTCGGGGCCGTCGGTTCGTACGCCTCATGGAGTTACAATCCCTCATTGGCACCCTACAATTCGCGTGCAAAGTCGTCACCCCGGGTAGAACGTTTTTACAGCGCATTAATCTCACTAGGGGGGTCTGTAGTCGCTTCCATCACATCCGCCTAAACAAAGAGTTCTTTAAGGACCTCACCATGTGGCAAGCCTTCCTTACTGGGTGGAACGGTCGTTCCTTCTTCCTTGACCCAACCGTACCCCCTCCCCTGGCATGGAACTTTTTACCGACACTGCCAGTACAATACAGTACAGTTTGGGGGATACTTTAATGGAAAATGGTTTCAGGGCAGGTGGCCAAACCACATGGTAATTAACAAAGAACGGGGAATTAGCATAGAATGGCAGGAAAACTTCCCCATAGTGGTCGCTTGTGCCATCTGGTACCTCCATTTTGCAGGGAAACGCCTACAATTCTGGTGTGATAACGAATCCGTCATTTCTATAATCAACTCAGGTCATTCAAAGGCCCCACGCATCATGGACCTTCTTAGGTTCCTAGTCCTGATTTCCATGAAACAACTTTTTTGTTAGGGCCTGCCATGTCCCAGGGGTTTCCAACGACATCGCTGACGCCCTCTCACACTTTCAGGAGGTGCGTTTCCGGGCAGCTGCTCCCATGGCCGATTGGGACCCTTGCATCATCCCGCCTTCGTTAATGACCCTCTGAAGGACGAAGTTTTAATGTATGCCAATTGGGGTCTAGCCTGGAGAACCAATCGTACGTATGGCTCTGGCGAAAGACGTTTTATACGCCTTTGTCTCCTGCACCGTCTAGTTCATAAGGGTGGTGACATTCTCCCCGCTTCTGAAGGAACCCTTATTTACTTTGCTTCCTACTTAGCAAGGTCAGTCCGTCACAGTACAATCAAATTGTATCTTGCAGCTGTGCGTAATCTCCACATTTCCTGTGGGCACAGCGATCCACTAGTGGGTAAACTGCTTCTTAAAAAAGTTCTGCGGCGTATTCTTTGTTACCAAGGGCAACAATGGATCCTACGTCAACCGTTCCCCCGGGGGTTTTACTTGCTATTCGTCCCTTTCTCCAAGCCTGGTTGGGTCCCAAAGATTTTTCAATGGTTTGGGCCGCATTCACTCTTACCTTTTATGGCTTCCTTCGCTGCAGTGAATTTACCTACCAAGGGGTTCACACGTTTCGCCCTCGTTTTGACCTAAGTACCGAATGTGTGTCATTTCACCCCAGTCTGGCTAGCCCGCAACACATTGTTACTCTTAAATCGTCTAAGACCGACTCCTTCCGAGCGGGTCAGTCTCTTCTCATTGACCGGGCAGACACACTCGTGTGTGCCGTTGCCACCATGCAACAGTATTTTCAATCCGCTTGTCCGGGTCCACTTTTTTCTTTTCAATCCGGTAGACTTCTCACTAGGTCAGCCGTTATCTGCCTGCTTCGTGACGCCGCTCGTCACGCTAGGCTCCCATATCATAGTCTTAAGGGTCCTAGTTTTTACATAGGCGCCGCCTCCACAGCAGCTGCTGCCGGTTTGCCAGACTGGTTGATTAAAGTTCTAGGCTGTTGGTCTTCAGACTGCTACCAATTGTATATAAGGACACCACGACAGGTCCTGCTGTCTGCAGCCCCCAGGATGGCCAGCATTCTTAATTAATAAATGTTCATTTTTTCCTAGAAGATATTTTAATTTTATTTGTTTTTTGCTTGGGGGGATACCCGCTTCGCATGCATCTGTGGCGGTTAAGTCTGTGCAGCGACTTCCTCAAGCTTAGTTTACCAGTTTATTCTATCGTTTTTTCCCGTTATCAACCTGCCAATATTCCAGTCCGATCCAGCACCGCTGGTTAGATAGGTGAGGCACAATGGGTCGTTTAGTTGTTTATGTTTGCGCATTGCTGGCCTTAGGTTTCAGCTCGTAGTGCTGCCGCTGTAGCGCGTTGCTGGCCTAGTTTTCAGCTCGTAGCGCTTTAGTTTTTAGACCTGAATACTCTTCTCAGAGTGGCGGGTTGCTGGTCTTAGGTGTGCTGCCGCTGCAGCGCGTTGTTGGCCTAGGTTGCAGCTCATAGTGCCAGAAGAAGTGAGGCTTTAAAAGGTAACGCAATGGAAGTGGCCTGTCACGCCAATTACCGAGCGGTGTCCCCCTATCTAACGCCAATTGTGTCTGGTGGTCTTAATTCTACATAAGTTAAAAATTGAATTATTAACCAATTACTGAGACGCTATTTGAGGATCAATTTAACGGAACAGTGACATAAACAATGTAAATGACAGTATAAATACATCAAGCTGTTATAGTTCCTGAGCCAAATATACTGATGGTCTGGTTGCATCAGGGAAAAGCCAGAAAACTACTCCAACCTTGATTTAAAAAATATAAAATGATATTTAGTTTACTCAACAAGATCTGCAAAAATGAGAGCAAGTTTGGAAGAAGTTGCTGGCAAGGTTTAATTTACAGTATACATATATACAGAATTACTTTCAACTTCTGTCAAGGTACCATCTTGATAATGACATTAAAAAAGTAAACATTTTCTGTTTCTGTTATGAATAAAGCCAATGAAAAGCTAAGGTTAATGGACCTGCAAATAATTATTACAAGCAGTGTAAGCCGATTTAATATTTATTATTGTTGACAATATTAATTGTTCAATCAGCTAATTTCTCACCCTGGTTATGACTAAGAACCCTTTCATTTTAACTAGTAAAGGCCTATCCTTTGCAGCTCATATAATTACCCAAATTTGGTCGACCAAAACATTTTACCACGTTTGGTTTTGAACTTAAAGTAGTTGAGAAGTCTGACTTCAATTGTTTTTAATTTTCTCTCAGATGGGAAAACAAAGTCTTCCACAGATGGAAAACATCCTCTTTCAATAGAATTTGCATCAGTGATTCTTTCAGTGGCTTTTAAGGTAATAAGTGTGAAGTACATAACAAGAGGGCAACTGGCTTTGGCCAGCAAAACATTGAAACTAAGCTAAAAGCAACACATTCCAAGGGAGATTACATAGTTCCAGTTGCAACTGCTTTAATCAAGGAAGGTTTTATTAAAATTACCGGTACATCAGAGATAGTCACCCGAAGGGATGTTTTGAAGGTGAAGTCCTTTTGAGACCCTGATTTAGATCACCAGCTTAGTTTAAAAATTTTAAAGCTGTGTATAAAGTTTCGGAAACTTTTTTAAATGGAGATAGCCTGCATAGCAAGCATTCCCATACGAGCAAATTTTTCCGCATTATGGCTGCATGAAAATTGGGGAGAGGGCAAAAATTCGGCGGACGGGGGTGGGAGTGAGAGTTTTTTTGCTCTCGCCCCACTTTTTGTGCAGCCAGAAGGCAGAAATTTGTTCGTACAGGAACGCTTGCTACACAGGCTAAAATGGAGAGTTCATCTGTGATTCTTTTAGAGGCTTTAAATGTAATAATTACCTATATATACAGTGTTGTAAATTTTTTAATGCTTCTATAGAAGATCTAAAACTTATCATTCCAACTGAAATCTCAACATTCTCTCACTAGGATCACTAGGATCACACGCATGCTATTCTATCTCCAGTCATACAATACTTATGTTTGAGGGTCTCCAAAAATAAATCGTAATCAATGCCACACCTCATTTGCATAACATCAGTTCTCAACAACAGAGTAAAGTCCTGCAAATGAGCCTTCCGTTGTAATTAAGCTCTCATACGAGACATCAAGTTTTGTGTCATTAATTTTTTGTATTTCTTGAAAATTTAAAGCTGTTGCATTATTAAAATTGTACAAGTATTTGAGTTGTTATATTTTGAACATCCAGGTATTAGACGTACACTGTTTTCCATCACTTTTGTCTCCCTTTAATGTTCTCATTTAGTTATATGATACAATCGATTTTTCCCACACCTCTGGCACGTTGGTGGCAAGCTTTTGCGGGTAATATCACTGGTTATCACTGTTATAACCTTACCTGCTCTATATGCTCATAAATAAAACATTAATAAATCAAGTTGTTATATTTTGAACATCCAGGTATTAGATGTACACTGTTTTCCATCACTTTTGTCTCCCTTTAATGTTCTCATTTAGTTATATGATACAATCGATTTTTCCCACACCTCTGGCATGTTGGTGGCAAGCTTTTGCAGGTAATATCACTGGTACTTGTACAAAAAATAATCTTAATTACAGCAATTAATGAGTGGTGAACTGCTGACGTTTCGCTAAATTATAATACCCCCCCTGCTCTATTAAACCCCCCCCCCAACGCGCTTCAAAACAATAAGCCCCCTGGAGCGCTTAATAGAGGATTTATGGTACATGAAGCAAGGAGACTAATATTTAGACATGTGCTTTTTCAAATAACACAAGCTACCTTTTGCAGTAATCCCATCCTTGCCAAATTTATTACATTGATCTCCTAAATGTCTGTTTACCTCCTCCTACAGAATAAAAAGACATAACTTGCTTTGTGCATAACATCTCCCCAGTAAAAAAAATCTGGACCAACAAGCTACTTTAACTGCCACCATCAGACAGACAAAGACCTCATTGGCAGCGTATGCTTTGCAACTGAGAAAAAGGAAACTCTTGATTCAGTGGCAACACAAAGATCACCAGTTAAAATTTGAAATTTTAACATCAACAATAAGTATGGATGACATGATGTAGTAATAAACAGGAACACACACATCACTTCAACAGCTGATTTTCCATACAAAGCACAAGATGATGTCACATGAATTGCATCCTTGTCAAAAGTTGCGCCACAACAGCTAGTGACAATAAAAGGAAAGATAACACATCTAAGTGCGACCAAAACTATAGTCATCCAAGATTCTCCTGTTAGAAAGCAGGATGGCTATATAGTTGATCCATCTGGTTACATAAAAATTATTTTCTGGGGTGAGCATGTTGACAGTGTCACAACACAGTCCACCTACTTCTTCAACAACCTGAGAATGAAAGTATCTCACAATCAAAGATACTTGAACACACCAAAACAAGACAATTTATACACCATGAAGGACACCATTCAAAGAGAAATTACCTGATGTCACTGAAATCTCAACCACAACAGAAATGATTACAGAAATCCTAGGAATAAGCAGCATTACGAAGTACAACTTGTTGTTCATGTTTCAAAAAAGTTACCACCAAGGGGAAAATTGCAGTCTGTGATAACTGCAAAATAACACAAAAGTAAACCAACTGCAGTGTAAAGTGGACACTCAAAATACATATCCAAAACTCCAATCAACCACCCCAGAAGCTTCAACTATACGTTTATCCAGATGCAGTGCCCAAATTGTTTTCAATTTGTGACTTAAATGCAAACGAAACAACAGAAGATGAAATCACCGAAGCTGTGTTAAACCTAGACACAGTTAAAGTATGCTATGACACGAAAACTTGTAGACATTGAATAAATTAACATTTAAGAGCAGTTCTCTGTGAGAATCGAGAAAAGTGGGAAATGAAAATTTTTTACCCCCCTTCATATTTTGCATGCAGATAGGTCTTCAGGGGGATGTTCAAAAATGACCTTTGTTAAGGTCGTTTCTTCTTTATTGCCATGGTAACACTGGATGTTTGTTGGTGCCACTAAACCCAATTTTGACCTCAGAAACTTCCTTAAAAAGTACAAAATACAAGACATCGTTTCTCCAGTCCATTAAAACTGAACAAATCAAGACTTTCACCAGATGAAAAACCTTTATTCTAGTTTACATTTATGCATGTGGCATTTTGTTACATCAACTACATATTATCATTTCGACACTTAAAAAATTGAATTGAATGACAACCAAGTTCACTGTATATTAAATATTAGTAATATGTTTATTATATTCTTTTTGGTCCAAAGGTTTGAAAACAAAAACCATTTTTATCACTAAAATCATTTCATGTTGAAATGTGTTCATATACTATATAATAGCAAAATTGTAACACTGAACTTATTTTTACCTTACAAGTTTATCAATCACACAGTCAACAAATTTAATATTTATTTTATTTGTAAAATCAATGATAAAATAAAATTGCATATGGCAAATTTTCCCACTTTTTTCGATTCTTGCAGAGAACTGCTCTTAAGTTTCATAGCATTATGAACTTCATCATAACTTCATCTTGTTGTTATATAATCTAGTCCATCTCTTTCAGTTCTTCAAGATACTGAGTAGATTTACATGTTTTGTTACATTTTCCCTTGCCACTATTCAAGTTATGTAGATTTACATGTTTTGTTACATTTTCCCTTGCAACTATTCAAGTTACTATTGCATTTTTCCTTGTAACTATTCAAGTTACTATCATTCAGGTTACTGTTAAGAAAAATAGTTCAACTATGCTATGACACACAGACACAAAACGTTTAAACATTGAAAAATTAACATCTAAGTTTCGTAGCATTTTGAACTTCATCATAACTTCATGTTGTTGTTATAAAATCTAGTCCATCTCTTTCAGTTCTTCAAGATACTGAGTAGATTTACATGTTTTGTTACATTTTCCCTTGCCACTATTCAAGTTACTATCATTCATGTTACTTTTACAAAATTAGTCTCGTACCAATCAGTATCTGAACTACAGTGTAACTAAGTAGATAGGCATGTTTTGTTACATTTTTTGGTTTCACTATTAAAGTTACTATTGTTCATGTTGCTGTTTAATTACTTCGTGTTTCTCAATTAATGTCTCAACTAATTTGCTCCTATCTTTTTCCTATGATTTTAGCTAAATTCAATGAACTTTGAACGCACTTATTAATCTTTGATTACAGCTAGTACTAACGAATAAAACGTTTCTCTCCTTGTTCTAAAACTGAGAATTTCTAGATCGAAATGGTTAATTTAGTTACAAAATGGGTAAGAATGGACAGAAAGAGTTAAAGCCACTGCAACTCAAGGTTCAACTGAAGATGTTGCCGCAAATGGCCGAGAGGAGGTTAAGCCAGTCATGATGCAGTTCAAAAACAGTCTTTGGGAAGACAAAATACTTTCCATTCACAGTATAGTCAGATTTTCATTGCATACACAAACTAGTTTTGATATTAAGATTCGAAATGTTGTACTTCTGTATGTGGTGAACAAGTTTGATTTGCCAATTACAGATGATCTGCTTATAATAGAGATGAAGCATCACATTCTCTGGCAGTGGACAAGTCAAATGGAGCCGCTTGCCAGCTGCAGTCTGCCGTTAAATGCATAAGTGTCTTCAACTGTTTCAACTGTTTCAACTGTTTTTCTTAATTAAAGAAACCATACCAGCCCTCTGCTAAGGAGTTCGCTTGCCAAAATAAGGGCAGAAACTTCCACGAATCCTGGTATTCAGAATTCCATTGGCTTACAGTATGTACTAATCACAGTAAGGCATATTGTCATATGTGTAGGCAAGCAGTAAAGGAAGGGGTTTTATCATTCAGCAAAAACGCAGAAGCAGCATTCACCACTATGGGTTTTTATCACTGGAAAAAATCCCTTGAGAAATTTCAAAAGCACAAGGCGTCAGTCACAGAGAATTGATTCTTAAAATGTCGCAGCGTAATAAGCCTGGTGTGAATGAAATTATTTCATTGCAGGCAGCACGAAGAGAGGGACTAGTCAAACAGATAACCTCACTGAGAAATCAGTTGTGTCAACGCTTGGCCATCAGAGGCCATACAGAGGATGATAGCAACCTACCCCAGATGTTGAAAGTTCGAGCGGAAGATAGCGAAACCATTAGAAGTTGGATTAATGAAGAACGGTACATGTCACATGACATAATTAATGAACTGATAAATTTAATGGGGAAAGAAGTTTTGAGAACTGTTTTGGATAGTGTTTTGTCACAAACCCCACCCTGGTTTTCTATCATGGCTGACGAACCTACCAACATGAGTAACAACAAACAAATGAAAATATCAATTAGGTGGGTGGACAATGATTACACGATTTCTGAGGCCATTGGTCTTGTTGAATTACCAGACACGTTTTCTGACACACTTGTAACCACGTTGAAAGATGTTCTCACTCATTGTAATCTGTAACTAGCCAACTGTCGCAGCAAACATGCAGGGTATCCAAAATGGGGTTGCCACCCAAATTCAATCTGAGGTCCCATAGGCCATTCCTATCCACTGCCTAGCACACTGTCTGCAGTTGGTACTCCAAGTGACGGGGCATAAATGTAGACCCCTGAAGAAATCCCTCAAACTGGTGAAAGAAATTGTCAAGTTGATCAAGCTCTCCCCCAAAAGATCAACCCTGGGAATTTGGCCGACTACAAAGGTGGAGTTAATCTTAAGTCCCTATGTCCGACGAGATGGACACTCCGAACAGCAGCATTCAGTGCTGTAATGGAGGACAATGTAGTCATACAGGAAGCTATGGAGGAAGTAAGCGACTCTACTCGTGATGAATACGGGCAGAGCCAATGGGGTGGTTTCTAGCTTAGACAAGTTTGATTCTGTTTTGGTTTAAAATTTGGCCACCTTTTATTTGGCGCTGCCGAACAGCTCTCAAACCCTTCAAGCTAAAGACACAACTCTACAAGAAGCTACAACGGCCGTCACCTTCACCAAGGCATACTACGCCAGATTAAGGACTGATTCAGAATTTAATCGATTTTTTGTGCATGCATAGCTTTTGCAGAAGGCAAGACCGCCAATAGTGTTCTGCCATGTCATTGGCAAATTCCTGCTAGACTGGACGATGGGACCCCCGCTCATCGCTTCACTTCAGTGAAAGAGTATTATTGGAAGGACTTTTTGGAGGCTTGTGATTTGCTTGTGGGAGAGCTTGATAGAAGGTTTGACCAGGTTAAGCTGAAACCTATGATAGCTGTGGAGAAGGTTTTACTGCAGGCTTCGAATTCTCTGTATTCCCAAGAGTCCCTTAAGTACTTCGGGCATCGTGCTTTCGCAACGACTTTGATTTTTTTCGGTTAACCTGTCAGTTGCACATGGTGAATGACTTAGTCAAGACTGCACTCCCTAATGTATGCCAAGTAACCAGTCTTCAAACTATGTGATGCTCTTAATCTCAATCTCAGCCCAGTCACAAAAACCCTGATAAGCGAAGTGCATAAATTGATGAGATTGTATTTAATGGCCGTGAACTCAGCTACATCGGAGCAAAGTTTTTCCACTCTGAGACGCCTCAAAACATATCTTAGGAACATGATGAAGCAAGATCGGTTAAACAGCTGCATGCTTCTTCACTGTCACAAGACATTGGCTGATACAGTCGACCCCATTGCGATCACCAAGACGTCCGCAAGCTCAAACGAACAAAGGAAGGGGCATTTTGGAAAGTTCAAGTTAATGTTGACTCGTCTGTTGAAAACAAGAACAACGTACATAGCCGGTTGGAGTGGGACATTTCATTTTTTAACCACACTCCCTCATCCCTATGGAAGGCTATGTAGTTTATGTTGTCGGCACCATTAAAGATTGCATATTGAGAGGTCCAAAACGTTGTCGGCGTCTTAAAAAAGACAGAGATCGCCTTTTATTGATCATTGGGGAGGGGGGCAATTGTGGAATTTATACCCAATTTTTCTTGCATTTATAGTTATCTGATAACCATATTGGTTTTAAATTTGGGTCACTGTTTTGGTGACGGGTCTTAATTTAAGTTAACACTAAAACGATATGAACAATCACTGCTACTTCACTGCTTTATTTAATAGGTCAGTGGCAGTTTACGTTTTTGTACCTTCAATCATCTGCAAAGCAAGCAGTAAAGAAAGGCTGTAGAACCCGAGGGTGCTCAGAGGATGGAGATAGCAACAACATCAGAAAGTGCAGATAGCAACAAATCTAGATAATGAAAAAAGAAATCTCTAGGACCAGATTTCGAAAGCTCATGGCCAGAGGACAAGCCTGCAAACAGGCTCCTGGCTCGGAAGGGCATTATTTTCCAATATCGCATGTCAGCATCCAAATTTTGGATGCAAAGCACTGATTGGTGGATTTTAATTATCCATGACATAATCGTAGTTTTTCATTTCTGGTAGAGACAAAAATCAAAATGGCAGAAAGAAGAGAATGTGTTCTTTGCAAGGCTTGTGGATATTTGTCAAATAATTTGAAGTTTAGCCCGGAATTGAAGGCCGAACAACGTAATGCTGTCGAGTCTACTTGAAAGAGATGATGTGCTCGCAGTTCTTCCACCAGGATATGGAAAAAGTTTGAGATTCCAAGTTTTTGTTGTTGCTGGGTCGATTGAAAGGGAAGAGCAACAAACCGTATTGGTTGTTTGCCCACTCAAAAGCATTATAGAGGAACAAATTGGAGAGGCTGAAAGTATAGTAATTCCGGCGGCTTCAGCTGCAGATATATCTGAAGACCAGTTATGGGCGGCGAAATTTGAAATTTCACCCAATTTTTGGTTCAGCTGAAACAGTTATGGGGAGATGTTTCCTTGATATTTTGAAGGATAACGGCTCTTCACTTCACAGAAAATTGGTCGCAATTGTGGTGGATGAGTCTCATATTGTTGAGATGTGGACTGGAAAAAGGAATTTTGTTTCTAATTAATTCTAATTGGGGTACTTATAAGGGAAAAATTGTTACTTGTCTCATTTTTCATGTCACAGGTCAGAAGCAAAAGTCAATGCAGCTGTTGCCTTTCGTGAGGTGTTTGGCAAATTGTCACAGATCAGATCCTCTTGTAAACAAGGTGAGTCTTGCAGGTTTGGTTTTCTGTTCACTCACCTATGTGTCTGTTAACTTTCCCGGAAGGTTTCGATTGTATTGATTGATTTCCTGACCTTGAAATACACTGTAGTGGTTCTTGACTTTGATAATGTATTTTGTTTCATCTTTTTAAGGGACACCCATGCTTTCAATTACAGGGACTGCTGATGGAAAAACTCAAAATGTTATCATTAAACAGTTGGTGTTAAAAAGGCCTCAGAAATTTTATGTAAGTCCAAACTGGGAAAATCTCAGGATCTCTGTCATCAAGTGCAAAAGAGAGAATATGTTCCAGTAGTTGGACTGGCTCGTCAACATGGTCAAAGAGAAAGGAACTGTTACCCAAAAATGCATTATATTTTGTAATGGAATGCTCACTGACATAGCAGGAATTTTGAACTATCTGTTGATGGAGTTAGGGAAGGAAGTCTATTGTCCTTCAGACAGCCAGACAATTGTATCATTGGGATTTACCACTCTTTGACTTTGAAAAAAATACAACGCACGAGTTGCCCAATCATTTAAAGGTGATGGAAAGATAAGAATTGTAATTGCAAGTTCAGCCCTCAGCATGGCCGTTAATTACCCAAATGTCAGGTATGTCATACACTGGGGACCTGCAAGAAACATGCTGGACTATCACCAGAAATCTGGTCGTGGTGGAAGGGACAATAAACCCACCCATGTGTTGACCATTTATTATGGTCAACAAATAAGCTTCTGCGAAGATGCTGTTAAAGCATTTCTGTAATCAAATGGATGTTATCGTGTTGAGGCATACAAGCCTTTCCCCAGTTGAGCCTTCACATGGTTGTTGTAAAAACTGTGCAGAAGCATGACCATGCTCAGGCGATACATGCACAGTACCATTGCCGGCTTTTGAGCTGGAGCAAGTCAGCAGCATGCCACAACCAACAATGAGCCGACCAGTTTCTCCATCTGACAAAAGTGACTTGAAACAGGCACTTACAGAAATGGTCCAGTTGATAATTTCAACACTGAATCTACAAAGTGAAAACACCTCTGCTGGCTATGGTGGATACTCTTGTTGATAAAGCCCACACCACTTTTACAGTGATGGATGTTATGGAGCACATTCCCCTGTTTTCTATTAGTCATGCTCCAAAAATATTGGAAGTGTTTCATGAAATGTTTGAGGATATACCTAATCTTGACATTATGGTGGAACTTTGCGGTGGAGAAAGACAAATGGACTCTCATCCAAGCCTACTAATGGAATTTGTATTCAATCAAATTGATTACTAAAGTCCAGTGGAAAATGAAGTTCATTTGAACTAAAACGGCTGGACATGTTTTTTGGAAATTATTGTGTAACAGTCAATTCCTGTTGGCAAAAGGGTATGATATTTTTAATCATTGTAGATTAGAAATAAGCTTAATTCACATTTGTAACATAATTTAGTGATCTTTCATTGCCATCAGGTTGTGTCATTATCATATGATTGCTGTTACGCCAATTGTGAACCAGGCTTATCAGTGTGATTATATTAGTATGGGTCAATGGCAGTAATATAGACAATGCATTCATTGCCATCTGTTACTTTATATAATTCAAGTACTTGCAATTCTTTTTATTCTTTTTCCACCTCTTTAACAACATAACACACTTTGTATATCACAACAAACAGTAACTGGAGTGATCTATGAAGGACTACTAGTTTTGGCTAGCACAGTGGTATAATAATTACTACTTATTTACCAAAAATTGGAAATGTTCCTATAAAATGTGTCAAACAGTCTCAAAACTGCTTGGAATGCGGGAGAGCTAAAGTTTGTAAATACAACGCATGCCTGAAAATGTGACCCTCCATGGGAAAACCAGCAAAAAGGTGATGACACGCGCATGCCTGCGATAACACAGCATGCTAAGCGTGACAAATGACACGGACTTTGCGCATATTTTAAGCAAAACAAAAGGTGTCACAGTGGGTTTTGTTTGGCACGGCTTAACACGCTAAGTTTTTGTTTTCCAAGCGTGTTAAATGTCACACTACTTAGCATGTGATTTAACTCAGAAAATCGTGTGATATGGCACAGTAGCGCTCAGCTCTGAAAGTTACAAAGGTAATAAAGAATTGGAGCAGACCAGGCAGCTGGATGATCTCGAAAGGAAGTCGTTTGCGTTAAAATTAATTCTGCAGCCCAGCTTTGAAATGAACTGAAACAAGTTTTCACGTATTTCATACAGTAACAGGACAGAGAAAGCTGAGAAATATTAAATAACCGAACTGTGAAGAAAATTATCCCATGATATTAACACTGAGGCTTACTATTTATGATTATTTTATAAACTAAATTAAACTTAAGCTTTTAACGCGAAGCGTACAGTTACCGGCCAACTCACGTACTCACTCACGTACTCTAGCTAATAAAAAATATGAACTTGAACATGTACTTGAATAAAGAATTATAGTTGAACCTGACATTTATTTTCACTTATTTTTATTTCATTTTTATCGGTTATAAGAGCCCTAAATTTCGCATTAGCTAGTTTGAAAAACCGATACAGCCATTACAAATGCATAGCACACCACACACAGAGGCTGGTAAGCCTGTGATAAGACAATGCATCAACTCACGTGCAGCATGAGTCACATCCGAAAAACAGTGGGTCTCTTTTCAGTTAAGAAATGAACCTCCCAAAATATACCAGGAATTTATCTCGCATTCGTCATGTAACTTCAGCATGGTACAGAGAGTCTTGAAAGACTCATTAAGAGATATGCTGCTGATAATGAAGGTCTATTCGATGCCAAGAAAGCTAGACAATAATTTCTCCCGTTTAAGTACATTCTGAACAGTAACAGAAAGAAAACTCTGACTGAACTCTGTGAAATGTTGGCAAAGCCAGAGGCTTATGAAGACGTGCTACCATCATTTGTGATCCTAGCACAGGTTCTTTTAACAATCCCCCCCAAAAAAAACAATCCCAATTACGTCTGTGTCCTCTTAAAGAGGTTTTTCTGTCCAGAACAGAATTCATGGAGCCTTACAAAATAAAATGAGCCCAGGTGTTTTAGAATGTAAGATGCATATTGTACATGCATGCAAAGTCCCTTTAGATGTGGAAAGTGTTTGTGATAGGGTAGTGGAGATGTTCAAAGGCATAAAGAGAAGAAAAAAAGTAGACTTTTTTTTTTTTCTCACCTGTTGAGAGAGATGAAGAGTTTTTAAGAGCTCTTGTAGGCAGAGGGCATCACAGATGCCGAAATTGCAGAAGTTTGAGTCGCCTGGAATTTGAAGGGAGACCAACGCAACGATTGCTTCCCTGGCGGAGCTGTAAAAGCCAAAACCTCCTAGTCCGCAACAAGAACACCTCCAGAGTGCCGGCACTGATGAAAGTACACCTGCCACAATTCAAAATTACCCAGCAGATATGGGATCAAGAGAACGTACATTGAAATTGAAGGAAAATGAATTGTGGTAGAAGAGTCCAACCTGGTTGTCAAAGGATGCCAAAGGCCAGAGGATACTTGGCCAGTTTTATGGATCTGCAAAACCCCAGAAAATACAGAAGGCAAATTTAGTCGGCTGGGTAAGTTGCCAAGAGTAACTTCATGGGTGAAACACTTCTTGTCCAACTTGCAGGCAGCTAAGATGATACCGAACACAAGATGAGAAAGTTTGGCAGAGGCCGTGATTATTCAAGTGTGACACAGGCCATGTTTCAGAGTGGTGAGTTATTGTAAAGTTTTACAGCTATGAAGGCTATGTTCATTTGGAATAAATCTTGTTGCTGTTCCGACAACCCTGAGTTCTGTTTAGTCTGCAAGCTACCATTCCTCTCATCGATCAATGTAAATGGATTATCCCCTTTTCATTTTTTATACCATTTATGTTCTCGAAGATATAAGTGTTTTTTAGGCTACTCTATAATTAAATTTAGAGTATAAATAAAGCTCATGTTATGTTATGTTATGTTATGTTATGTTATGTTATGTTATGATCACTCAACACTGCATTGACCTTGTAGAAATAGTAATGGCTAATGCAGAGAATAAAAACACCCAAAGAAGTGCAGAAAAAGAGAGAACCTGGCAAGCGCTGCATGGTTATGCTATGCAACAAAACAGATGCATACGGGGTTAGTATGCACAAGTTTCCGACCGATGAAATAAGACGGCATCAGTGGATTGCTGTTGTGTTAGCAAAAAGGAATGATAACTGGAGGCAGGGCTCTGGCCATATTTGTAGTTCACACTTTTCTGCACACTGCTACAAAGGAATGGGTGAGAAAATGGCCTGATTAAGTTTTGAAGAACATGGCCATCCCCACAAATTAGGGCAAATCCTACACCTGAGCAACTGCATGAAGCGCATCTACTGAAAAGAAAATGTCCTTCGTCGGCATCCAAAATGTGTGAGGAAAATAAATCTGAAGAACTTGAAGGATACGCCACACCAAAAAGAACCAGCACACCTTGTTGAAACTAACTGTACATAGGATGAGTAATATTAAAAACATTCAAGGGAGCTTATTCACTTTTGTAATTCTATAGTTGTGTCTTTCCTATCAATCCTCAACTCTTGCTATCGACTGCTGTTACTGATAATTTCTTTTGTTGAAACACTTAGTAACCGAGTTTGAAAAGATACACAAAACAAAGGAAACAGATGATCAAGAACAACCGTCAACAAGTAGTAATAGTAAAGAGGACCCTGCCCAGAGCAGGTATGTGTGACAGAGAAAACAGCTGACCTCATCAGCAAATAGCAATAGTGAGATTCCAGGTGCTTACTGTGGATGAGAATGAAAACTGCACACCGGCATCTCATGAATTGAAAGCCAACAAAGGGGACCAAAAAGGTCTGACGCCCCATCTGTTGCAGTAAAGGCATTAACTCATGCGTACTAATGCACACAACAGGTTGTGCTGTAATCAACCTCGTTCCCAGGGGCTTCTCGGTTTTCAAAATGGCGGTTTGACAAGAGAAACCCCTGGGACATAGCGATCTAAAACGACCGCTGATTGGTTTATTGATCCTGATTCTTACATCTATTCTGATTGGTTTACGTTTTTCTAAGAAAAGATAGGTAGGTTCTTCGAGAAACCAAAACAATGCTATATCGAAGGTCTCCGAGACGTGAAAGTTTAACAGTTTTCCTGAGTAACTGTTAACAAAACTGCAGCTGTTCCTGACGATGCGGCTATGATCCAATAAGCGTAAGATTTAGAGATAATTCAGCGATTTTCAGGCTTTCTGTCAGTACGGGTGACGAATGGTAAATTCGAGATATTTTTTTCTGCGAGCCCTACACTTTTAAACTTTCAAAATGCGAGGCGGAGAGAAAGGCTACATGGAAAGGCTTTACCAAATAAATTGAGACACCGAGACGCGCAGAACCGCTCAAATAACCGAGACTGCGAGACCCATAATCTTAATTTTTTGAAAGACCATTCGCCACTCACACCCTGGTACATGAAAATTTATAGAATTTTGGAATGACTGGAATGGGGAATGCTGAGCGTAATGTAATTTAATAGAGTCTAGAATGCTGGCAGAACCTCGGTGTAAAAACATGTCTTGTTTTGTACCTATTTCTACCTATTGTTGTCTTGCGCTCTATTGTTTTATAAAGTTTGTTTTCTTTGTTTTTCAGTTCATTTATGGTTTCATAAATAAAGCAGAGCCGACCACCAATTGTTTGCTATTCAGTTACTTATTCACTTGTGACAGCTTGACTGAAGTTAAGCTCAATTTAGTTTTTAAAACATGTCAATAAAAAACAAAACAGGTATGCATTCCTCAAAATGGCAAGATTTTAGTAAAACCCCCAACATTAATGGGCCATTCCATTTTATATCGGATATTGCGCGGATATTAAATGGAATGGCCCAATTTTGCACATGAATGTATGTACTATTGTTTTTATTTAGGCAATCTTTTGTTCTGGCTTTTGTTTCAGTCTTCAGAACTTATTCATAGTTAAAAGAAGTTATTTATAATTTGTGGGATTATATGGAAATCTTACCCTCAAAATTCCCAACCACATTTCAGGCCCAAGAACTGTTTTTAAGATTTTGCTTCTATAGAATGGCAATGTAGTTTATAGCTGGCAAATCATCCCAGGCACTCTGGATACCAGAAGTTCTCTTACAGCAGGCCTTTTGCCCTGAGGCTCTTCCTTATGGCAAAAATATGAGTCAACAGAGGCATGTAATATTATATAGTTTATGAGATAGATAAGAGGCACCCATGCAGGGTACATCCCAACTTGTTTGGACCAATAACAACACTAACAAATATGGGGAAAATACTTTGACTTGTCTTCACTTTTCTTTTCTTTTTTAGAAAATGTTAAATTGGTGGGAGATATTCCCGTAAATGAGTAAATAAAAAGCACTTGATTTAACATATTTTGCTGTTGTCAGTGTTTTGACTGGATCAGCAAACTCTCTGAGTAAAAGATCAAGTAAAAGTGTTTTATTGAGGGAAAGACCCGCGCAAGAGCAACAGCGAAAGCATCGACGGTTAAATCGGAAAAAATATTACCACAAAAACTTCATGCTATTTTGTTGCTTGCGGGCGTGATCGTGGGAAAAGAAGCTGAAAATACTATAATATAAGAAACCAAAAGTCCCTTTATAGCTGAGACGGTAAATTTACTCCTTTCCTTTGAAAACTCGTGCTTCCTTGAAAAAAAAACATGTTTCGTAATCTGCGGCGTTTCAAATTTTTACCTTCATTGCCTATGTATCATTTTTCTTGAAACAGCAAGGCAAAGAAAAACTTTACAGGTCGATAAATGGTTCCACTTGGTTCCACAGAAATCCCGCCTTGGCCGCCATTTTGTTTGTTTTCCTTTTGGTTTGCAATCTCGTACCCAGATCTTCTCACTCTTTTCCTTGGCTGCCATTTTGAATACATCTTCACAAATAGTGCAGATTTTGATCACGTGATCTGCTGTGTGCCAGGGTCTTCTCTCGAAGTGCCGCCATATTGAAAACTGAGAAGACCCTGGGGACGAGGTTGGTGCTGTAATCTTTTAACAGATTGTAGAAATTCACCTGGGTAGGGGGTACCCCGAGAAATATTTATCGATTCTCAGTGTTGTCTATACATTTGTTTTAATAGGTACCCAAATTTCTCCAAAGCCACATACAGTCCTTGGCAGTGCTGTTCAGTGCAACCTCGCAAGTCTTCTTCCATTGAAACTGCTGTCATCTACTAACCTGACAGACAACCAAGAGAAAGAACTTAAACTGCAAGTTCCAGTGTATTCCGAAGAAGAACCGTTTGAGGACCCTGAGGTAGACAAGGACTACAATCCATTGCTAGAGTCAAAGAAAGACAACGATGACCATGAAAAGGAATTCACAAAATCAGAACAGTAACAACGTAACTGAGCGAATGATAATGCAAGCATTGCTTAATTCGTAATGGCTTTCCATCTTGTATGATACTTTCCAATTTACTTGCAATATTTCTCGCAGGAATACTTTCAAGTTAACGCATTTGCCTGATTATTTTTTACTGTCGGCTAATCTGAAAGTGCCACTACAACGACAATTTTTGTTTTTCTTTTCCACTTTAGACAAATGCAAATTGCTATAAATTAGATTGATATATGCTTACACAGCCCAGAAATTGCTGGCCCGAAAACCACGAAAATCACAAAATCCGTCCTCATTACTCCATTCATAAATCCGAGCCCAAGTTCTACTGGTTTGCGGTCTGGTACATGTGACTTGATTTGCAACGTCACTAACTCCTTCCAGGTCACAGACAACAAAGCCAAAAGGCACCATTATTGGAACTCTTAGAGATTTCTTTTCCTCCAAATTCTTCATCCAGCTCATCAGGAAGTGACACAATATAGATTGGATGAAGAAGTCACTGAAGCATCGGGATTTGTTCCGTACCATGATAGTTTGGAACCAATGGCTACAGCAGAATAAGTGGCTGAATACAATGCAAGAATGGCTCGAGAAACTGAAGAAGAAAGAGTTTGAAGCAAGATCTACTCGGGAAGTAGACATCAGTACATGGTATGGATATAGTTAAATGTATTTTGAGTTAAATTGAAAATGTTTAGATATGTCTTGAGCTATGTTGACCGATTATTGCTGTTTAGTGTTGCTGTTTTAGAAGCAGTGTTTATTTTGTTAATATTTTGTATTGCTGGGACATGTGACCAAAGCTTATTGAATCACTAGCTTTCCATTTGTTGTTTTGTATACTCTGGAATGCTTCAACACAATCATTTAAACCTGATTTTTCACACAGTTTTCCACTATCTGACCTAACTACAGAGCTCACTTATTTTTGTATTACTGGGTTAGGTGCTCGTGTTCCACTTGCTCCATTGATTTTGTCAGCAAATCCGAACAACCTTACATACATGTACCTCCTTTTAGAGACTATCGTGATAATCAACAAGCAAGGGGGATAGGGACAGAGGCAAAAACAAAAACAAAGGTAAACAAACAAACAAAAACGGAACAAAACAGAAAATAGAAAAGATTTACTGTATCAGTGTTGGGAAGTTATCTTGAAGTGAAGTATTAATATAATATATTTTCTTAGCCTTGTAGAAGCTTTGAGATATGAAGACGGTGGTTCTCAATGTTCTTAGACTATAATAGTTTTGGAGGTTTTTTTTTTCACTAACAGGATATGGCATTGAACAAATCATGAAAATGTCATTCACTCACTTGCAGGAACATAGCCAGGGGGTCACAGGACACCAGGGAGTGAAAAACAGAGATCAAATTGATGGAGTTTGATGGGGTAGGATAGGAGGTGGAAGCTTACTCCTATCAAACTGTGGTACCTGTTAGTGCATATTAAGGACTCCCACCCCCATTAAATGAAATTGTCTGGCAATGCCCCTGCCAATGTTATGACTATATATCTCTTGTTTCAAATTGCACTACAAGACTTCCACATATTGCAGACTCTGTCAGGGGAACATGTCGTGGTTTTATGATGTTAGAGGCCCAAGTTACCAATGGGTAATCAACCTGTTTGAGCGGCTTAACCTACCAGTTGTTCCTGCTAGTGTTGAGGCCTTGCAGAAGGTCACTAAACGAATGAAAGAGGTCCAGAGAGGGAAGACAGATCACAAGAAGAAAGTAAGAATCAATATGGAAGTGGCAAGGGCAGAGGAACAAGAGGCACAAAAAAGAGTCAGTTGGCAAGCTCTCCAACACACCTATGGCCAGTAAGAGGAGTTAGTTGATCAGGAAGCTGTGGATTCAGCCCTTGTCACAATTGTGAACTTTTTCAGTGAACATGTATTCATTTGTGAAGATTCATGTGTGAAAAATGCCGTTCTTACTTATAAATATTATCATTACTAATAGTACATAGAATGGATTGTAATCAAGTAATTCATGACGAATTGAAGGTGATGGGTGATATTGAAAGGATTTGAACGGTCAATCAACCATACGCATTTGACGAGGATGAGCAAGACAAGCTGAGAAAGGTAGGCAGTTTTTTGGAATTTTCCAAGGAAAGATATAAACTCTTTATCAGCCGTTTCAACGGATTGCTGTTGATTAGAGGATGGTAAAATCAAAACATCGGTCGGGAATTTGTCAGTACATAAACAAACAGACCAACAAAATGGAGAAATAAAGCTGTGGGTTTTGGCGGATAGTTTATATGGTTACACTTGTGATTTTCAAGTTTCATTGCCAGAAGTTTGAGTCTTTTTGTCTGTGAGATCATTGTGGTCTGCTGATCATTATGGTTTTAACCGGGAAGAGCTCAGAGAGAGAAGCAAACATTGATGGTACCATTGCCCAGTGGAAATCCCACCTTGTTCAAAACAAGGACATCACTTTGGAGCAGATGGATAGTTCCATCAAAACAGCAACATAATTTGTGAAAAACCTCTCCTCAGATGAAAGGCGCCCGGCCTTCGACAGCACTACAAGCGGAAATTACTCTCAAGGAAAGCAAACTGCGAGAAAGCATGGACTTGAATGAGACCTTCATCCCATCCAAGCAGTCAATTTGCGAAATAATCAGGCAAGAAATTCATTGCACAAATGATGTTCAACCTGTCGCCAGAAACCGGCAAAGAAAGGTCTCCTTTTCCAACAACCCTGCAAGACAAAGTTGTTCAAAATGGCGACAACATAAGCCGTGCCGGCAGGGTTCATCTAAATCTCAACTCACTACTGAGAAGCATTTCTAAATGCAAGCCACATTGGAAGGGCAATCTTACAAACCACGACAGTGCAGAGCTTAGAGAGCTCAAAAACAACCGCACTGTCAGAGTTTTACCAACTGACAAGAACTTAGGCCCAGTGCGTATGTCTACAGACTGGGCAAAACACAAGACACTCGACATTTGCACAATGAACTTTCATCGAGAATTTGGCAGGATTTCCCAACTTACATTATCACCCAATAGTTGTCACATATTTCCTGTCTTTGCTAATTGCTTTGTCATGAAGAGTGCATAACTTAGAAAATACATGCTGCCACTAACGCTTAAGCACCTAAGGAGAAGCAGACAATAATGGAGGGAGGATACATTATACCGTGAACAATATTCTTGTTAATCTCAATGGAAATTTCATAAGCTCATTAAGAATTAATGGCAATGCTTTAGAATTCATTTTCAGTGTTCGTAATCACAAGTGAGGATAATCTGTCCAGTTGAAAATATGGGTCTCTCAGTTTCTTTATGACAGACAAGATACCTTCTGTAGCTCATGGAGTATGGGTTACCTTCATTTTATGAATGGTTCTTCGTGTGATGCTCATGCCATGATATGCTGACTACAATCTGTCTCTTGTTGTTGGGATTTTACTATTAAATGTATTTGTAGTAGAGCCCACTTGCCAAGACAACAGTTGCTCTGAACTCAGAAAGGAGGATCAGAGATATTATTATGATCAGAGAAAACGTGTTTAGGTTAGCGAAGATGGAGAAAGTGTGCGGGCTTAAGGATATGTGCATTTTGAATTAACCCTTTAAGCCCTAGTATTGATCAGTATCAAATTTCTCATTGTAGTATAAATGCAACAAAGGGGATAAGAATTAAGATGATCACCTAAGATGCGTTCTCTTGATCCTTTAACAATTTCTCCCAATTTGTGTTATATGAAAGGTATGGATAATTTATGTTTTGAGTTAATTTAAACAAAATGCACACAGTGAAGTACAGTACAAAATCATATGCTTGAATGAACAAAGTCTCACGCTGAGAAGAGCGCTTTTCTCTCACCTCGAAATTTAAGAAAAAATTAATATTTAGAATATATGATCAGAATTATTTTTAAAATTTGTTGTAACAAAGCAGTCATAGCAAGCATATGTTTGTGGTCTGACAAAGCCATACATGTATATTCATAGCCTTATTTATTGAACCAACACCTAACAACAGAAAATTATGATAGCAATTTCTTTGACCATATTTTATCAACAGTTCAAGCACTCACTATTTAAACTATTTCAATTCAGTGATAATTTGATCAGCATTATCAGGCAGGAGAAATTTGCGAGCTAAAGTTCAAACCATATTTAAGATGTTTGGCACACTGGAAGCACGCTTGGCAAATATCCTTTATAATGTGTTTCAATGTTTCTCCAGTCCATTGTAAAAATGAACTGGTTGCTTCAGGGCACGTGGTATTATTAATTTTATAACATTATGTTCTAAAGAAAAGGAAAAGAGAGTTTGAGGTAAGCAATAACATTATTTTTTGAAAGAATCTTTGTAAGCTTTTTTAGTTTAGCTAGATATATATTTTCTTCTAACAAAAATATCATGGAAATGTGAAAATAAAGTATAGTATTGTATATTACAATGAAGCTTTGTTTACAATACAGTTCTGCACTGAAATAACATGTTTATTAATTTCCACATTATATCACCAAATGCCACCAAATATACAACTACATTGGATTAAAAAGATTCCAAAGAAACAAACAGAAGCAATATCTTGGAGAAAAAGTGTGGGATTAAAAGAATGGAAGTTATGGTTCATCAATTTCTATTTCGTGACAGGCAGTCAAGAAATATTCAAAGTCTCGATTCTGGTGGAATTTCGAGATTTTTAGTCATTCTTTTGTCTTTTTAATTCATATTTCTCTGCGTTCCATCACTTTTAGCGATTTTTTTCTTCCTCTTTTCACATGATAAAGCATGCTCCTGGATATAATCATGAAACACAATATTTCTGTCAGGACAGTGTCCCCTTAAGTTAAAATTGTTTTCAGGTAATTTACCCATTTGCAACAGTGAGTTGTATGAAATAGTGCTTGCAATTTCCTTGACAAATGAATAACTTGCATCCGAGAATGTTACTGGCTGTTGCTTGATCGCAAGTCATAAAGGCACAGAGAGCTTGGAAACTAAATGATAGGATCTAGGCATGCACAGTTACATGTAGTTCCAATCAATTCAGCGTGGTTGTTTTCATGAGAACAAATTCCTTTCATGGTAATAACACTGAACACAATACTTTTTAGATTTTTCAAGTTTAAGTCACATTTCTGGTCGTAGATTGATGCAAGAATTTTGATCTGCAGAGTTATCTGCATTTTAGAAGCTGTGCTGGTCTGCGCCAGTCAGTTTAGGATCTTGTTCAACACCCTTGTACATCAATAAAGAAAAGTAAGAGGTTTCTTTGGCATGTGCACTCACATGAATATATTTTAATTTTATGAAGAAGTTTGGTAGTATTGCACTATTGTATTGAAAATGGACACCAAGTTGCACAAGGAGAAGATGGTTTTGTTTAGTCGGCGATGTGGGAACTTTTTTGAACTGAACTCAGAAACAAGTAGACATAAACCGAGACTTGCTGTTCATTTTTCAAAGGAACTCCTATTAGTCAATGACTTGGATATTAGTGGTGATATTGAGGGAAACGACCCATTTTCCTTTGTTGATGCTGTGTTTCAAAGTTTGAAGGTTTCAAGAAATCGAAGAACAAACATGATCGCAAATTAAAGTTTCCTGGTGACAAAGGTAAATGCTGTGTTTTTGACTCATGACTTGTACATGAAAGAGGGATGTTAAAAAATCTATTGTCAGAATATCAGAAAAAGTCCAAGAAGAAAAGGGCCCCATGAATCTGAACAAAGCCTGTCTGCAGGTGGTGCCAGTGAGCCCACAACTGGAGCTGGTGGTAAAAAAAGGGCTTTTTCCAGACAGATCTTCAGCAGTGAGACATCTACATCAAACTGTTGAAGAGGAATCTTCTAGTGTATCTGGTCCATTTAAAGTAGATACTTTTGACCTCACTGGCATTCCACTTGACAGATTTGTCAAACAACAATTTGCTCAGATTTTTCAGTGTAATGTCTGCATGAATGTCTTCTGTGAACACTGCGTTAGACGCTGGCTGGCATGCAATGGTGTATGCCCTTCATGCTGTCAGATTGTTGACTCTGAGGATATTCTACCATTGCGTCAACAAATGTTGACTATGTTTGATTTGCTTGCACTACATTGCAAGTTTTCGGAAAATGATTGTCACAAAAAGCTTCAAATGAATGAATGACATAACTGATCATGAGAAAAGCTGCAGATTTTCAAAGGAAAAACAAAAGAGGGAGTCTTACAATAAGGTGAAATTGTATGATATCTCTTAGCAATACTTAAAGCGTGGGAGGCTGAAGGAAATGTTGACAAATTTGTCAGAGTTCTGTAAAACCCACAATGAAGAAGCAGAAAATTTTTTATTTTCAATGTTGACAACCTTAATCGACAAGGGCAAGAGTGAACTAGCAAAAAGATTGACCATTTTTGGACAGGACAGACTGAAAATGTTTTAATAGTTGATGAATGCCTTACCAAGAGTTGGCAGTGAAATAGATAAGGGACTAGACAACCTGGGTATTACAGAGAATCCTACACTTCATGTCCTTGTAAAAGATGGTGGCGATGGTCTCAGGGATGTGTCTCTATACAAAGAAAAGGATGACATATAGTTGGAAGACAAAGCCTTCAGATACTCCTTTTGTATTACAAATGTCACGGCAGAAAAAACATTGAATTTATTACTGTTTGGGAGGAAGAGGCCCCTGGCTCTGTTAGCACAAATAAAACTTTGATTGAGGTAGTGTGCGACAAAAATCAGACATCAGAGAGGGAGCATGAACAGATTTCAAATAATTTTTTAAGTGTACAAATTGGAACTGTGTGGGGAGATTTTAAAATCAAATTTATAAATCCATGTAAGATGAAAAGTGAACTCGTGCTGGTGGGCTACAGGGGGCTGGATCCTGATACATTTGTGACTTGTGTCATGCCACACAAGAATCTGCAAAAAGTGAGCTTGGCACCTTCAAAACCTCTCGAACCTTAGAAGAAACCAAACAAATTGCCAATCTTCTTCATTTTAATCCTGACCAACTTACCCAAGCACAACTTTCTGCCGTGGCAAAGGGGATCAAGACTCACCAACTGCTTAATATTGATAACACAGAGCACAAAGTAGATGCTACCCATGCACGAACAAACTTGGGGAAGTTCTGTTATAAGCTAAGAGAAATTGCTGGTGTCACTCAGTGGAATGAAACTGCTGATATGAAACACCATATTGAACAAGCAACCAACCAGCTCAACATGCATTTTAAAAAGACCATTAGCATCAACCCTTTTTTGATGTTGCCAGGCAACTATGCAAGAATTTTGTTTTCTGCTAAAAACGAGGGGCACATTCTTCATCTTCTTAAATCTGTAGAAAAACAAAACTTTGCTAATTTAATGGTTCATTTAATATTTATGAATAAGATCTTCAGTTCCAGCAAGCCAAAACCAGAATTCCCTGATGAGTGGTTTTGTATAAATCCAGGGCAATTGAATTTGGGAGGCAACTTCTTACTTGTTTTCCCTATGCAAGGTGGAGTAATTATGTTCACAAGACCAGTGAGCATGTTCAAGAAGTAACTGAAAATCATGGTACCCTAGGAGCATTTTCTGGAGAGGGCAATGAAACAGACAATAAAATCTTCCGACACCTCCACAAGAATCATTCAAGGAAAACAGGAACTTTTGTCAGTGTTTATGATGTGCTGAAAATGCACTGGCTTTATTGCAGCTTTCAGCTGAAAAAAAACAGCGAAATTGCAAGGAGGAAATACAAATGTAGTGTCTGCAAGAATGGACATAATTGCAACACTTGCCCACCTGCACCTAATCAGTACTATCAATACATATTATTTATACATAGTATATATATATATATATATATATATATATATATATATTATATACATATATATTGTGGAGTCACTCTCGTGACTCCACAATGCAATCCAACAATGTGTAACCGTACATCCTGTGCCCAAGTTCAGGAGTTGTCATAAAGCCATTATGGTAACAACCGGGAGGGCACATTGTATACATAATTGTATATATATATATATATATATATATATATATTTAATTTAATTTTTTTTATTTAATTTTGCCTGCATGTACATACCAAGCCAAGTTATTTTTATCTACATTTTTTTCCTATGACATCACTACCTCTAGAGTCAGGTCCATTAAATGAGCACTTTTTACTGCCTTTTTTGCATTAAGTTGCGAACAAATTTTCCCTTGGGTATCACTCTTAAGCCAGTATAAAACTAGTGAATCAACATTTTACAGACACCCTCACATTTCACCCATGGGACAGGAATAATAAGATCAGTTTGACTGATCTTGCAGTCTTCACCAAGGTCACAGCAATCACCTTGTGGCACCAACTTGGTAAGCAAGAGAATTTCTTTATTACTTCCCCACAGATTAAAAGTGCTGGTGTGTGCCTGATAGCCACCAAAGATGTGTATGATGTCACAAATTGTGACAGATTGTGAAGACAAATAACGGGGTGTAGGAAAAGGAACTTGAACATGATAAAATCTCATGTGTTGCACAGTTAAATTGAACTGTTGTAGTTTCTTGAATGTTGCAATACTGCACTGCACTGTCATCATCAGCATGTTGAATGCCACCCAGGAGATAGTCCTTGTTGCTGATCTAAAGACTGCAACATGATATGCCCTGGGAGAGATTCCCCAATGATCATTCATGTTCAAGACATACAGTCTCCCATCCTTACACGTCTGTTTAAAAACATTGTCCACCACACCGTCAATCCTGTTTTCCAGCATAATGCCACCAAACAGAATGGCTTTGCCATCCAAAAAACCCTTATGAAGTTATAAAAGCCCCAGGCTAATAGGCGGCATTTTACAGTAGTCTCTGTAAAAATAATCACACAGTAGTATAAAAAGAGACAGGCCAAACATGTCTCCCACTAGTCGCAAAATGTATTAAGTAGCCTTCAGAATAGCTATCCCGAGTAGACCTAAGAGATATTTCTCTCATTAGATTACCATTAGGCATATATTAGCCTTCTGTTGCGCCTTTGCGAAGTTTATTCTCTCCGAGTTTCAGCCAGTGAGGTTTGTCCCTCCACTCACAATTTGTTGTCCAAAGCACTTGGACTTTGTCATTCAGTGACATTTTTTGAACAACAGTTTTAAACAGCAATTGATCATCGATTACCTAATAGAGGTGGATAAAGATTTAGAGGAAATCAAACAGTGCACTGCAGACCGCAAAAATATGAAACCATTCAGAGATGCACACTATCAGGTCGTGGCAAAAATGTGGAAATTGTGAGGAAACAAATGGAGCTTGAAAAGCAATATTATACATTCAACACAAGGTCAGCGAAGAGCAGACAAACCTCAAATTACAACAACAAAAGGAAATTGAGGACACCACAATACAAGAACAGCAGTGAGAGAAAGAGTGGTACAGAAAGAAGCTGGAGTTCGAGAAGGAAATCACAGAAAACCAAGCAGGGTGGCCACCTTTCAGCGTGGGAATCTTCATTTGTTAACTAATACACTTTTCACAAACAATGTTTTAATCAATTTCATCTACTCTATCTCAAAAACACTTAAAACAGAATTTTCTAGAACAGGCATCAAAAAGTGACCCAGACACAGGCAGCCTGATTTATTGATGTATGGGGTTATACACAAATCTTGCCAATATCTCACAAAGCACTCTAAAATTAAAAATCTTATTTCAAGAACAAAATTCTTAAAACAAATCTCCAGTTAAGAACTTAACCTCAAAGCAAGGTGTATCAAGTTTCGTTAGGACATTATGCAACTAAGCTCGCCCCAAAGGGTCGAGTTTCGTTTTTGTTTAGGCATTGTAGGCTAAGATTAGTTATTGCTACTGCTGCAATCGGCTACTAGTTTACCAGATTTTCACCACAAGTCCTTTACTGCTACAGTGTATGCTATTTTCTTCCGTAGGAGCTAGACCAAAGTAAGTTTCTACATTTGTTTCTAGGTTTATTTTACCTTGTTGTTTCCTCACAGTATCTGTATGTTTATTTCACGCTTTCAGTTTTCCACAGTCTTTATTTTTTGTGTTACATTCTTATAGCACATTCTGCTTAGGTTTGCTTTCGTCGTACTTCATTTTTAGTTAGAACCACAAAGTCAGCATCCCAAAGCCATAAAGCTCAACACACGATTCAAGCCTTTTGTACTGTATTATTTGTAACCTTTGCTGGATTAAAACTTGGACTTTGACATTACATGTGCGTTTGAATTCAGCTCCGATTCCCCCTACATCGAGCTCGGCCACACGGGTAACCCTTTGGGGTTACACAACCTTCTTAAAATAAGAAATCACCTTTATAATCAAAGGCTCCTAAGAGCCCAGGGTTCTCAGTAGATTTTTGAACAGCTGGCCAAAAGTTGATAATAGGCAGCTACACACGAGGCCCGTAGGGCCAAATTTCTAGGGGGGTCCCAGAAAAATTTTACATTTTATGCTGCTGATATGCAATTTCCTGCTTTCTAGGACAAATATTATTGCATTTAGACCACTGGATTAACCCAACAAAAATAACTCGTTCTTAAGCAAAAATGAGACTATCAGGTGTAATTAATAAAATCAGTTTTCTAAAATATTATTCAATGAATTAAGCAGCTTGATTTCATGTATTGTAAAAATTAATGATTGACCTAATTGTCTTTACTTTTCTCCAGTCCTTGTCAGTTTTTTTTTAAAAAATTATAACATTCAATCACAGAAATTAGTCTTCATTTTATCTTACTTAGGTACTTGTTAGTTATACTTTATTAACTTACAATTCTACTTCGTCATCAGTCTGAGTCACTACGAGTACATGAGAAGCATGCGCATGCTTACCTGGTCATTGCAGTGTTTGCTATCCGGTCAGTCAACGTGTGTGTTTACTGCACAGAATAAAAATTTTGGTCTTTACGACAATCACTAATCTCTCCTTCAGCCTGTCCATATCCTAGGAGTACAACTGATATACGTACTTGTCAGAGATCGCCGTTCATGGCTATTTTTTGAAGGATTTCACTCGTGTTTTGCCTAACTCTCTTTTCCGCCAGATTTCAATATCCAGTATGACGAGAGAACATGTTGATACTGTGCCCTCTTCCGAGGGTCCACTGGATGAAAATTCTAACCCACTGGGTTGAGAACAAAATATTGAGTCAGCCTTGAGGCAACTCAACACAAACATGGTCACTATGACTGAACTTTTCACCAAAGTGTGCATGCGCCTTCCCACGAGACATACCGATGCTCGTTACAAAGTGAGATCTTCGAGCCAAAGCCTCCGGGCACAGGCCAAACATGCCAGATACGGCGTTCTGTTCCCTGTCTTCTAATGAGCCCTCGGACCACTAGCACGAGCCTATGCACAAATCAAGGCGAGAGGACAATTCCATAAGCATGCACACCACAGATGACGATGTTGCACAACTACTGGCCGGACCATCGGTCCCCGCAAAAGTCACCGACAAATCAGATGATGCGAGCGAGGACGAGTTACTCAATGAACTCGTAACCTATTTGCAAGATGAAGATACAAAAGGGCCAAAAGTGCAACAACAACTCACTGATATTGCTTCCAAGCGATGGGGCAATAAACTAAACTCAGAAAAAATGACTAGCACTCTGGGGAAACACCCGCAGCCCGAGAACTGCGAGGACTTGGCAATGAAGTGCGCAAATCCCAAAATCTGGGCCCCTTTGAATGCCACTAAGAGAAAGGCAGATTTACGTCCAGCTTACACGCAGCAGGTCTTGCAAAAAGCAACTTTGCATTTGTAACTTCTTGGGATAAGCTTCTGGTGGTGAAAACTAAAATTGAGACAAAGGAAATGGTTACCAACAGTATTGATGCTATCACTCTTGTCAGGCACATGGTTTCCAAGATTTCCTCCATGAGGCGTGACCAGCTTAGGCCATCGCTAAAACCTGAGTTCCAAACTATCCGTTCCAACAACATGCCATGGTCATCAAAACTATTGTTTGGTGACGATCTTGCAAAGCAAATTTGCAATGCAAAGGAAACGAGCTGCATTGTCCAAACAGTTGGTGCCTATACAAAGCATGATTGCAACAGAAACCGTCGCGTGCCACTACCCTTATCAAAGTGGTCGCGATGACAGAAGCAGCAAAGGTGGCTCAAGGCAGTCTTTTTTGGGGAAAGGCTACCGTTCAACGGGGCGGGAAAAAACGTACAACGGTGACAAGAACGAGACAGAGATGAAATAATGGCCTCCCTTGAACAACTGAAACTGGCGGTAAGTGATTTTCCACAATTCGTAGAGTCATTTTTGAGAAATTATCTGCGATATCGTTGTGATACCTTTGTGGCCGGATTTATGGCACATTCCTTACCGGCCTGACATGAAATAACATCAGATAAGGAAATTCTCCCTACTGTGACAGGGCTGAAAATTGATTTTGATACAAAACTCTGCCAAGAATTTCTACCTAACTGCACAAGGTCCTCAAGTGAAACGTGCATTATAGACGCTGAGATCAAGAAACTCTTATCGAAGCGTGTGATTGAGCCCACCGGGCATTGTTCTAATGAAATTATTTCCGATGTATTCATAAGGGAGAAAAAAGATGGCAGCCACAGAATGATCCTTAACCTTAAGAACCTCAACCAATATGCTAACAAAATCCACTTGAAGATGGACACTTTAAACACTATCTTAAAACTCTTAGAAAAGGATTGCTTTATGGTGTCCATTGATCTCAAGGACGCATATTATTCTGTACCAAAAGCCACATCGTATAGAAAATACTTATAGTTCTCTTGGAACGGGACCCTTTATCAGTTCACATGTTTACTAAATGGCCTTTCTTGTGGGCCTAGGAAATTTTGCATTTACGGGGACATATTTCTAGTGGCTACATTGACAACCTATACTTGCAAGGGAAAACTTACAAGGATTGTGTCCACAATGTTATAGACACAATTATTAACGTACATTCTCTTGGCCTTATAGTCCACCCAGACAAGTCTGTCTACCCATTGAATTGACAGCTTTTGAGCCCAATACCAAACTATGTGTTGTCACACACCTTGATCAGTACCTCGCAAAGACGGAAAAGCTCAGAGGTCCCATGTCCCAGCTACTCATCAGCTATGTCAAACCACATAAGGCTGTCTCAAATACTACAATAGGCAAATGGTCTAAGTCTGTGCTCAAAGATGCAGGGATTGATGTCACTGAGTTCAACAGCCACAGTGGGCGATCTGCGTCCATTTCCTACGCCCCCCACACCAGCCTCACACTGAAAGAAATTCTCAAAGCGGGCGGCTGGTCTAACGCTCAGACATTCGCTAAACATTACCATAAACCAATCATAAGGAACTTTGGCTCAAGTTTACTTGAGCATTTTCATAACACTACACACTGACTGTGTGCACATCGTATGTATGTTACATCCACTGCTGGATCATCTATGTGAGAAATTTGGAGAGGTGTATACACTATCACATGACATCTCCACTGATAAGTCTCTACTCTTGTGGAAAGGACACCTTGCTTTTAAACAGTATATACCCCTAAAGAGATCAAACTAGTATCCAGGCTCATCACCAACAGACACGTGGAACACCTGGAGGTTAAAAATCGCTCGTGAAAAAAGCGGCGTGTTTTCATCAATGTTTAGGAGAAAAACTGCTTCAAAATAATCAATCTCTTTGGCTTTTATGTTTATGAGGAAGGATTGCAGCTGCTTTATTGTTAATATTGGGCAAATTTTTAAGTTTTATGCAGAAAACGCGAAAATGCGGAGGATGCGGAAATGAGAAAATTATGCGGATCCGCATCACCGCATCATGTCAGATGCCCTGATGAAAGGTTTGCCGCTTTTAGAATAGCTATTGAGCGATTCACTATTAAGATTAAGTAAGTTGTAACATGAATCGATGACGATAGATAAACATGGGACATGTTATCTTTTTCGCAACCCACCGCACACATACTTTGCCATGCATGATTTTCATATCAGGCAAACACATAACTGTTCCATACAAATGCACTCCAGATGGAAAACTGATCCACAATTTGTGTAATGAACAAGAGGCTTCGTGTAGTCTGTACTCATGTGCATGGGACTTTAAGATGCATTGATTGAAGCTACCAATTTTCTGTACTCGCTTTGAATATTTAATTTATTGATTCCCAATCAAACCCACACTAGTCTAATACTTCCTAAACCCTGATTACATTGGGTTATCCCTGCCGATGGATAGCAAGATTTTTTGACTCCTCCCCTTCCACCCGGATTTTCTGGCCCGCTAGACCCCCTCCCACCTGGATTTCCAAGCCCAGAGACCCCTCCTCCTGCCCGGTTTTCCAATAAATTTTTGGAAGCCCTAAATTTATTGTTAATGAAAAAAAAATCGCATTCTGGAGATTCTGCTTTTAATTTTCAAAACTGTGGTGATAAGTGCTATAAATTGGTGAAACATTTTAAAAATAAATATTGCGTGACGCATCATACCACCCCCCCCCCCCCCCCGTGATTTCAAGACCAAATCGAAATGAAATTTTTCTATAAAGCTAGTTCCTTAAATAACTGCTTTGATTTTGCCATGTATTAGTTTTTCCCAGGCTTTTCAGTTTCTTCAAAGCGTTGTCGCAATACACAATTTTGTTTGATGCAAATTTTGAAATGTAATTCGATCATGTCATAATCATGAATCCAAAATATTTTTTCTGAAGGTCAAAACATTTTAATAAAACTCATATTTCCCTGAATGAAAATGTCTTTCCCTTAAATAAAAGAGTTAAACACATCGAAATTCAATGATTTTCTGCTTCCGGAAGGCTTGGCGATTAACATGTAACGCAATATTGCGGTAAGCTTACGTTTTCACACTGACACGGTTTGATATGATTTTCGAAATGATTTTTGACAAACACACACAAAAAAAAAACAGTACATCACTTTCATAATGTCCAAAACAGAAAGAAAAAAGAAAAAAAGGAATGTCCCAAGCTGGACTTGAACTGGCACCTCCCGACTCCAAGTTCAACACTAAACTACTCGACCTCTGAGGAACAGATGCTTAGTAAAGACTCAGTTTTGTTATTTCAAGGTAGATACGCATCAAAACGCGTGTCTTGGTTGAAAAATCCTTTTAGATCGATTTTGTTGCATTAAAGACTCCAAAATGTGAAACATCGTTAAGCTTATTGTTGTTTATATTCGTTTACAACAACTTAGTTATTGTTATCGCTGGATTCACTTTATTCTTGTTACGAAACGGACTCGTAACAAAGCATTACTCACTAAGTTTACAGCTGATGGAAGGAGTGAGTGAATTCAGTCATTGTTGCCGATAACTCATTCATTACACATGTGCTTATTCACAGGTTAAAAACTAAGATAAAAATTCCTAATTTCAAAGTACAGGTTTAAGAGTGGCACAAAACATCCAGGTAAAAAACACAACAAAATTAGGCAAATTCTATCCATCAAGTTGGATCTAAATGACCTCTTACAGTGAGGCGCCCAAAAGTGTGACCACTTTTAATTAATTTGCATTCTTTCGTGCAATTATCCAATCAAATGAGAGCTCTTTTAATTTATGCGCATTCTTTCGTGCAATAGCCAATAAGAATTCAGAAGCCGAAGAAGACTGAACCAAAACAACTCAAACGAACAAGCGATGATGCGGGAACTTAAAAAACATCCATTTCAAGAATACTTCATGGCCTTTACCTTCAACGATCTTTCAAGTCAAGTTCTCCGTTTGTAACTTTGAAATTCTACGCTAGACTAAATTTGTAACTCCAAAATGGGAATTGTTGCGGGAAAATCATCCACTTCGACATCCGCTCACCGCTATTTTGTTATGAAGAATTTCATGCCACTGCTCAGATCAGATGGTCGACGATAAAGCTGAATAAAGTAAGTCCTACAGCCGATATAACGATGTCTTTGCTTATTTCCACATGAAATTTATATTATGGGGCTTTTGTTTATATTTTTACGGCCGTTTATAGAAGTGACATAATTGACCGTGCTGACAGATGCGGGTCACCGCAGCGACTGCAAATTGTCGCTCAAAACATAAAGTGTTTTTTCCCTGAACAAAATCCCTAAACAAAATAGAAACCTTACCTCAGTGTACCCGGACTAGTCGATACTCAGTGAGTATCAGTGGTGGATAATTGTTACGTACAAACCTATTCCAACTCAGCACGAGTGAAATAACAAGTCCTGGGCATTTCCCGAGAATCTGATTCTAGTTTTCTACTAATATGGCAATAGCTATTGAAATCATCAAGTTTGAAGTTTTCAGAGGGCTTATAAATTTTGTTTTTAGTCGTGACAGATAGCATTTGTAACTTCCGAACATGAAAAGATATACGATCCATGCCCACGTATGTGAAACCTGGCGAAGCATCAGGTGTGGAGTTGTGTTTGTGAATAGCTTTTTAAAGATGCAAGATCTGGTCGCAAATGGGCATTTTGCAAAAAGTTCCTAGCTTACTGCAACAGCATGGTCCTCCATGAAAGATGAGAAAAGTTTCTTTTTATTTGAAGCAGGATTTGAAGATCATTGTTTTCGAATAGCGAAACACCGAGTGTAAATATGAATCAGCTCTAATTCAGTGGTTGTAACTCCGCTCTGAGATCGCGCGGCGGTTTCGCTTTACTATACAGAAAAACATAAGGAACATAAATATAACATAAATAGACAATTACCTCAGGATAGTTTTGAATTATTACACCAATGATACTTGTAGGAGAAATAAATATTTGCAATTATGTTCTTCTGGCCGTGGAAAATACGTTCTTACAGCTATTAAATTGATACGTCGCCCGCCGAACGTTTACCGTTTACTACAGCAGGTAAGCCGATGTCGATTTGCCAAAATTTGACCTTGAATATTTTGCATTTCGGTGTTATTTTCGAGGCCAAAAACGCCAAAGTTCAGCTGGAAAAGCGTCCAAAAATGATATTCATGAAAGAGCAATTTGTTGCCTTGATTTTGTTCTTGCGGTTGGCTGTATAAACTATCGTCGCCTTCTGATTGGATAATCAGCACGAAAGAATGCGAATTAATTAAAACTGCTCTCACATGATTGGATAATCGGCACAAAAGAATGTGAATTAATTAAAAGTGGTCACACTTTTGGGCGCCGCACTGTAACTGATTATTTAAAATTGGTCTATTAATGCCCGGGGGGGGGGGCTGTTATGGTACTAAAATATTCTGCAATTTAGCCTTGGTTACATACCAAAATCGCTTCCAAGTGAGTTTGACAAGCTATGATGTCACCTCGTACAGTATTGCCCAGGGGGGGTGTTGCCTCGTACAATGTACACTGTACAAACGTACACACTTCTTGTGGCAAACATCCTTCGCCCTTCCACAAGTCATTTGTCGTGACTCCTACAAAAAAAAAAAACAATTTCAGAAAGAAAAATAACATCTGACGATGTCTATGCTTAAAATACGTTCCTGATACCATTGAGCAAAAGCCCGACAACACAATGAAGAACCCAAACGAACAAACAGGCGAACAAACGAAAAGAGCAAAGATTACACTATAACCTTAGTTTCCTTTAAAAATCCTCGCATTAATCCATTTAATTCAAGATGAAATCGAATAATTAGGGAAAACCAACCTAGCCTTGGCAGAATTACCAATTTCTTTGCATCTAGAAAGCTTGAAACGTCTGAAACGTGACTGGTCGTTCATTTCGCAGCGAGCGCGCTCGCCCTCAACTAGAAAAACAATGCACGTGTAACTAACAACCGAGGCAATATTACAGGATAAAATGCTACTCACCGTTGCTAAAAAGTTGCCCTTGTACATCAGTAATTAAATACTACAAGCCTTTCACTCGAGAAACGCTATAAAATCAAACTAAAGAGGTCGTTTGTCTCGAAATTGCACCATTCCATCTCATCAAACTGTAACACGAAACCTCGCTTTGGAACGAGGCTGAGACCAACACAGGACACCCAACAACAAAACAACAACCTTTATTTGGTAACTCTCATATAAAGCAAGGACCACTTGGACAAACAGCACGGCGAAGTGAAGCCGGATCTTGGTGTAGATCAGGATCAGCAGTATTGAATAAAACTTAAAACTAAATGCAACGCTGATCGGACAGCTATAAAGGGTATTTTATTGCCCAATATTTCGGTTAGGCAAAACTAACCTTCATCAGGGGCTACAAAGAGCTAAGTAAAAATGGAATAAAACGGTTACAAGATAAAAAATGATTCAAATGAAAGATTAAATATGATTGGTTAACAAAAATAAACAGTAGAAATGTTTACAAAGGCTACTATAAAAATAAAAATATATTAAGTTTCATCGCGCCTGTTCATCCCATAGGGTTCAAGAGTCTTGCCCTTGGAAATTAAAAATGCTCTCTGGCCTTACGAATGGCGTCTCTGTCAGAGTTAATGAGTTCAAGGGAATGAGTTCTATGTCGTTGATTGAATGGCTTTATAGCTGTCCGATCAGCCTTGCATTTAGTTTTAAGCTTTATTTGCATGACTTCCGGTGTATCACATCGACCGTTCGGTTTTTAAACTCAATTGAACTTTTTTTTTATTTCTTTATTTAGTCACGGTTTCTCTTTCATACATATGCTCTTCCTGAGAGCCGTGCCTATAAATTAAAAATTAATGAAAAATACAAAATAAAATTGATAAATTAACTAAAGTTCGAAAGTTTGTCTAACGAAATCGAATTCACAGAAAAAATCGGAATCGAACAAAATCGGACGTTCGTGGTCATCGAACGAAATGGAAATCACAAAAGGAAAACGCGAATCGAACAAAATGAAACGTTTGATTTTCGAAACTCTTGATGACCGAGTACGTACGTGATGAACTGACCGCCCTCGTCTCTTTAAAACAACGAACCGACATTGTCATTAAATCAGCCGACAAGGGTGGTGCTGTTGTGGTTTGGGATCGCTCTCTTTACATTCAAGAGGCTGAACGTCAACTCTACGATAGCAACTTCTATCAGCGGGTGGATCATGATCTGTGATTTGCAGTCTGTCCATTTGAATTACAATGGAACATCACAACAAGGTCATTTCGGTTGTCCAGGACGCAATCACTAAGGGAGAGCTCCCAGCCACAACTTCCAATGTAATCGTGGATCACCCTCGCACTTCCAAGTTCTATCTTCTCCCAAAAATCCACAAGCCAGGGAACCCCGGGAGGCCCATTGTATCCGCTTGTAACTGCCCTACTGAGCTCTTAGCTATTTATCTCGACAAGATCACTTCTCCTTTGGTTCATGGTTTACCTAGCTATGTCAAGGACACTAATCATATGCTAGACATTGCACAAACGTTTCGCTATCCCAGCTTAATTCTAATCGCTTTGTTTTCACAATGGACATGAAGTCACTGTATACACTACAAAGAAACCGACTCTTACTCATATCTCACATACTCATCTTCACACCCGGTCCGTTGTATTATAAAGACTCCATTCCGTACAGCCAATTTCTCCGCCTTAAACGGATATGCAGTGATCAGAATGAGTTCATCAACAAGAGCAAGGAAATGGCATCTTTCTTCCTGCACTGTAACTACCCCCAACAGTCGTAGATCGAGCCCTCCAACGCGTCAGCACCATCTCCCGAGAGGCAGCAATGCGACCATCTGACGATGCAAGCACCGACAAAGAAGTCATCCCCCTAATACTTACCTACAACCCTACCAACAGCTGTGTCAAGAACATCCTTACGAAAAACTTTAAAATCCTCAAATCTGATCCTGAGACGATGGAAATCTTTCGTAGCTTGTGAGTCCTCGGTGCGTACCGTCGCGACTCCGACTTAAAAGACTCCTTGGTCCGTGGTCCAGCAATCTTCAATCCAACTCGAATACGGGGGATGACTCTAATGGAACCTTTCCCTGTCGCCGTCCACGTTGCAAGACCTGCGCCTACATCAATTCAGCGGCCCTGATCAACACTCCTGGTGGGCCGCTGACAATTCGACAGAAGTTCACATGTACGACCAAGTAACCTCGTCTACATCATGTCGTACATGTACTCTGTGTTACATCGGCGAAACTGAACGTAGGCTCGGCGACAGATTCTGCGAGCATCAAGATGGGTACGAAAGAAAGCAGATCTGCCCGTCGCTAAACACTTCTCATATCGCCTGTTTTCGCTTTCAAATTTCCCGCGCGTCGCCATTTTGAATATTTGTGACGTGTTACGGTTGCCGCTATTGTTAAGAATCGAAGTTCTTTTGTATGCAACAATAAGACAACCGTAACACGTCATAAATATTCAAAATGGCAGCGCGCGGGAAATTTGAAAGCGAAAATAGGCGATATTCATATCCATTTTTTTTTTGTACACTAAAATTATATTTGCACCTATTTTTTTAAAAAAAATTTAATTTGGACTTTATTTCCAACAATTTAACGTCAATTTGTTATAACAATGGAGGTTCCCATTAAAAAAAAATTACACTAAATGCAAATTGAACCTTAACGTTTTAGCAGTTGTTGAGTCTTGCCAATGAGATCACTAGTTGTAACAATGAAGAAAAGTTGACATTCCATCGTGCATTGCCGTTCAGCACTATCCTTCTTCTGCGGATCATTTTTCAATGAAACATGTCTTGACGGAGGCTAAATTCGATTTTTGACGAGTTTTACGTCCATTTAAAGCGTGATTATTTTTTATCGCAATAGTTACCGATTAGATAAACATTATAAAGCATTAGGCCCAGTTCAAACGTCGAACGTTTCATGTGCCGAACCTAATACCTATTTAGGTCGACCCAAACTATTAAGTTCGACTGTTGATTCAGACGGTCGAACTTTACATGTGCCGAACCTAATTCGTGGCGAAAAGAAATATCATCCTTACTGCTTAAAATAGGGAAATAAACCGAAAAAAAGTAAAATTCACCAAGCCTGGAAATTCTTGTTTTGATTTTAGTGTTCTTTGTGGGAGACAGCTGAGGAGATCGTGATCGTGATACTTGGACAAAATAAAGTAACGCCATAAATTTTAAAATACATTACGATTTCTTTATGGATATAAAGAAAAGCAACTTTGTAGTAGACCGATTTAAGCTGTCCAGTTTCAGTCTAAAAATCTACAACGTGAATGCTGGTAACCGTCGTTACGCTTCTGTGAGTTCTGTCTTCAAAGGCGCGAAAACCCACGAAATAGCCAATCAGAAGCGCGGTTATATTGAAAAATACGTTAACATAATTTATGCATTAGGTTCGGCACATGAAAAGTTCGACGTTTGAATCGAAGTCGCTCCATAGTCGAACTTCCCATGTAGCCCACTCGAACTTAATTCTTGGGTCGACCCAAATACTATATGTCGAACTTAACTGATTCAAACGTCGATCTTTTCATGTACTTAATTGAAGGAATTAGGTTCGGCACATGAAAAGTTCGACGTTTGAACTGGGCCTTATATTGCTTTCCTAAGAAAAAATAAATATTTTCTAGTAATGTCAAACAACTCCGTTAGTTACATAAAGGCCTTCGTGTCATTAACGTGTTCCACATTTCTTTCTCATTGCAGAGCTATATTTCCCTTTCTCGTGAAAATAAGCCCTTGTACAAGAAATATCGAAATAGACCCTATTAAAATGATGATGGATTTGTTTGTTGCTTTCGGTACTGACCATGATCCTGAACGAAGATTATCAGTTATGCTATCTTAAATTCGAGATGAAATAAAGATTGTTGTATTCTCATTGTAACAATAATTGTCACAATACAAAATATTCATTCATGTAATTTTCATTACTTATTATTGATAAGAGCACGCCATATAAACTATCTCTGATTGGTTTACTTTTACTAATCGATAACTGCCCGCGGTCATTAAGCTTAGGAGACTGCTAAGTTACGCTTACCTTAGGATGGTCATAAGATATCGTTCGTGAATAGCACTTAGGAGTCTTAGGACATATCTTAGGAAGCTCCTAAATTTTCTCTTAAGTTATATCTGGTTGGCATTTGCATCTGGTTCATTCGAAAGGCGTTACTGCGCAACACTAAGAACAACACAAGTAACCATATAAAAGTTACGTTTAAAATAAGTCAAGACGAGCATGTTCTCTGTCATGTGCAATAATACATCGTAATAATATGCCGTTTCTGTGAAAATAGATTAAATCAAAGTATTACGCGTTCACCGGATCGACTTCAGACTCTTTATTACTAAAAGTTCGATTTCCGAACTCAATCGAACTGAATCGAACCATGACCGTTCGATTTCCTTTGATTTAATTCGACTTCGTTCGATCTCGTTCGGGCATCGAAACTCACAAAAGAGTTTTATGTTCGATTTCGTTCGATGGCCGAACTGCATCGAACTCTTTCGTTCGATTGAGTTCGATGGAAAGATTGTTCGATTTTGTTCGATATGATACGCCGGCCCGGGTTACAATAACAATTTCGTTTCAATGCAGGGTCCTCTCTCTTCGGAGTGTACAAGATTCATTGGGAGATCGACGCTCGAAACCGGGTGTCAGTAAAATGCGGGGTCGGGGTGGGATTAGGTCTAGGATTAGGTATGGGATTAAATATAATCCCTTTACCTAATCTTAACACTATGCCTTATCCCATACCTAATCCTAGACCTAATCCCACCCCGACCCCGGCCCCGACCCCGCGTTTTACTGACACCCCTCGAAACCACAACGTTTTGTTAATTTTCAAAAGAAAAAAATGTATGAAATCGTAGATCCGATTTTAGCACTTACGACGACAACGGCAGCTTGGACGACACAAAACTTAACAGAGGTTTAATGAGCGAAAACCATGCCTCTGCACGTGCGTTTTACATTTTGATACGTTCCCTGCAAAACAACAATAGACAATATTCGTATTCTCGGTTTAGAACTCGTGTAGCTTGCAATGGATGCTTATGCGGGGGAATATCATTAAAAATATTTGCATGCGAAAAGAATCCCCCGCATGAGCCTCGTCTGCAAGCTAGTTCCAGTTCAATACCGAGAATACGAATATCGTCTATTATAGGTTTCGTGAAGAACGTGAACACACGTTAAATTTCCCGATTGTTGTATTTAAACTTGAAGCCAACTGGCTAAAAATTCAGTCCTGGACAATTCAGTCACATCAGACAAATTAAACAAATGAAAAAAAGAAAAATGAACAAACATACAAAAAAATGCCAGGCTGTCGAACTACGCTACGTAAAAAGTTGACTTTGCGAGACACCAATACCACAGAAACCGATAAAGATAGCAACCACAGACGGCTGTTTCGTTGTTATTGGAACTCGGTAGTCAGATCAGCCTTGGAGTTTATTGTATGTATATTTTGAAACTTCAGGAACGTGCGAATTTATTGGTGGCGGGTATGTGTGTAAAACTCATAATACTTAAAGACCATTTACGATAAACGTACGGAAGCAAATCTTACCAAGACAATTTTTGGTTGCAAGGCCGGGAGTGGAAAGCTGATTAAGATGTGCAGTACAGCGTTTTAAATTGAAATTAGGGCGATTTTCAATTGAGTATAGAAAGTAATTTCGCGATCGCTTTGGTTTAGCATTGCCGCGCTTTGTGTTTGGCTAACAAATCTTGCCCCACTTTCGCAACCGATGCATATTTCTTATTTTGGGACACAAAGGCAATCGATCAAGGCTGCAGCCTTTCCAGTTATCAGTAAATACTAACAAAATAAGACTATTATTTTTAAGTTTCCTTTCATACAAATATGTCTTATGGCTTTTCAAAATGATGCTAAGATCTGGTAACATAGCCCCTTTAAACGCCCTAAATATCACATCATCCATTTCAAATTGCACCATCCCCTACACAAACAGTACTATAATATTTTTGCCGTCATTGTTGTTGGATTAAGATATGGCAAGTGACACTCCGGCTACGTCATTCCCTTTCCTACGTTTTGCTATGAGAAAATATATTCTCTTTCCAAACTTAAAAATCTTAACCCGCTCCAAATCCCTTCCCTACAAAAAGGGAGAAAAGACACACGCATCTGTATTCTAAGCCACCTTGTACAAAAGCCCACACTTTTTTACAGTGACAACGACAGATACAGCTTCTCTTAGGAAACTTACTAAGGAAAGTGACGGATTTGTTTATTTATTTTTTTTTTCAAACTTCCTTTGATTTTGACAATCCCACATTTACAAAGGCGATCTTAAAATATGTAGATTGCATTAATAAATCATATGAACAATAGATTACAAAGACACGATATTTGATTAAAGTAAAGGAACGTAACATAAATTATCATATGACCCGTACGACCCTGCGAACCTTTTCTTTGCAAAACCAGTGATAAAAGTCCCGTATGAGGGCCGCACGGCCCGTACGGCCCGTCGTACGGCCCTACTACAAAAGCGGATGGCCTCGCGCGTTAAAATTTCAATCAATTTTGTCTCCATATTGGTCATATGATAAAATACTTATCGAGTAAGTTAGGTCGAACCGGATGGGAAAATATTTGGCTCTCGGTCATGGCGCACGGACCTCGCTGCGCTCGGTCTGTACGCCATAACCATGATCCAAATATTTTCCCATCCGGCCTTCCCACTTAGTCAATGAGTGCATATTATTATTCGACATAGCATTCCAAGGTGCAAATACGCATCAAAACGAGTGCAAATATGACACGTTATTACACTCTTCTGACCGTGCGCTAAGAAAAAGAGCTTCGAAAACTAAGTTTTATGGGAAGATTATATTACTGTCGTATAATAAACAATTTATTCTGCGAAAAGCCGTGTAACACGGCTGGGCACTTGCACTCGTCAGCCGCACCAAACAACTTCACGCTGAATAACCTCTATTTATTACCCCTAATTAATACAAATATACGTATTAAATGTCATTCTAATAAGATAATTGAAATCGTATCCATTATTTCTTGAACAAATAAATCTTTTCTGATTTAAAGGACATATACTTTCTAGTTTCACATCTATTAGCAAAATTCCTCTAAAATGACTCAATGAAGGTTTAATGTCTCTGCATCATTCCACAGGTCCGCATACAGCTATTTCAATTAACGTTGTCGGATGAAAAAGGCGAAAAGCCAAGACCGCAAGGTTGTATGGGATTTTTATACAATGGGTATTAACCCTAATCCATACTGCCTTGCGGTCTTGGGTTTAAGCTTTCATCCGACAACGTTAATTGAAATAGCTGTATACGATTGGCCTTTAATTACAATAAAATTAAATAGATCGTTTTCCTCCTTTATAACCCCTAAAATGAAACAATGTATGACAATACGCAAGAGAGAGGCTCCTGTAGTGAACGCACCAGCAGATAATTCAACAGTATCGTATATTTTACGAAATCACATTAACTTAACCATTCGTCAAATAACGTCCATACTTCAATATACTTGTGGTTTCTAGAGCACAAAGCACGAATTTGCTGTTTCAATATGCAAGAAAAGAAAAGGAAAAACACGATATTGTTTACCTGACATTGAAGATCGGTATATACTTCATTGTAACACACCATATAGGGATCCTATCATATAGGGATCCTAAAAACTCATTTTAAAATGGTTAGCTTTTATTTACTGTTATGGGTAGTGATATCCATAACAGTAAATAAAAGCTAACCATTTTAAAATGAGTTTTTAGCCCTAAGTAAGTGCCGGATTCTTTGACGTGCATAAATTAAAACTACCATGAAGTATATACCTGAAGATCCTGGCTTACAACATACAATGGGTGAACAACGAAGAAAAGTACCGCGCATGTCATAATTTAGTATGCCATGCGCAGGATCGCGCAGGACTAAGTCCTAATAACGACCGAAAGTACGTTCGGAATGTAACCGCTCCTTCACTGACTTTCAAGTTTACCTCATTCCAAAAGGAGTTTGAAAAGGAGCAACAGAACCGAATATGGTTATCCCATATTTTTTTAAATCAGTGACTGAAATGGGGCATCTGGGGAACAGATTGCCTTAGACTTATCCATACTAAAAAAATTGGACCTTGTTAGTCCCTCACCTCTGACTGCATCGATGTTTGACATGTGATAAATCAGGTCACTTGTGTAGTTGACGTCCTTATCCAAGAAATGTCTACAAAACGTACTTTTACTGTCGATTTTTTTTTCTTTGTTGTACCGAAAAATATATTCGTATACATTGTCGGAATCCTCAATTTCTCTGAAGTTTGACCACCATACTACTAGTTGGTTATGCGTTTTAACCAGCTTAGCGTTAGAGCTTTATCGTGGTTTCGTAATCTATCACTTTAATACCACCATTGTCCCATGAATGTCCTTGTATTTCTGGTTCCACAAAAATTGCATTAAAGTGTATATGACAGTGATCTTTTTATTTGCTTGATCACATCTACATGATGTTCCGATAAGAAAATGGAAAAAAGTTTCGATATCGATTTTTCTTCTCTGCATTGTAGCCGTCTAAAAATGTGACATTTCACTTCCGGTGTGTTACAAAACCGCGCAAGAAGAAAGACTGGAAATAGACCGCTGTGACGTCAATAAAAGAATGCCGGTGTCGAGGTTTCTCAGTTCCTCCATTTTTTGATGCGCCCTGAGGAAGAAACATGGTTCTATTAAGGTGTGTTGTCTATGGTTGTAGCAACACGCACCAAAAACCGGAGGAACTGAGAAATCGTGACACTGGCATTCTTGAATTGACGTCACAGCGGACTACTTCCAGTCTTTCTTCTTGCGCGGTTTTGTAACACACCGGAAGTGAAATTTAACGTTTTTAGACGGCCAAAACGCGGAGAAGGAAAATCCATTTTCTTATGAGAACATCATGTAGATTCGATCAAGCAAATAAAAAAATCACTGTCATATACACTTTAAGTACCAAGGCGTTGAATTCTTTCAAACCTTTGGGCGGAGTACTTAACACCAAGCTAGGATATATCATTTCCGTAAGTAAAATTGCTTTTATAATGTTTATTTTCCCGTGAATGGACAGTCTTGCATTCTGGCGTTTTTCTGAACCAAAGGTTGTACGTCATATGTAACAAAGATTTCTAAAACATTAGCACATTTTTGCTACTTTAAACTCCGAGTGGTTCATATCACAGTTCTAAAGGGACCCGATCTACCTAACTTCCGTTTTCATGACAGTTGACGTTTTAGATCAGAGACAATTTATAACGTTTAAGTTGAAGAAATAAAGCTCTTGCAGAATCCAAACCCGATAAAACCGCTGGAGCAATTTAATTTCGAGACCGTTCCTTTTACTCCTTTGATGTTTTCTTGCCTTCTAATGGCAATCGACAGAGCACAGTTTCACTGTACCTATGCGTCATTCATTGTCATTTTAAAACTATTAACGTCTGGGTGGCCAAAATTGATGAGGCATACGAGTAAGCAACAAACTATATATTTTGATATTTTTGTTGAGTTTTAAGGGTGTTGCCATGGCAACACGGTGGATTGTAAATCAGCCTGCAATATTTGGTTTCGTTTATTTTCAGAAAATCTAGTCGTTAGATTTTGTTCATCATTTGTCTCCAGTAAACTCGTAAAAATATTCGCATGTTAACACTGGTCTCATGTAACTTTAACAGAGGGATCTTCCGTAATTTGCGGTTTAATATGTTTGCGTTTTGTAAAAATCTCCTCTTTTAGATTTCAAATTTCTGATGGCAGGTGAGTTCGGCATATTCGGAACTATTATTGTGCCAAATTTTGTGAAATTCTAACGAGTGGTTCCGTAGAAATCAGCACATTTCGGAGGAAAGTCGCGAAAAAATCCAGTCACAATTTTTGGTCAACTGCGCTTGCGTTGCATTTGACTGGGTTCTCGATCCAAAGACAAAAACGACCAAAAAGGCAGTGTATTTCTTCAATGGTTCTATAAATTATCTATTGATTCAACAAACATTTTTACGAACAACAAATTGTTTCATTTTAAGACGAAAACAACACTTTCGTGATCCACGCTGAGCAAAATAAAATGATCGCTGAATAGGCGCCACGTTTGTTTTTCTCAAAACTCTGCACGTGCTGACTCACGTTAGCAGCTGAAATTGAAGAGCGCATGCAAACTGTGTTCAGCCACCTTAACTGAAATTACAAAAATATAGGGGGAAAGGAAGACCTCCTGTACAACTCCACGCATGTTAAAGGAGCAAGGGCATAGTCCGTTGTTTATAATGCGATTTTGCTTATCGTCCCTTTTGCAAATAACTTATTAAAACATTCCACTAGAGGTTCCCCTAAAAAAAACCCAAACGTCTTTTATCAGATTCTATAGGTAAGCCATCATTTCCGGGAACCTTATTTAATGGAAAGGAGTTAACCCTCGGTCGAACAAGGGATGCCACCCCCCCCCCCCCCCTTAAGGCTTTTCTCCGATATTTTCAAGACCGTTCACAATAAGCACATGCCGCTTTCAGTGGCTATTTGTTTATCCTTGACACACAACAACAACAACAACAACAAAACTTTATTAATAAACAAATAAAATTACAAAAGTATTGCCCGCAGCTAGCAAGGCTATTCGAGGCGGGACAATGCATACAAAATATAAGAAATAAAGACTAAGGCTATTAACTAAGGAAAGTGAAAGTTTACAAATAAATGAAATAAAGTAAGGTTCAGCGACAACCGGTTGCTATGGTAACGAGATATGACGTCATAAGTAACATGAGGGCATGCCATTTTTTAATAAAAATGCGTATTTTTCACCTTTTTTCAGTGAAAAAAATGAAATGGTAAGAAGAGCATGAAAATGATTTGTATGTTATTTTGCAACTCTAGCAAACAATATTTGCAATTTCCGCATTTTTCCGATAAATTTGAAATTTTAGTAAAATCCAAGATGGCGGCCATCTTGGCGGCCATTTTTTCGATGACGTCACGGACCCCCAGTAGCGCCACAACCCATAATATTTACCTTATCTTGTAGAGCACATCGCGGGCTATCTATTAGATGTAAAATATTTCCTAAATATTGCAACATCGCAAAAACCCAAGGGGGGTTGGGGGGTTGCAACAACTCCTCCTTGTACCACGGTGGGGGTATAAATTTGCATATACGTCCGAGGGTTAAGACCTTAAGTGTATTTATCAAGGGTTATTAAACTTACGGGCTGCTCCAGAAAAGAGATGACATCAGGAGACTGCGGGCAAAATATACCAACACCCACTGAGCAAGATGACAAAAAAAAAGTGAAATGAGTCAGGTAGAGATGGACTCGGTTCTCCAGGACTTTAGGCAAATGCATCAATGAAAAAACTGTTTCCTAGCCGGGACTCCAGTCGAACTTAACCCATCGGAGCTGTCGCTCTCTTTACTCTACTCTAGTTGAGCATCAAGAGGGCAAAACTGAGCGATCGTTTCCATACTGGAACGCTGAAGGCGTTGGAGTGTTTGAAACGTTAACGAGGAATAAAATAGCAAATAAACAAACGGGATTGACTAAGGATAAAGATTAAAACAAAAAGAGTAACTGACAAACCAGGGTTGAAGTGCCTATCACCCCTAGGAAGTTATTTTCAGAATCAACTCTATGTACATTGAGTAGTTGAATGGTAAAATATTTCTTGTTTTAAACGTCGTATTAGTGAGTTATAAGACAGTTGAAATTACATGAAGTCAACCCGGGAATCGTTTATTATACAACTACTTGTTTTCACCTCCGAGTAATATTTTTTACGAATCAATTGACTATCCACAGTTTATTTTTAGTATTTATCAAATTAATTATCCACAAGCTGTAAATTGCGCATTGTAAATTGGCGTAGAAATAATGGCAAATTCCCGGGCTGACGTCATCTAATTAGCATTTTCTAAATTCAAATCTCTAGAACTCACAAACGCGACGTTCAAAACAAAAAATATTCTACCATTCAACTATTCAAAGTACATAGAGTTGATTCTGAAAATAACTTTCTAGGTGTGATAGGCACTTTAAGGAGGGAGTCCCAGCCAGGAAACAACGCTCCAACACGTCCGCGAACGGACAATACACGTGACACTCGATGAAACGAAATGTCCGTGCGGATTGCTGTTCCCAGCCGAAAATGATTGTGATCGAAAAAAAGGATGACAGGGAGAAAACAAAAAAAACTCAAAAAAGGACTAGTCAAGTTAAGTCAAGTCAATTTTTATTTAACTCACACAGAATATTATATACATAAAGGTTAGGATAATTTATACAATAATGTTTAACAAAATCATGGATGCAATACATATTGTAGAACAGAAAAGAGTCAATAATTCACAATTCCTATGTAAAAATAAAAGAAGAAGAAGTATTTTAAAGGAGAAGAAAGAAAAATAAGTTACTAAATATTTTGTTAGGTGTGTAGAGTTTGGGACACCTAAACAGTTGGTAAACTAATCGAGTAGGTTCCCCAAATTCATTACCATACGATCAATAGGAATATAGAGTTAAATAACAATTTTTATTAAAAAGTATTGCTTCTTGTACTAACTACTAACTTGAAATTTAAAAGAATTATATTAAACATATTAACAAAAATTACGTAAGAATCAATAACACTATTATAACCGTTAACTACAGTCAACTATCGCTATCGCCCTTGCGAACGGAAACACTTTATTTGGCTTTGGGCTGAAATAACTCGCTGAGCAAAAAGCAATGTAGCCTATCAGACCAGGAAAAAGTAAAACGACCCGCCCTGTTAAAGGGCGCCGTTCATCTCATCGAGGACGCTTCACAGCAGGTGAGTTCGCCAGATCTCTCTGCTTCTTGAAACACCTATTCTGCGTGTGCTCTAGGCCGTTGCAATAGAAGCAAACGCCTCTGTTTTATAGGGTGCTGCCTTGGGATTTGATGTTTTTGTGCACTTTTGACATATCCAAGACTCTTCTTGGTGCCGGTTTGGGGCCGTTCACTTAACAGTTTAGTTCGATCTAAACGAGATCGATCTCTGATCGATCCGAGACCACCTCCCGAGGCGGTCTAAATTTAATTCGATCTCGGCTTTGTTCGAAGAGTTCATACTCGGGTCGTAAAATACTCGCATGGATCCGCGATCGATCCGAACAAGTAAGTGTGAACCGCCCCAAATTTGTCGTCCAGCAGAACAAGAAAATGCCTCCCGAGCTGGTCCGTGGGGGCAGACACCTTGCTCTTCAGAAACCCAAACTGAAACCACTTTGAAATGCGGGAGATGCTCGTGCTAAAGCCTAAAGCCTAAATGGCACTTCTCTAAAAAAGGGCCCGAAGCCAATCAGAGACTCGAACAAGCTCTCTATAAATTGGCCTAAAGTCCACAGAAAAATTAGAAAACAACCTAAACTTGAACCTTCGCTGAACAGGACCTGAAGCTAATCAGAGACTCGACGTACTCTCTGTAAACGGACCTAAAGTCCACAGAGCCACATTTCTAAAGCTGAATAAATGCCCGAAGTTATTGGAGACTTAACGAAGCGATCGCAGCGATTGATGGTTTCCATATGATCGCTGCGATCGCTACGATCGCTGAGAAAGTGAATGAAGATTGAAGGGACCTGGGTCTGACAATATCGTTTCGCCTCATTCTTGAAATTCAACATAGCGGCTGTGAATTGTTTTTAAAATTTGTTATAAAGACAGTCCTATCTTTGCAGTTCTTCCATAAAAAGGGCCAAATCGCACCCTTTGATTGGGCGTACGCAGTGCATATAGTTGGTATTTTTGCTGTCGCTGCGATCGCTGCGATCGCTGCGATCGCTGGAGAGTGGTTTCCATATGATCGCTACGAACGCCACGATCGCTGAGATAGAATCAGCGATCGTAGCGATCATATGGAAACCGGGCTTAAGAGCCAACCCGTGAATAAGAAATGCAATATTTCGGTAAGCTTATGTTTTCACACTGACACAGTTTCCATATATTTTTGGAAAAATTAATCGTAAGGATTTTTGACGAACGCAAAAAAAGGAAATCCCATTCACAATGTCCAGTTCAAGAAACTAAAAAAAAAAAGAATCACGGGCGTGAATCGAACCCGGGGTCTCCGGAGTGCAATTCCGGCGCCTTAGCCCACGAGGGCATCGAGGAACACATGCTCAATTTACTAAAAATGTGGTTGTTGTTCATCGTGGTGTGTAAGATAGGTAAACGCTTTTTTCGTTTGTCTCACGATGGAGTCACTTTCAGATGTTGATCGCGACGTTTCGACTGCTATTACTGCTAGTCTTCATCAGGCGATGATTTCTAACGGATATCCTTCCTCGTTTGTACAAAAAATCACAAAAACGAAAGGACCAACAACAAAAAAGGAATCCACGCAGGATTTTAAATCTACTGCAGTATTGCCCTATATCAAAGGTGTATCAGAGGTTCTTCGCCGCTGCCTACAACAACAAGGCGTACGCACTGTTTTCAAATCTGACACAACTCTCAGGTCACACTTAGTACGACCTAAGGACGTCCTCGACTCTAATAAACAGGACGGTGTTGTCTGCAAGATTCCTTGCGAATGCGGCAAAGTGTATATCGGAGAAACAGGGAGGTCTATGCATGAAAGGATAAAAGAACACGATAGAGACATACGGCTTGCTCGTACACAAACCTCCGCGGTTTCAGAACACGCTAACAAGACCGGGCATTTTCCTATTTGGGACGAGGTTAAGTTTATTGACCGTGACCCACACTGGTACACCCGTAGAGTTAAAGAGGCCATCCACATAAGATTTCATCCTAATAACATCAACAGAGATAATGGAATTGAAATTCCCGAAGCGTGGATGCCTACAATCAAGAAGCATAACAGCCGACCGATATCAAATCGGACCGGAGAGGGAACAACATCTTTTCGGAATAATAATGAGGATCGAAATGCACCAATAGCAACAAGCCAACGTGCTACATAAGCGACACGTAACCAATCGACCTCATCGCCTGATGAAGACTAGCAGTAATAGCAGTCGAAACGTCGTGATCAACATCTTAAAGTGACTCCATCGTGAGACAAACGAAAAAAGCGTTTACCTACCTAACATGCTCAATTAACACTAAATTTTGTTATCACTCATGCGCGAAGCAGCATGAGGTAAGTTTCCGGCTCCGTTTTTATCTCGTTAATGCGTGCATGCGCAAACGAGATATAGGTATGAGTATAGATAGATGTAAAAAAAATGGATATCTTGGAGTTTTTAAGTTTTGCAAATTTTTTCCACGCAAATTTTAATGTCCGCGAACTCGCCCTTGTCTCCCTTAGAAAGTTATTTTTGTCCCCGATTGTTATGAAAGGCTTCAGGAAGACTAAACCAATCAGAATCCGTCTATTGCGCACATGTCTGGGTTTTAGCAGTGACTAGAGAGAACCGGTTTGTCACTCGGAGAAGACTTTCAGATTTCAAACAAATATGGCCTCTTCTGTACTCTGCACTTCAATATTTCAGACGTTCATTTTCCATTACCAAAATGTAAACACGCCTTTCAAGACTTCGAAATGGAAAGAAAAAGTCCTTAAGACGATTTGTATGCCTTTGAAGTGGCGGTTAGAGAGTTGAAAGCGATGGAATCATCCTGTGAGGATCAGCGTCGCATACATTTATCACAAAGTGGGACATGTCTTCCTTCAGAATTCATACTCGAAGCGCGAAGCGGCAGACTTTACTAACAATTTTCAAGCATTCCTGGAAAACTACGGTAAGAAACATAGACTGTTTCTCTGTGTTATCAGTGACTTTTGAGAAATATTTAGAAAACTCGGCCACATGAGAAATTCCTCGACAAGTGTTGAACAAATTTTCTTGCGTTGCCGACAGTTTAATCGATGCGATAATTTAACGCGTTTTGCCCTTGAGACTAAACTAATAGAGTACCGAAGTGTGACGTCACAAAAATTGAAATTTGGGAAATTATGGGATTTGATTAGATATTTGGAAAGGGCATGACGAAAAATGCCCGCTTGCCAAAAATCAGCATCTTATTGCAACTTGAGGGTGAGATTTTGGCCCCTTTATGCTCTGATGACTCCATACAAACCCTACTAATTTTGCCTTGGTTCATTACCCAAATTTCACTAGGATGCTGATTTTTGGGAAGCGGGCGTTTTTCGTCATGCCCTTTACGAATATCTAATCAAATCCCATAATTTCTCAAATTTAGTTTTTATGACGTCATCACTTCGTTACTCTATAGACTTTTGAATAAAACCTTTAACTGAGAGAATTTGTTGTCATTTTTCCTGCGTAAAGGCAAATTGCGATTAAACTTGTTGGAATATTTTATTCGTGAAGCCAATAATCACGGTAAAGGCACGCTAGTAAATAGAGTTAAGTTAAATAGCGCTTTCTGAAATAAAGTTTGGGTTCAAGATTTTTTTTATGCAAATCATCTTTACGGATAAGAATGGCATTGTATATACACATGAAAAGTCGGAAATTTTAGAAAACACTAGATATAATAAAGCAGGTTGCTGAATTTAAATATTGTTTTGTGATGTTTATAACATAATTTGCAGACCCTAGCGCTCCGCGCTGCAATAAGGATAAATAAATCGCCAAGCCTTCCGGAAGCAGAAAATCACTGAATCCTGAAAAGCGTTTAAAGTGCCTATGAAATGAAATTTTCGACCCATTTTTATACCAAAAAATTAAGTCCATGTTCCACTAGTGATTCATAATTTTCCTATTTAAGTTAAGGTCAAGCAACGAAAAGTATTTTTTTGGACGTCCAAAGTTGATCAAAAATGAAGTTTTCGTGTCCTGGGGCCTGGAACTAGTATAAAAAGAAACATAGAATGTACGATCACTGCAACAAACCGTTGACAATGGCCGGATCTGGGTTTCCAGACCTACAATGATCAGTATTAAAGACACACTGATCGGCAAAAATGCTGATCCACCTCCCCATAGGCATGCCGTGGGAGGACGGCTGTGCTGTCCCCAGCAAACAGCTACCACATCTGTTGTGTGGAGATGGCGCTTAAAGGGATGCTGTTTGCATCCGCCTTGGCAGTAAAGTGGCGGGGTCGATGATCTTATGTGAGACCCTGCCTGGCTATGCTATGCTGATGAGTCCTAACCTAATTCAGCTGTCCATGGCTGCCACTGCTTGTGCCTGACTGTGCGCATGCGTAAGGTACTGGCTAGGCCGCGGGGTAGCTGTTCGAGTGTATCAGTTGCTTTTTTCGTATCAGTATTAAAGGCCCACTGTCACCCAAGATGCATTGCGAATTTAACGCAGTCGAAAATTCCCGAAAGAGCCAATCATGAGCGAGCTCGTCATTTGAAAACAAAAACAAACGACCGCAAAGCAGAATGGGTGATAGTGGGTCTTTAATACTTGAAGTGAAACAAAAATAAGGGAAACTGATCCTTACGGCAGAAAAACAGAAGCAAATAACATGGTGACGTCATCAGTTGTGCAGAAATGCGTCGTCGCTTTCAGACGCTCCAGTATTTCTCTTAAACAAACCACTTTCTTAGCTATAATTTTACAGTTTTGCTCAGTTGTAAATTTTCACTACCATGTTGACTACGAAGGTCTGCACAACTGTTGACGTCACAAGTCCTAATTTAGATAGTTTGGCCGCGCGCTGGTTGTCCCATGTTTTTCGCTGAAATAGGCCAACTTTGAGGTAAGAAGAAAATAGATTGCGCGCTTGACCATAACTTAAATTGGAACTTAAAGGTACCAGATTACATTCTTCGATGGGAATTTATATTGATATCAATCTGTGATTGACTTTCTTTGTGTTCTTGTGAAGTTTTGGACAATTGTTTTTGAAACGTGCTTGAATTCAGTTGTCGAAGTTGTCGAAAAAATTTGTGTATTTTTACAATTTTGATTTCCAAATCAGTTTCTCGGGCAATTTTCGACAAGCAACAATTGTATTTCATTCGGAAAGTAGTCGTAGAGTTATTGTAGGCGGAAAAAAAGTTGTTTTTGTGAACTTTTGTACGGTCTAAATGTACTGTGCAGACGGTCGCGTAATACTGTTTTTGAGAATTGCTAAAATTGAAAAATAGCCCGTTCGTCAATCTTAATTCTTGTGCTCCCGACCTTTCACCTTAGTTAAATTTCACCTTAGTTGAGCTTGTTCAGAGAGCGACGCTGTTAGGCTCAGCCTATATATATATATATTAAAACGTTCTCACGCAAGCGCACGAGTGTAGGCTACTGGTAGCCTCTTGTTTAAAGGTAGATACGTATCAAAACGCGTGTCTCGATAAGAAAATCCTTTTAGATCATATCAGTCGATTTAATGTCGCAATAAAGACTCCAAATGCGAAACATCTTTAAGCTTGTTGTTTATATTCGTTTACAACAAATCAGTTATTGTTATCGTTGGATTCACGCTGTTCTTGTTACGAAACACATTCGTAACAAAGTTTAATGTCACTAAGTTTAAAGCTGAGTGATGGAACGAGTGAGCGGTAACGCAATATTGCGGGTTTACTTTTTGGACATTAAATGTAACGACTTTTGTCGAACGCAAACAAACAAACAAAAAAACCAGTAATTTTCAGTTTGAAAAAAAAAAAAAAGGCGTCCTGACCAGAATCGAACTCACGTCCTTCGCCTCTATTGTCTGATCGCTTACACACTGCGCCACCTAGGATTTGACCAATTACCAAGGTCAAATTTTGTTATTTCAATGTAGATATGCGGAAAAAGTTTACATCTCAGTTTACATCTAAGTGAACCCGTTCATTACGTCACTAGTTTTACAGCTGATGGAAGGAGCGAGTGAGCGAGTTCTCATTTGCATATCTGTCTCCGTTACCGATAACGGTGGTGACTAGAATGGATACTCCAAAATCAGGTAGACACCTTATTGAGACTTATATAACGGAGTAACTGGTTAGCTTTCAGTTGAGGTTAGGGCTACCGTACCACTGTACCACCTAGCTTTTCGGGTTGAATTTAGGACTAAGCAACCCGAAAAGCTAGGTGGTACAGTGGTACGGTAGGCTATGAAAGCCTAAGCCTAGCTGAGGTCGCAGGTTCAATCCTGAGTGGGGATTTTAGATTTTCTTTTTTACACTTAAAAATTTATTGAAAATAAATTGGTGTCGACATTACCTTATATAATTCTCAATAAGTGTCCGAGGTGATCCAATCTGATTTTGGAGTATCCATTCCAGTCACGATTTACCTATAACCCGTTCATTACGCGTGCGCGTATTCACGGGTTAAACACTAACTAAAACGGGGGACCGTAAAGTGAAACAGAAATAGAAACACGGTTATTTTTAATTCCTTTGACGGACGCTATGTACTACGTTCCCAACGATCTAAACACACGTGCGCGAGACAAAGAGGCAAAGCATATGAAACTAATAAAATTTTTTTGTACCGCGTGCTAGACTAAACCCAAACCTAGGAAAATCCACGAGTCGACCAAGAGAAACCTAAAACAGAAATACAAGCAAAAGCTTTGAGGAGTAAATTTGCTTTAGACGCAAAGGGCGACGGACGAAATCCCAACAAATATGCTCGAAGAATTGAGTGAGGTGCGGGATTGCGGAAAACTGGTTCTATTCTTTCCATTTCTTTTTAGAACGAGGCATTGAGACAATGAACTCTATTCTTATTCAATGAGATGCAAATTAGTATCTTCCAATTTTCTGCAATCCCGCACCTTGGAGGAAGAATTTAAATACGCTAAATAACACCAAGAGAAAAACAACAAATAAAATCAAAAATATACCTCGACAGTGCCTTGCTGGGCCGTGGCCGGTGCGTTGTTCTCTTGGATGACCTGAGTAAATTGCCTGGTAGTGGAACAGCGATGTCTTGGTCGGCCATGATCTGTGTTCGGAGTTGGTGTAGACAACAAAAGCGAGCTTTTCACTGCGTGGTTTTTCACCAAAAAATGCCAAATTAAGCAGGGAGCAGTCAATATATACCTAATTCAATAAAGGTTGCTTTGGCAATTGGTCATTGGTAATTGGGCATTGGCATTTGAGCAAACGGAACACAATGCAATGCTTTGATTGAGTGACCGCCAAGTAATAGCTTCCCAATGCCCAATTACCAATGACCAAAGCAACCTTTATTGAATTAGGTATATATGCGTTACACCAACGAGAGAGCCCCGAAGGGATTCCATATCCATCTGCACGAGACCACTGACTTGCATGCATAATAAAGTATATTCAAATGACTTTGAATAGTGGGTGGTAACCCTGTGCTGCTATTATTCAGATTTCTTGACAATACTTTTATACCACACCCGCTCGCAGTGCAATTATCAACACAGGGAGCCCACACAAACTGTGTGATCGTTGGTATTTTTAAATTTAGAGGAGATGTATGGGAATATCGAAAAGGTTCATACACTGTGATGAATATTTACATATAAGATCAAAATAAACGTATTGTTACCTGAAATGTTGTGTGTTGTCGTTCTTATAGCCGAAAACGGCGAATGTTAGCGATTTGAAGGATTTTGCGTTCGGCGTTTGCCTGAGCGTATAGTGGTATCTCTTTGCAAAAAAGCAGGGGCGCCTTTCTTATTGTTTTTCACTGAAAGATCACATGAATTCACACACACACACACACACACACACACACACACACACACACACATAATGTAAGTACAAAAACTAAAGAAGAAAAAATATTGCATAATAAAAATATGTTTGCGCTCAGACTAAACTACATATTACTATAAAACGAAAACTGGATCATGCAACCAAAAATTAAAAAAGAAATATCAAGTAAAAACAAATAAAAAAGGAAACTTTTCAAAGTGACGGATACCTTGAGAGTTGACAGCACTTTCTGTCACCTGGACTAAAAATTGGATGGCACATGTGAAATTTTTAAACGTTTGTGCCATATCAAAAAACAGTCTTAGTGAGATGAAGATTCTATTTAAGGTGGCTCCATATTGTTCAGCCCTCTCGTCTTTTGCATTCCATTACAGCTAGCCCGATGGTGTGGCTAAAAATCTTTTACTTGAAACCAGTAAACCTTTCATCAATCAACAAAGTGGTATCCAAATGACGTCATCATTCGTTGCCATGGCAACGCAAAAAGAGGTCAAAAATACGCTATTTTGGACCATTTGAGGCTAATAACTTATAAACTACACGGTGAAAGTTTTTGTTTTCGATATATTTTTGTTTAATTGGCAAGAGAAACATTTTAACAATTTTATAAAAAGTTCTCTACATAGAGTTCAGAGCTACCTTAAATTTATGTAAAAATGACATATCTCTGAATCCTATGTACAGATTTTTTTTCAAATTTGGCACAAATGTTTGTTATGTTTATTTGACAAAAATATATAAAAATCAAAAAATTTCACCGAGCAGTTTTGAAGTTATTAGCCTCAAAAGGTTGAAAATGGGGTCTTTTTGGCCTCTTTTGACGTTGTCATGGTAACAAATTTTGATGTCATAGCTACCTAACTTTGTTCATTGGTTAAGTGTTTACAAACCTGTACTAAACGTTTTCTCTTAACTTTACTGGTGTTGCTGTGATTGAATATCATAGATGTATCATAATGGAAATGTTTAAACTATTAGGAGCCACCTTAAAGGGAACCTCGGCTGAAAAACAGTTTTGGATCCAAAGTATTCGTAATGCTTATATTTAACCCAGGCTGGGGTTTTAAGTCGGTATCTCCGTAACTGGTTACTAAATGTGAAGTGTTCTTTTTTCAGTTTAAATTTCCCGCGGGCCGCCATGTTTTCGTTATAGTAATTTATGACGTCATTGCGTTGTCGAAGACGTCAATATGGAGTTTACAGAAGAAGATTTCGCGGTAGAACCGTACAATATTCAGTCAAAAATGCATTAAAAGCATATATATATTTATAAATTTACGTGATGTTGACTTAAACCGTCGTATTGAAAGCTCACGACAACGCAATGACGTCATAATTTCCCATCAAACTTTGCAAAAAAAAACATGGCGGCGCGCGGGAAATTTGAAAGCAAAAAATGTAGAAACAAAATGCCCAGTATTCAAGAGTTAAAGGTTTGTAATCACCTTCAAAACCCGTAAACCTGTTTAACAATGACACGAACTAATGATCTAGAAGAAATATGTTTTCTAGCCGAGATTCCCTTTAAAGAGTTTTCCTTTTGAAGAAGTTTAGTGTAGAACCGGTGTATAGTGCGACGGTAAGATATTCCTTTATATTCTGGAGATCTACAGTAAAACCTATTTCGAAAAGATACAGTATTTGCTTTGGTAAATGAAGTAGACATATGTAAAGGGATCTATGCACCTGATTATATTCTTCTTGGAACATTGACAGAAATGCGTGAGTCACTTGTCGTTTCTTTGAAGTATTCGGATCCACGCGCCGCCACCTCCTGACGCGCCTATTGTTTTTGTGTTAACAACAGATCGATCATTTTTTGCGGAGCTCATTAGGCGGGTTCATGCTTAGCGTAGTAAGCCACGGAGGTACTCTTTTGCGGTTTTTGCTGCGGTCACAGTGTCGATGTTTCTGTGCAGAGCTTCAAGCAGATGGTGTTAACGACTTGAATTTTGGCGCAAATGAAAGTATATTTTTCTCTTTTGTATGCGGAATGACGCAAAAGAATGCCTAAAAATGTAATTGAATGTTGATTAATCTTTGAATAATCTACATTAGTAGCAGTCAGTTCCCATCAAGACCAGTAATATTAAATCGTATTGTGAGCTGTTGGAGTTAGTCGTTGCAGGCTTTCTTTCAAATCTTTCCTCAGCTGTTGTAATCCTGTTTTGACTTACGTACTTTCACTTCATATGCACATGAAATTTCTATTCCACTGCCTTGCACCCAAACACCTTGCGGGGCACTTCTGCTCTGTCCAGTTACCCGACATGACACCAAGACGTTGTTATCCATTAAGTAATAGATCAAAAACGAGTGTAAATTTTTCTTCAGGGGTTCCAAACACCGAGAAAGAGATGAAAGCTTTTATTGTTTCAAGGTGTTTGGAACCCCTGATGAAAGACGAAGCACGAGTTTTTGATATGCCTTGTCAAAAGCAAATATATTCTATGTGTAATTAGCACCGTTTTTTTTGAGAAACAGAGAGAGCATTCTTTTGCATTTTTCACAACTAAAAAGGGAAATTATTTTTGAGGTCGCTACTTTCGGTATTTGCTAACACGTGAAATTTTATCGCTACTTTCGGAACTTTACGGTATATAGGTATAGCTTTCGAAAACAAGTCGTTGTATTTGCAAACATCACCGTAACGAAGAAGAAGCAACGGATCCTGTAGTAATGGATCTAATCAGCAATAAAATAATGAAACGATTTGGTAAAAAAGCAAGGCTGATTCATGGTACGGAAACAGCTACATTTGTTTGAAATTCAGTTTATGTTGTTATGGCATCATATTTACACCCCCCTGAAAATTTTAAATTTTAACGTTGCGAGTTGTTATCTGTAAGACCATGAGGAAGAAAGGCTGTGCCTTTCGAAATTTACAAACATATTTGTTTCCGTACCGTAAATCGTTTTATGGCTTTTGAGCCGTATTAGTCTGACATTGGTCCGTATTGGTCCGTATTGGTCTGACATAGCGTAAAGTTGGCCCTCTCTGGCCAGGAATTGGAAATGTTTTTTGGCAGAAGCTACTCGACCGGAATCTTTGGAAAGTACCCCCCTCCCCTTCCCACCACCGGTAGTAAGTAGACCTCAAATATTCTTGAATCTTACTTCAGATATAAATGGGTCTAATTTTAGCTAAAGGAGTTAGGCTTTATTGTAAAAGTGACGCATCTCCTTCAAAGAAGCCGAAATGAAATTTCACTACCATTGTTTTCGGTAATCTGAAAATAGGTGTTTTAAGAATTATTTTGATGGGAAAATAAGTCACTTGAGGTGGCCGGAACATATTTTAACAAGCTAGGCCAGTTGGGCATTACACAGGGACCAGGGTTCTAGTGACTTCATTAGTGTGTTTACAACTGAGCGCGTCGGTCGTTTTACGCCGGAGTTTTGACAACTTGTGGAAAGATTATTTCGATTAAATATGGCTGAAAGCGACGCGTAATTTAGCCCGGAGGTCGTCCCCTTTTCCGCCATAATATGTTGTGATCGAGCACACGAATGACGTCGCAAGTACCCTTTTGGCCGCACTCAAAATTTCGCGAACTTCAGACTCCGGTGGGAGTTTTGAAAGGGCTAAGAATAATGGATTGTCTTCGCGCAAAAGAGTAAAACGACTGAAAATGAAATAAAGGTGATATAAACAACATAAAACCCTAAAAAAATAACGGTAATGAAATTTCACTTCGTGTGCAGCCGGTCGTACAAGATTCCAAATATCCTGAATTTATGTTGTCGCATGAAACATGACAAGATGTCTTAAAGGGAAACAAACTAAACGGCATACTGATCCTTATGGCAGAAAAACAGAAACGAAAGCAAACAAAATTAAATTAAAATGGAATACAATAATGACCATATATTTCGCTTAGCAAAACAAAGCTTCTTCGGGGGGGGAGGGGGCAACCCTATAAATGATTATAACTGTAAAAACATTGTAGTGTAAAACCAATTAAATACAAAAAGAATGGATAAGATTGGTGCAGGGTAGTGACGGGTGACAAACTAAACTAACTAGTGATGAGAAAGCTAATGAAATTCATCGCGTCTGTTGATTCCAAGTGGTTCTAACGTCCTTGCTTTGTCTATAAGGTATGCTTCACGTGTTTTTCGCATGATGCGGATTCTCTATAGAACGGCGATGCTCACGAAAGCGTTAATTAACTTTGCGTTTCTCCAATAAATTAACAAGGTATTTTACGTTATATGCATTTTTACATTGCATCATATAGAACAGGTTTTCAAAATTATATGTTATGTGGTGTTAATAGAACATTCCTTTTTCGTAAGAAAAAAGTGTATTTATTTTGGCCTTCTTCAGTAAACTGACAGGTCAAACAGCGTGGATAATTTTATCTGTAAGTTCCTGCTTGCGACATTGTCTGATCTTCCTCGCTGGTTGGTTTCCTGAGTTTCGTATGAACCAGGAGGTCACGAAGGCTAGCACTTCTTCTATAAGCTATGACAGGTGGTGAAGGAAAACTTGGTCTGATCTAGGCCGGTCTGGAAGCCTAGATTCGGCCAATCTCAATGGTTTGTTGCAGTGATAGTGCATTCTGAAACTCATTAATTATTCAAAAGGTTATTAGCCAATCGGAGTATTCCATTTCGGTCAGGTGCATGTATCTTGATACCCAATGAAAATACAGATCAAGACATCACCGATTAGTTAAAAAACTGATCAAGACACTGATCAAGACACTTGAATTTTAATTAGCAACCTGAAAAATTACAATAATACAGACAATTATTAATTAGCTTCTTCATCTCTGCATCTAAAAGACGTCGAAAGATCCCAAACCTAATGAATCAAACAAGAAGAGCATGTTACTTTAATAATAATTTAAAATATTCCCGAAAGAAATAATACCAAATAAGCAAAACTTTGTTTAATTTTCCATACCTTTTATCCTGAGCATCATGCAAGTGGATTCAATGCCTTGACGCCATTTTTAACTGAATGACGCTCCAGACCACATACTATCCCGTACACAGGTGGATACCTTTTACCCGACTCTTTCGCTACTTCCATGCTACTTCACGAGCCAGTCGTTAAGAGATACGGCGGCATAAACGACTCGCTCCGCCATTCTCGATCTCCGCCATCATGCATCAACTACAATCAATGACCGCTAACACGAGGCAAACAACTTTCAAACTCTATAAATGTGTGCAGGAAGAGAGTTGTGAAAAATGCAAAAGAATGCACTCTCTGTTTCTCATTAAGACAAAAGGTGCTAATTACACAGAGAATATATTTGCTTTATTAGCTTCTAGTGCATTGTATTTTTATGCGCGTTTGAGAAGCCATATCAAAAACTCGTGCTTCGTTTTTCATCAGGGGTTCCAAACACCTCGAAACAATAAAAGCACTCCGCCTTCGGCGTCGTGGCGTCCTGCTTTCATCTCTTTCTCGGTGTTTGGAACCCCTGATGACAAACTCACACTCGTTTTTGATCTATTACTTCTATGTTTTTTTTGTATACAAGATGTCTTAGCTGCGTTTGAACAACGGTTTCAGAAATCCAGAAATACAAACACGTCTGCAAAATACTTTGCGATTATTGGAGTATTTTGTTCCAGGGATTTGTACGCTCGAACGATGGGTATATACTTCATGCTAACACACCATATAGGGATCCTATCATATAGGGATCTAAAATGGTTAGCTTTTATTTACTGTTATGGGTAGTGATATCCATAACAATAAATAAAAGCTAACCATTTTAAAATGAGTTTTTAGCCCTAAATAAGTGCCGGATTCTTTGATGTGCATAAATTAAAACCCACCATGAAGTATATCCCGAGCAATGATAGGCAGCTGTATTCGCTGGCTAGCCCACCATTTTGAAAGCGGAGAAGGCAAATCCGTGCAAGGGTTGATGGGATTTTCTCAATGTCCCAAAATTTCTTTTCATCGTATATTTCATGACGTTTTTCTTGAAGTTTTCCGGTTGCACAATCGTTGTTGTGACGTCTATGATTAAAAAACTTCAAAATAAAAAGTTTGTACTCAGTAGCTTTGTACTCCTTCGTATCTTATTTGTACCTGTAGGTGATGTTGAAAAATTATTTTGTGGTAGCTAGAATTTTAGGCATGCATAAAAACTCTATAAACTAATTTCGATTTTGAGGCGTCAATACTGCATTATATTGACGGCTAGTTGGGTTCGCGACTCCGCCCAATACGGAAAATATATTTTCTTCCAACTAGCCGTCAATATAATGCAGTATTGACGCCCTAAAATCGAAATTAGTTTTGTATCACGATTCAACTGTTTTCCGGGCAAACAGAAAGCAAACTCTAGATAACTTGTGCTGATCAAAGCTGAAATTCCTACTAGTAACGAGCTGACGTACACGACGTTTTGTACGCGTTATCATATTTTTGTTTTGCAAAAACGTTTCAAAAACACGGACTTTTCACGCTACAAATTGCTCATTGAAATAGAACAAATTTGATAGAACATCTTTTTGAAGTTTTTCAAAGTTACAAACGTCGAAAAATGAGTAAATAACGCAAACTTGTCGAGGTTTGAGTCCAAAACGTTTTTCAAATTATGATGGCGTGATGGCGCGCGCACAGCACAGCTCAATGTAAACAAACCGTTCAAACGAACAAAAGCAGCTTTTAAACTCATCTTATCGTTAATTTTCGATAGAAAGGGTCGTTGCATTGAATATAGCGTTGTTTATCTGCCAAACTTGACAAAGTAATCAACATTTTTGCCCCTCCTTTGAAGATAATTTTAAATTTTGGTTTTCTACACAAGGAACCCATTAAATTACCGCGGGAAATTTTCAACCAATCACAGGCTAGTTTTTGAGAGGACAATTTTGCGGCTCGTGGATCCACAGCACTTTGACAATGTTATGACGAATTTTATCATCAATAACAGGACAGACGCATGAAAAACTGACGTCAATTTGTTTTTTACAATAACAAAACGCCAAAACTGATGTTGAAATGAAGGAAAGAAATGCAAGATGCGATCGTCACAAAACCAGAATTCGGAGAAACACGGGCTCGTAAATTAAAAGTTTGAGTAGAATAAGTCAAAAACACATAGAAAAATTGGAATTTTGAAACTAACCTTTATTCCGGTTAAAATTGTTCTCAAATAATCCGTTGAAACACGGTTCAGTTCACCTCCGGTAAAGCTTATTTCAGCGACTCACAGCACTTTAATCCTGCTCACCGCCAATTTTCAGGTCTGGATTCTCAACAAACATCTTCATCTTTCCGCTTTAAGGTTGTGTTTTAGCTTCTTGAGGTTCATCTCATCTATTTTGGACGATTTTCTCATTGAATAATTCTGGATTTGTGAAAGAATTCTCGCCACAAAAAGCGCAGCGCTGACAAGTTTGGAAAAACTTTCGCTGATGGCGTCAGTTTTATCGTTTTATGCGTCTGTACTCTTATTGACAATAAAAAATAGCCAATCAGCGCGCGAGAATTCGCACAGTTATTGTAAAAACGACTTTTCATTGATGTCTCAAAAGCAGACAAAAGTATCTGAGAATCGTGATACTAATAAATGTTTCCATTTTAAGTAAAATTTCAAAAACTCTTTTTACGACCAGTGTGCCTTTTCGGCCAATGGAATTTTTGATTTCGTCATTTACCTTTCCTTTTTTTAAGTAGGTTTAAGTCTTCAGCTTTCGGCATTTGAGCTTTGTCTTTCGGCTTTCGACGGTTGGTTGCATATTTCGATTCCAGCATTCCACTTTCGATATATAGCTTTAAGATTTCAGCGTTCAGCAGTATACATGTTTCTCTTTCGCATTTGGTGTGCAGCTGACAGCTTTCAGCGTCAGTATTTTGGTCCGGTGTGGCACTGCATTTTCAGTTTCGGCATTGAGGTTTAAAGCGTTCGGCGTTTCAGTATTTCTGTTTTTCACTTCTGAATTTTATTATAAGTTCTTGTATTTTATTACAGGTTCTTTAATTTTTATTATGGGTTTTTGTGGCTTTTGAAATTGGAACCAGACGAAAGAAATACAGAACCGGACAGGCTGCATTGGAAAAATACCAGATTTCCATTTTGGGATTTTTTAGGTTATTTATGGAACACCCGCAAAATTTCCAAATTTGGCAAAGTGAGACAAGTCCCAACCTGGGAATTTCCAACCAAGTTTCCTGGTTGGGACTTGTCTCACTCTTCCAAATTTGAGATTTTTGTGGGTATTCTTTAAATACACTAAAATATCCAAAAATGAGAACCTGGTATATTTTCCTGTGAAGACGAACCGAATAATGGACGGTGGATGACAGGCACATCTGTAGACGGTTTCAATTGCTTTGTAGTCAAATCAAACCTTCAGCACCTTCTTATGGTGAAATAAAACCCAGAGAACACGTTATAAGCGGTTAAAAATCAAAACGTGGCTTTGGTAATCAACTGGACGAAGAGTAAAAGACTACAAAGACACTCAATTGTTTTAAGTCAACGATTTTTTTCAATGCTTCCCTTTTATTAATTTTAAAAGGAACTAGTTGCTGATGTGATTGTCGAATTACCCTGAAAAATATTATTCAAATGCCCTAAGACATCAAGATGGGGGTGTAGAAACTAATCTGTTTCCCGGGAGTAGGGGAAAAATGATTACATAATAAGAGCCTTCGATACGCATTTGAATAAAATTTTTGACCTAGGGAAAGGTTCGGCGATCGAACCCACTGCAAAAATGGCTTGAATTTTCAATAAAAAAAGCATGCACTTACATTTCACCTCGTGGAACTCACAAATTAAACCTTCAAATCCCATTTCTGTAATCTAATTGAGCATACCTTGGTTATTTGCAGTAGTTACCGTTCGAAAGGATCGCTGAACAACAGTTCGAAAACAAGAGCCATTGTTGGCTGCTCCGGGAAAAGAGTTCGAAAATAACTGATTTACCATACAGGTATCACACTTAAATTTTCGGAGAGTATTACGTTTACCAAGCTCTTTTGATTTGTAGCTTAGTTGTGTCATTTATGTTAATGTCTGTTAATGAAGCCAGAAACGTAAACAAAGATCTTCCTTTATAGGAAATGTTAGCCGATACGTCATTATTTATTCAAAATGGAAGTTCAACGTTGTAAGCATGTACAACTACCCTCGAGATGTACGTATCGTCGCATAGCTACTAGACACGAAAAGATTCAATACTCTTAACAATTCGGTTTTTTTATTGTTCATCATTTTTACTATGACCACTGGTTTTGACTTGGCTTAATTACTATAATAATAATAGTACTGAACCTCTTGTGGTCTTGTGCGCTGTAGAGTTTTTCTCGCGACAGATGAATTCTATAAAATTCTTAACGTATAATTCCAACAATGTTATTATTCTCATTTTAATTTTGCAATTTTGCAGTTAACCTGTACGAAACCTGACGGAGCCATCATAATAGTGTATATTTACGTTTACATGAAGCCACCAGTTCTCATATGCATGAAAGATAACTGATTCAAATCTTTGCTCTCGCTGTTGATTGACTTGATTACTCCGTCACTGTTAATGGTGTTCGCATTCATTCGCTCAGTCATACATGTATTTATAAGCTGTATAGGTTTTATTTGATGATGCGCATCGAATGGCTTAACAATACCCTAAGAGGCAACAATAATAGGTGGGTTCATGCAACAACAACAACAACAACTTTATTTCAGTATTCCCATTTCTATACATGGTATTACCGAATCAATTACAATAAGGAAATTAAAATTAGTTTAATTACAATGAAGAAATCTAAGTAGAATAAAATGTATATTCATGTATTTTTAAAACAATGACGAGTATTACTGATTATATATGTTTTGCTCTTGTTTTCATTGCTTGTGTGACAAAAGCAGCAGTCAACCTGCTAATATATGGGTCAGTATTGTTGAAAAGAAAGAAAACCTTCTCATGATAATTTAATTTTTGAAATAATCTATTTTGTTTAATAATTTTCTCAAAAAGGGCATTTCGTGATTCAACATATAACATACAGTGAAATAAAAAGTGCATTTCATCTTCAACTGAATTAAGTGTACAGTGAGTGCAAATTCTGAGGTGTTCAGGAGTTTTAGGGATTGTAAATCGTCCATTTTCAATTCTTAAGGTGTGATTCCCTATCCTAAATTTAGAAGTAATTTGTCTATGTTCAGGATTTTTGATATGGTTGATAAAATCAGAGTATTTCGTTTCATTTTTAAAGACCGCATAAAATTTAAGTTTTTTATTTGCTTTAATCTGATTGAGTTGGTGATTTTTTAGACTCGCAAAAATATTCTTTTTTGCATTTGACAAGAAAAAAGACGGGTTGCTTAAGTTTATTGCAGTCTTGTCAATATTGAAGTTTGTACAGAAAGAATTAATTTTATTAATCAAACCTGTTTTATTTTCTTGAGCCATGTTATTACAAATGATTAAGCAGAGTTTAGCAATGCTGTCATTTGGTTGATTTTCCAGGTGAATCCAAAATTTAAGAATATTCAGTGAAATTTGCAATTTCAAAGGTAATCTTCCAAGTTCATTTCTAGATGCTACATTTGGTGAACGTTTATTCACACCTAAACACATCTTACAAAAATAAATGTGTGTTTTTTCAATCGTGTCTTTTTCCCAGCTGCTGTTATCATATTTGTCATAAACACCCCATACTTCTGAACAGTATGTCAAAATCGGGAGGAACAAAGTGTCAAAAAGCTTATTGTTAATATTGATTGGTAATCCTAAGAAATCAAGATAACGTCGTGTAGCGAAAATGGACCTTCTTGTTTTTTCTTTTAATTTTTCTTTATGATTAGTGAAACTTCCATTAGCAGAAAAGTTCACACCAAGATAGGTATAATTCTTAGTAATCTCAATAGTTTCAGTATTAATGTGAAATTTATATTTGTCTTTTATTGATTTTCAATTTTTTTTTGAAATATGATCACTTTTGTTTTGATTGGATTAATGTTGAGTAACCAGTCCTGACAATATTTTGACAATCTATTGAGACTGTGTTGTAATCCTTCAGCTGAATTAGATATTAAAAGTAAATCATCAGCATAAAGGAGACAATTAAGGTAAGAGCCATGTGGTAGTGGGATAGGATCTAACGAATTTTTATGAAGAATGTTAGGTAGTTCATTTAAATAGAGATTAAAAAGTAGTGGAGAGAGAATACAACCTTGTCTAACACCTTTATCGTAGTTAAAAAATTCAGATCGGTTATATCCGTCTTTCACACAACATTTTGACTGCATATACATGCTAGAAATTACGTCATAGAATTTACCACCAATGTCATATTTCAACAATTTGTGTAATAAACCTTGATGCCAAATTGAATCAAATGCCTTTTTAAAATCAACAAAACAGGTATATAATTTGCCATTGGGTGTATGAGTGACATGTTTGTCAATTAAAGTTTTGAGGGTGAAAATATGATCCGATGTACGATGACCAGGTAAAAAGCCTATTTGAGTGCGATGTATGATTTTATGTTTGTGTGAAAAATTGAGTAACCTGTTATTAAGAATAGCACAGAAAAGTTTCCCAAGACAACTGCTGATACAAATTCCTCGATAATTAGAAGGGTCATCTTTGTTTCCTGATTTATGTAGTGCAGTAATCATCCCATCACTCCAAGCTGTGGGATAAACTCCAGATTTTAATACAAGTGTAAAAAGTTTTACTAGAGATAGCCTTATGAATCTGAAGCTAGTTTTCAGCATTTCATTGCGTATTCTGTCAGAACCAGGGGCCTTCTTGTTTTTAAGCTTTTTAATTGCTTTTTTGATCTCTTCATTAGATATTGGATAATCTAATTCAGAGTGTACATTCTTGTTTTCTTCTAACAGTTTTTTCTCCTCCAGTACGTTCAAATGAAAAGATGATAACTTGTTCTGCTCTGGAGCGGAATGTAGATTTTTAAAATGATCATGAAGTTTTTTAATCGGAGCATCATTATTACTTTCTCTTGCAGAGATATCATTCTCTTTCATAGACTTAAGAGTATCCCAGAATTTGTTATTGTTTTTGTTATTAACTAAGTCATTGATTTTAGAATTGAAAAACAAGCGTTTTTTGTATTTAAGTAACTTTTTGAAAGTTTTATTTTGCAGATGATATTCTTTTCTTATTTCAATATCTAGAGGATTGCGGATTGCAAGCGCAGTTAATGGACATTAAGTATGGCATCAACTCAGTTTTACAAAGAATGATCAAGAATGTTTGTTTTTTGCCACGCAGCCAGACTTTCTTTGTGAATGTGACAGTTCCAAACCTAATTTCATATTTATAGAGATTACCAAGAGTGACAAGAGTGTCGCGCTCTTTCAGTTAACGCAGTCCAATTGTCTGCAGTGGCTTATTGTTTGATCTATGCTAATAAAGCATAATATAAACAATGACTATAAAAAGTATATTTAATTACTGAAAGGGTGATCTGACTACCATAAGTACAGAAAAAAGTAACATATACTGAGATGTTTAAACTAAATTACTTTACTGCCTTTCTGTTGTGTTCAGTGTTGTGCAGTATAAGTGCTGATGAAAGAGACATTTACGTTTCACCAAACGGAAATGATTCTTCAAATTGCAGCGAGGAAGCCAAATGCAAAACACTCGACAGAGCCTTAAGTCTCGCCTCTGGTATCAACTCAACGAGAATATTAGTGAGTAAAGGAAATTATTTACTGAAAACCAGCCACAATTTTAACAGGATTGTTTCCTTTGGTCTGTTTGGAATAAGCTCATCCCGAGATGATGTTCAAATAACATGCGAACCAAGTGTTGGTTTATCGTTTACTTTAAGCGAAAATATTACCTTCGACGGAGTGAAGTTTCAAAAGTGTGGTGGATGGCGTCGAAGTTCGGTCGGAGTGAAAAAGTATTACCCAGGTCTCAAGAGGGCAGAATTTCAGGTAGCTTTAGATTTCCGTTATTGCAGAAACCTTCGGATGTCTCGTGTTGAAGTTTCATCATCTCCAGGTCTCGGCGCTAATTTATATGATGTTGGGGGTGTTGTCAACTTCACGGACAGTTTGTTTGCAGATAATTTCGCTTCAAATGAAAGCATCACTGTCAGATCAGAGTATGTTACCGCGAATAGAAAATATATTTACTCAGGAGGCGGCGTGTTTGTCATATTAAATTCATATGGTCACGACACGGCGAGTGTGACACCAAGCGAACACGATACGTATCAGCACAATAACAGCTACAAGTTCATAAACTGCCATTTTATCAGAAACAAAGCTCTGTGGTTGAACGAAAAGGAAGAGAACGAACTGAACACACCAGAACGTCCTTTTAGTCGTGGAGGCGGGTTAACAGTACATTTGCAAGGAAATGCAAGTGGGAGCTTAATAAAAATCCAATCGTGTGTTTTCAGTGGCAACAAAGCATCATGGGGTGGAGGTCTTCAAGTGGAGTTGACAGGCAAAACGCAGAACAATTATCTTATAGTGAAAGCAACGGAGTTCAAAGAGAACGTCGCTTTATTATCTGGTGGAGGGGCCCGATTAGGAAACTTACCATTAAAGATAGCCCAGCGTCATATAAACCGATTCAAAATGATAAACTGTTCATTTGTAAATAACAAAGCGTTATGGGGAGGAGGAACGTCTCTGTATGGAATAACAATTCCACGAAAGTGTGCCAAGCACACAGATTCCGCTGTGACTCAATTTTTCTTTTACGGATGCAACTGGTTGGAGAACGTGGGAAGTGTAGGAGCTGCCATGGGTGCGTATCTTTATCATCATAATTATAATCATGAGAATGAAGACTACATTGGACTGGAAATCCCATATCGCGTGTGTTTTCAGAATGACACATTGTTTCGTTCCAATAAAGTAGTTCCGCTTCACCATAATCTGACGATTGGACAAGGAACTCTGTATAGCGTGCAGGTGCCTCTAATCTTCCAAAGGAATGCAAAATTTGTAAATAATAGCTTGTCTGCGTTAGTTCTAGATGGGTCAACAGTGGAAGTTCACGACAGGCTAGAATTTATAAATAACACTGGCGTTAGGGGAGGGGGGATAGCTATGTATGGACGATCGAGAATCATTTTATGCGAAAATATCTCTACATTATCATTTCAATCAAACAAGTGTGATGACAAGGGTGGTGCACTTTACATTCAAGCCCCAGGACCTCCTCTGGTGAGCTTTAACGCAACTGGTTCCGACAATCAAGCTTGCTTCTTTGGGTACCCCAATTCTTCAAAGGATTATGACGAATGGAATACAACAGTTATCTTTAAAGATAACAAAGCATCTTTAGGAAAGTCTGTTTATGCCACAACACTTAAAAACTGCCGGCGCGCAGGTGAGAGTCGACAACAAAATAATGTATTAAAATGGAGCTTCGTCAAGTTCGAAAACCCTACTAAAAGTGTAAACACCTCCCTTTTGTGGGAAGTTGCGACGGATCCAGTGGAAATAAGACATAACAAGACAGACTGGGAAGTTGCCCCGGGTGAGATTTTTAATGCAACTGTTCAGCTGTTTGACGAAATTGGAAATCCCGTCCCGGGGATTGTTAATGTGAGTATCAAAAGCTCTTCAGTTCATCTCATCAACCCGTCATCGCTCTTCCTTGCAACCGACGGCAAAATCAAACTCATCGGCTTGCGTGGAGAAAAGGGAAGTATCTTTACTGTAAGACTAAGTTATATTGGAAGTCAACTTTTAGAAAAAATGTTAGACAACGTCACATTGAGTAATTGCCACGCTGGCTTTAGATTTTCCAATAAAACTTTGATTTGTGAATGTCTTTCAGCCACTGATAGAGGGGTATCGCATTGTGGCGATGACAAAAAGACTGTTTATGTTAAGGGAGGATACTGGGCAGGAAATGTCGGCGGGAAGTTTGCTACATATTTCTGTCCAATTGGATATTGCAACTCGTCAACCTCAAACAATTATCAGTATTTTGAGGGCCAGGTATGCAAAGATTCCAGAAATCAGAAGAGCATTCTTTGCGGGGAATGTAGAGAGAACTACAGTATTTCCTTTGGAAGTGAACACTGCCTTAATACCTGTACTTACTGGCACTTGTTTTATTTGGTACCGTTTGGCTTAGGTTTTCTCCTGATTGTCATCATAGTGATGCTGATAGATCTCGATTTCTTCACTGGATACCTAAACGCTTGGCTGTATTCATACCAAATCATAAAGCTGCTGACACCTGATGGATTTGAATTTGACCCTTTTATCGAGTTTGTCATCGCCTTAACCAATGTCCACATACGTATTGGTGATCACAGTTTCTGCTTGGCTAAGGGCTTAGACAATGCTGATAAATTAATGCTAATGTATACCATTCCCACTTATGTATTACTGGTTGTCGTTATGCTTACGTGGTTAGTAGGTCGTTATCCCAACTGGTCCTTGAGCAGAAGAGTCCTAAGAAGTACGCCTTCAGCTCCTTTTCGTGCTGTATGCACTATTCTTGTGTTCTGTTATGCAGATATCACTAGAATTTCCCTCAAGATCCTAGATCCTGCCAAAGTTGGATCAAAGACCGTTTTCTATGATTATGGTGAACTTGAATTTTTCCATGGAAAGCATCGCGTTTATGGAATCGTTGCTATAATATATATTGTGGTATTTGTGCTTCCATTTCCGTTAATCCTCCTGTTTCGCCCGTTCCTGACTAGAGGCCTTCGTCCTGTGTTTAATCTCAATCGCTGGGGACCATTTTTCGATGCTTTTCAAAGCTGTTTCAAGGATCAATATCGGTGGTGTGCAGCTTTTTATTTTCTCTGCCGACTGGGAATCTTGTTGATTTACACTTATATACCGGCCAGTTCAACAAAAAGAATTGTGTTGGAGGGCGCATGCATCCTGATTCTCGTCGTCTTTGCGTCCTTGAGACCGTATAAGGAAGTTAGTCACGTCAATCAAAACGAGAACAGCTACGGATGGATGAACAGATCGGACGTGGCGCTTTTGACAACCCTCTCTCTCATTACTGTGATTAGTACACAAATCGAGAGCTGTGGTGCAACTACACCTAACGAAAAGCGTGTTTTGAAAATGGTTGTAAATACTTTGGCATACGTTCCCTTAGTAGTTCTGTTGCTACTAGGCTACCGAGTTTTGAAGACATACTGCCTGGCTAGAACGTCCAAAACGTATCATCAACCCAACTGGTGGACCAGTTGGCTATTTCAAAAGCGTGGTCGAGAATTAAAACATGTGTCAACCGTGAAACAAGTTCAGTTAGTGAATAAAAAGGAAACTTGAACTCGGGATCTCCGGATTTGAAGTCGGGCGCCTTAATCACTCGGCCACGCTGCCTTTTGACAAAAAAGATGACTAAAATTTAACAGCTAACAGCTGTATGACGCCTATTTACAATTACACACTGAAATACGAAGTGTCCTAAAGGTTTTGGCCATGATTGAACATGAAAATGACTTTTTAGACTGTAGTTGAACACAAAAAATGTATTGGGAATGGCGTTTCAAATCAACACTACGAGAGGTGTCCATATCGCCTAGCAAAGACCTTATTTATAAATGGCGGCAATTTACTATTCTTTTATATTCATGCTAATCAGCCTAACTAGCCTCGCGTTAGAGCAAAAATTATTTTGAATTTTGCACTGCTAACGAGGCTAGGTAGGTCAATTAGCATGAATATAAAAGAATAAAAAATCGGCCGCTATTTATAAATAAGGTCTGTATTTCTCCAAATATGCAGGGAAAGAGTTCCTTTTTTGAGTGGAGAGGGGGAGGGGAGAGGGGGAGGGGGAGGGGAACGGGGGTTTCAAATCCCTGTGTAACCCGTCCTTTTTTATCTAGCGGTTACCAAATTTTATGACACGTCAGTACATTTCAGTCAGTGGTTATTTCTGGGGGCATTCGTGTGGTTTTGCTAATGCTCGACAGATCTTCGTTAATCCCAAGAGAGAAACGTCGTAGTAACATCCGGTTACTTCGTAATATTTTTAGCCTGATGTAACACATGCACGTTTTGGACTTTTGGACAAAGTTTGAAACACGAGGCGTGCGTGTGACGAAATTTCACCAACAGGAAACTATTGTTAAAATACAAAAACAGTGTCCAATGCTTTCAAGGCACATGGATTCATTATGAATCATACATGTGGTCGTTCATCGAGGACGTAAGGGGTAGCAGTTTGAAATATTTTTAGGCAAGATTAACGTTTGTTTTTCATGGATATTATAGCAGGTTAAATTTACTCCAAATTTACTTGCACCGTACATTTGCTGACAGAGGAATTTACGATTTTTCTGGGATTGATTTAATTTTTATGCACAATTGTGTGTATTGTGATGTGCATATCACCGTAACTTTGTTTATACGTTTGTTCTTAACAGAGAGAAAAAAACCGGTTATTTTCAAGATAGTTTGGTAGAAGTGTTGTTTTTGTACCTTCATGTCATAAGACGTTTATTATTTTGACAAAGTTTGAAATGTGAGGCTTTTTTGTGACTAAATGTCACTATCAGTAAACCATTGTGCGGATTTGAGTAATAAATTGGTTTCTTTTCGGAGTTTTTTTGCTTATTATCAGATTTTCATCACACTGTGATGTGCTGTTACACTGAATAAAATATTCGGTTTTATAGTTTGTGTGTTGTTGCTTCTTGTTTCGTAATCAAGTTGATTTGTCGAAGTTTGTGGTCCTGTATTATGTGCAGAGACAATATTTCGCTGTGAATTACTGCGATTCGAAGTTTGTGGTCCTATAATACATACAGAGACAATTAACGGCGAAATATTGAATAAAGTGTTGACAGGCCAAACACAGCTCATGAGCTCGTGATAATGTGGATCGTGACCTCATAGTTTGCATCTAACGAGTATATCCCACAGGGGTTTTCCCCTTTTGTAAGAGATTGGGGGAGGATCTTTGTAAATTTCTCTCTTTCAATAGACAATATTCGTATTCACGGTATTGAACTGGAACAAGCGTGCAGTCGAGGCTCATGCGGGGGAATCTTTTCACATGCAAATATTTTAATGATATTCCCCCGCATTAGCCTCGACTGTAAGCCAGTTCCAGTTCGATACCGAGAATACGAATATTATCTATTAAATGCCATTTGGTCATGAGGAAAAACGGGTGATACGTTGAAATGAAAGGCAGGATTTTTTCCGCGCTTTATCTCTTTGTTGTGGGACCGACTTCCTTACGGCCTCTAGTCCTGAGACGTAATTTGAATTGGTTGATATTAATTGTTCTCGTTAAACGATTTTGCTAAAAAGTGAGTTCTTGAGAGTCTTAGTGCTTAACCTTTTATGAATCCTTTTCTGACCCAGGTGGTGGGTGACAAGAAGAGAATTGGGTGGATTAGAAAGTCTCTGTCGGTTTAAAGTGTGTGCAGATATCGAGGATTTCTCGCCTTTGAAGATGGTTGTATCCAGAAAGTTTATTTCTTTGTCTGAGATTTCAGCTGTGAAATTTTTGTTGGGTGGCATCTGTTTGCTAGGACAATGAACTCTTCTATAATCTCCTTTTTATCGAAACTCCACAAAATGATAATTGTCAATGTATCTTTTCCCCGATGTCAAAAACGGTATAAGAAATAGCAAGGGTTTGGACCTCGGCGCGGAGCATCCCCGTACAAAATTCTGTTGAGTAACCCCGGGGATATTTTCCAGTCAAGTGGCTTTGTATAGATGGTTTTCATTCACGTGACCTTCAGTCCTGTGGGACTCAAATGACAAAGGTCATGGCGGCCATGTTGGTGTACATAACAAAAGAAGTTCATTAAAATTCTTTTGTAGATGTGCACCAACATGGCCGCCGTGACGTAACGTGAAAACCACCTATTGTTAAGACCAACTATATCAGTTTCAACCGCCGACATAAAGATGTTTGCAAAGTCAACAGCCATCTTTGTGCCCATCGTTGTTCCGTGAGTTTGGAGATAGCTTGTTCCGCTAAATTGGAATGAGTTCTCTTGGAGTATAAGTCTTAGTAATTCTCCAAGGGACTTGGTCGGTATGGAAATGTTGTCACCGTAGAAATTCTAGTATGCTCTGCATATTGTGTTAATCCCCTCCCCTTGTGGGATATTTGTGTATAGGCTGGTGACATCTAAGGAAACTAAAAAGGTTCCCTCTTGGAGTTTTGTCCTTTCGTTGAAATTTATGAAGTCTGTTGTGTCCGTAAGATAGGACTTCTGGTATTTTGCTATTGGCTGTCTACGAATGAGGATAATCATTTTGTGGGTCCATCCTTTTCCTGATATTATTGGCCGTCCATCGGGTTTTGGTTTGTGGATCTTTGTAAGAGTATAGAAGACCGGTATTGTCGGTGGATTAGGTGTCTGTGATAACCATTTTACAGTCATTTGGCCAATGTAGCCTCCCGGTGGAGTTTTTTTGGTTTTTGTTTAACCCTTTGAGAAGTTTCTTTTACCATTCATTGGTCTTTCAAGGGGGTGTGTAGTTTATTCTGACTCCACTAAGACGAGACATTCAATGTGAAATAAGTTTATTGAGGATGAGCCAGTCAGTCATCTGATGGATGTATCCTACTAACATATTCTTTACATTCTCATCACCTTTGTAAATTACATTTCACTTACGGAATTGTGCCACGCCTGATACGAAAAACCACTAAAACCACCCTTTAGAAGTCGCCAAAAATTGTGGAAACGTATACCTTCCTTTAAAAGTGCAATGGCACTGGACCACGGAGGCAGAGGTACAACTGACAAATGATAACATTTCCAGATACTTTTGCTATAATACATTATCTAACTGATCTAACCTATTTGAAGACTGAAACTTAAACGAAAAAGAAAGAAAAAGAAAGAAGATAAAGTTACAGAAGATGACCGACCTAGAATGATAAATATATGCCACCAAAACCTTAAATGGTCCTGAACTGCTCCATGAGGACACGCGAGCCTCTATGCCGTGCTGTCAGAATAATAATTTCTGACTAATTCGTTCTTAGCAGAAGCCGTTTTCCATCTGCCATGCCTCTGGAAAAGCCTTTCTTCTACGCCAGCATTAGCGGCGACTGAAGCCCCGCCGGCCCTAGCCTGCGTAGCAAGTGTTTTTTCCGCATTCTGGCCGCGCGAAAATTGGGGCGAGAGCAAAAAAATCGGAGGACGGGGGAGTGGAAGTGCCCACCCACTCCCACCCCCGTCCTCCGATTTTTTGCTCTCGCCCCAATTTTCGCCCGGCTACAATGCGGAAAAATTCGTTCGTACGGGAACGCTTGCTACGCAGGCCCCCAATGAATGCGTACTAAACGGGCTTGAGACAAATGCGAATTTCGTATTAAACTACCTCTATAGAGACAATTTAAAATTTCGCAAATACGTTTCTGTGTATATACACATGCAGAGCGAAAACTTCGCCGTTAATTTACTACGAAATATTGCCTCTGTATATACAGCTATTTCAATAAACGTTGTCGGATGAACGCTTAAAGCCAAGACCGCAAGGTAGTATGGGTTAGGGTTAAAAGCCATTGAATAAAAATCCCATACTATCCTGCGGTCTTGGCTTTTCGCCTTTTTCATCCGACAACGTTAATTGAAATAGCTGTATATCCAGAGCGAAAACTTATATTTACAGAGCGAAAACTTCGCCGTTAATTAACTGCGAAATATTGCCTCTGTATATTATATGGTCACACAAATTTCGCCGTTAACTCAAGTTCATTAACTACGAAATATTGCCTCCGTATATTATATGGGCACGCAAATTTAGCCGTTAACGAATTTAAGCTAACTGCGAAATATTGCCTGTGAATATAATAGTGGAGCAAAAATTTCGCCGTTAACTTAAATTCGTTAACTGCGACATATTGCCTCTGTATATTAAATATATGGGCACACAAAATTCGTCGTTAACTTAAATTTATTAACTGCGAAATATTGCCTCAGTGATGTACTAGTGTATCAAATAGATAGTGAATGCTGCTGCAAATAGGATTAACAAATGCACGGTAAAAACAGTGGCACGCTAATGAATTAATGTAAAATGCAGTGGAAAGCCCAGTGCCGGAAGCAGGTGCTACGTGTTCCAGAAATTTCTGAATTGGAGATTTTCTTCACCGCAAAACTGGCATTTGCTCTTGAAACTTTCCAATTACAACAAACTATCCGATTTCTACTTTGAAGGCTAATTAGACGAATTGGAGCCCGATCGATGCCATTTACGCCGACTCTTTTCTCGGCTTAAAAAAATAACAAATAACTTTACTTCGACCTATTTGAAGGAATTATTAAGTGAGCTTAAAATTTGCCGTTCATAGAGGTTTTGCACGGCAGCCATGTTGCATGGCAGGAACAATTAAACTGTTTTGCATTAGAAAGAACATTCTTTCCCTTAGGGAAAAGAATCTATTGTTCCTGCCATGTAACATGGCTGCCGTGCAAAACCTCTATTTCTCATTTTCCTTAGGCATCAATTTGTGTATATTGGTACTTAAAGTATGAAATTATTTATTTCCTGAAGATATAGTGTGATTTCACTTAACCCGTGAAATAGATTACAGAGTAATACTGATTAGTATTCCCAAACTTTTTTGTTGTGTTCGGTATATTCAAGGGTTAAGTAAAATCTCTCAATGTATTATGCTGCCAGTAGCACATGTCAAGACAATCTCCTGTTAATTGACATAGTTTTATTGACGTAGTTATCATAATCATAATCCATACTGTTTTAAACAACTTTGTTAAAAGATATACGGAAAACAATTACAATTTCTTGTGAAACAGTTCAATTTATACTTAATATGTAATATAAACACTAATGGGTTATTCAGAAGAGAAAATAAGTGGTTTGCTTTCTTTCGGTTTCAGACACTCACACGTGTACTTCGTTCTGCTGCCTCAGTTTCAATTTTTTTTGTTCTGCCGAGAGTCTTATTCTATTTTCTTCAGTTCCAGCTCTCTGTCTTTTAGTAGACTTCCGAGCAAACACTTTAATATAAATATGTTTCTTCCTTGGGGATATGTCTGCATAACAAATGCGAAGACTTTAATAAATGTAACAAATTCACTGATTCACTGATTAATTGTATGTTGAGATCACTGAGAGCAAACTGCATTTTTTTATGAAAGAGCCATAATTCATTTCTAGCCTGTTTTACTGCTTCGGTTGGCAACATATGCTATATAATGGGTAGAATGGGTACGGCTCAAAAAAACGTCAATGTTTGGCATTTTTTGTAGGTAAAGGTAAAGTCGCACACGAGCCACGATGGCCCACACGGCCGGAGCTTAAACCCGGTTTCTGTAGCATGAAGCAACTAGGAATATTGCTACTCCCCCCTGGATGGGATGCTAGTCCATCGCAGGGTTACCCCCAGCATTTTGTCGCCGGTACCCATTTATACACCTGGGTGGAGAGAGACAGTGTGGAGTAAAGTTTCTTGTCTAAGGAAACAACACGACGGTAGAGACCAGGCATCGAACCACCGACCTTCAGGTTGAAAGTCCGACGCGCTAACCACTAGACCACCGTGCCGTCCACTGGCATTTTTTGTGCTATGCTATGCTATGCTTTTTGTAGGTAGAAAGACATGTCAGTCCTCAGTACATCTCAGACCCGAAGTGACGAAAACAATGCAGATGATAAGCAAAGCTTTTATGGCATGGCATTTTTTGTGCTATGCCATAAGAGCTTTGCTTATCATCTGCATTGTTTTCGCCACTTCGGGTCTGAGATGTACTGAGGACTGACATGTCTTTCTACCTACAAAAAGAAAAGTACAACGTCATAACAAGATTAAAAGTAGTACTAGCAGTAATCGGAAATTATGGAGACGCGTTCGAAGGAACTTCCGGCGGAAATGAGCCCCTGAAAAAAGCAATAGGGGCGGCCATTTGGAAGACCGGACACCAAAAAATCTCAAATTCTACTGCACGTAAGGCACAGGACAACCAACACGAAATTAGGATTGCGTTCTTCGAACGCGATAATTAAAGTACGTGACATTTAGACGAGTTCTGTTTAACCCGTGAAACACTATCTAACATTTGGTGTGTGATGTAAACAAAGGAAAACAATGCAATTATAGTCTAATAGAGCGATTTTCAATTGAGTGTCTAAAGTAATTTCGCGATTGCTTTGGTTTTACATTGCTACGCTTTGTGATTGGCTAAAAAATCTCGCGCCACTTTCTCGACCAATCAGAAGTAAAACCAAAACCAATCGTGACTTGCCTGTACGCGTTTTCCCGCGTTGGCGGCGGCAACATGTACTTGCTTTGAGGTCTGATTGGTTCAATGGATTGTTTACGACTGTTGTGATTGGTCAGAGTAATTACTTTGGTTTTGGTTTTACGACACTCAAGTGAAAACCGCTCTAGTGCGTAGTATTCTACTGACTATTTTACGGGTTAAGTAAAATCACTCTAACGCTTCCCGGCACTAAATACATAACTATACAATAATTCATTGGAACGTTTTGATAATAGGCTATTTGCACGATGACGTCATATGACTACAACTACCAGAATCCTTCCGTTTTTTGTTTTGTAGTGCAAATTAGGGCTATTGTTATTTAAACCGCACTGGGATTACAAAATTTAAATAAAGGAAAAACGAAATGAATTCTGGTAGTTGTAGTCAAATGACGCCATCGTGCAAATGTCTTATTGAAAGTAGGAAAACATTACCACATTGTAGTTCCTTACATTTAGTTACAATTCGACAAAAAAAAAAACAACAAAATATTAAGCTCAGCCGTTTTTGCAAGTCTCCGTAGTACAAATGACCTGCCCATAATTGTTCATGAAGTCCGGAAACCAAGACATTTGAGTTATGCCACTTTCTGATCCGTAGCCTGTCTATAGCGAGGGGCACATATGCTGTACCACAAGGGTACCTTTCTCGCTGAAAAACAAGAGATTAAGATAAGTTTCGCTCCCAAATAGCCTTCTGTTTGTCCGATGTTTTTTTCTTTTTTCATTATATGGTCACTCCTTTTTGACCGTCTCAAAGTGAGCAATATGACATACGATAGATGATATACCAATTTGCAATTTGTAATTCAGTGGTGGAAATTCAATTATTGAATTTATGTAAAGTATTTCCAAAGTCAATGCGATGAATCATTTCGTATAAATAACTAATGTTATCACTGGTTAACAGAGGTTTTGCACGGCAGCCATATTGCATGGCAGGAACAATAGATTCTTTTCCCTATGGGAAAGAATGTTCTTTCTAATGCAAAACATTTTCATTGTTCCTGCCATGCAACATGGCTGCCGTGCAAAACCTCTGTTGCCTATAGATGTTCTGAAATACAAACCCCTGGACAAGGCTGCTGATCTTGTCACCTTGAATCACGATGGCATGACGATTGTCAGGATTGCCAGCTCTGTTGGTTTTCTCTTCTTCTGAAACCCATTGACAAATAATGAGCAGACATTTCATGTACGTTTTACGATACAAAAGATTACAGTTTTTATTGTTTTAGCAGCCTTGTTCAGGTCTTCACCCTGGCCTGTCATTTGAAAGTGGAGAAGTTCCTGGGGGAGGGGTTACCAATTTTTAACAACACAAGACATGTTATGTCTTATTTTCCACCTAGCTCGGTTTTCTTTGTTCTTTTCAGGGGAATATATCACATAACCCCGTTCATTACAGTGTCTGAAAAGCTGGGTGCGGCTTTGATTGTAACAGGGGAGAGGCGGGGCTGAAAACAATAGCTGATAACAATAGCAAAACAAAGGATTATATATTTCCCTCAACATATTCCCCTCAACATATTCCCCTCGACATATTCCCCTCGCTTTAGTCCCCTCGACTTATTCCCCTCATAATAGAATAACACAAACAGGAAGACAAAATAGGGCGTAACAAGGAAACGCTCTAGCATCGGTCAATGTTTTTTGTTTACAAAAAAAGAGAACTTCATCAATCATATTCCTACGTAATTAACTTGCCGGTCGTGAACAAAAAGTGAAATGTTAATAACATTATTCGATGGTATCGTACCTTGATTCAGGTTTCGGGTCTTCAATAATGTATGACGCCTCGTTTTACGCTTGAACCTGAATTTGTTTCTGCCGCTTTGCTTTGGAAAACACACCACAACCACTCCATTGATCTTCAAAAGATGAAGGCGGGCAGTTGGGTCATGGTGAGACCACGAGTACTGTTCATACATTAATTTTTCTCTCTTTCTCTCATACTCATAACGATGCAACGTGCTCAATGCAAATTTGGCAAAAGCATAACATGTTTACCGTCTTGCTTCGTAATGTGCCGTGATCCCAATGCGACCTTGCGGAATCATACTTTTTTGCATTTGAATTGAACGGAATGTTACTCTCCGAAAAATTAATAGTTTCTTTGTTTTAGAAAATCTCACAAGGTGGAAAATAAGCATGTTATTGACCAGGAGCGAGGGGATATGCGATATATTCCCCTCGCTCCTGGTCAATAACCCTTACTTATTTGTTTCGCCTCAAGGTACCGCGTTAATGAATTTGAGTTAACGGCGAAATTTGTATGCCCATATAATATGCAGAGGCAATATTTCGTAGTTAATGAATTCTAGTTAACGGCGAAATTTGTGTGCCATAAAATATACTGAGGCAATATTTCGCAGTGAATGAATTTGAGTTAACGGTGACATTTTTGCCCTACTGTTAATTTCTGAGGCAATATTTCGCAGTTAATTAACGGCGAATTTTTGGCTCTGTAATATATAAAGAAAACTACACGAAGACATAATTTTATTTTTCACTGCGGAAGTTAATATTGCGAAATTTCTAATTTTCTCTATAGAGGTACTTAACTACGAAATTTTTATTTATATACATACCTCTTGTTAACAGAGACAAGCTTATGACCTAACCCTGTCTTAAAAATAGCTCTCAAAATATAATGACTAGAGTCGACGGAACAACGCTCGACTTCAATTAAGTATCGTCTTATAATCTTAACTGGACAAGTTCCGTTGGTTAAACCTTTAGAAATATTAAACTACTTCATTACCCTTCCTTAGTTGATCGGTCTTGCTGTTATCGACATTAATAGCGACATTACCAATGTGAAAACAAATGTCTCCATACTCAATATGAAGAACCTCCTCAATTCTGAAAAATCCCGCAAATGCAAGGATAAAAGTACATACACACATTCTTCAACTTAAGTAAATTATCAAAATTTGAAGCCTCGACAAGCTTTTTTTAGCATATCGGCTGAGATGGGCTCTTTCTTATTGACTAAACGAGTTCCATTTAATCTTTGGCGCTGGGGATGGAGATCCCCGCTAAATTATGTGCCCATTGGATGGCATAAATAGCCGGGTCTACAGCACCGTGAGAGTGCGTAGCGTCCAATAAATGTTGTACGTACAGGACCACATGCTCTGCTTTCGCAGGGAAAACTTGAATTTCACCTGTAGAAGTGGCAAATTTCTTCCACCTAGCAAAAGCCCTTCTGAATGAATCGGTGGTTCCTGCTGCACTGGAAGCGATGACGGTCGACTCGAACCTGGAAGCCAACTCCTTTAAAGACGGATCACGCAGATCTCTTAAAGGGAACCTCCATTGTCAGAACAAATTGACGTTAAATTGTTGGAAATAAAGTCGAAATTCAAAATTTTTAAAAAGCAGCTGCAAATATAATTTAAGTGTACAAAAAATAGATATGAATATCGCCTGTTCTCGCTTTCAAATTTCCCGCGCGCCGCCATTTTGAATAATTATGACGTGTTATGGTTGCCGCTATTGTTAGGAATCGAAGTTCTTTTGTATGCAACAATTAGACAACCGTAACATGTCATAAATATTCAAAATCGCGGCTCACGGGAAATTTAAAAGCGAAAACAGGCGATATTCATATCCATTTTTTGTACACTAAAATTATATTTGCACCTGCTTTTTAAAATTTTTTTAAATTAGACTTTATTTCCAACAATTTAACGTCAATTTGTTATAACAATGGGGAGGTGAAGGAGCCCAGACACCCGATCTTAGAACATCTATAAGAAACGAATAGCGAGAAACGGAGAAGAATAGAGAAAGAAAATGAGAAAAATAGAATTACTAAAAAAGTGAAAAAAAAACCTAAAAAACAACAACAACAAAACATTAACGGACGAAAATAACGGTGAAAAAAAAACAACAACGAGAAAGGGGGCGCTCGGTATCATACAAATAGCGGACTCAAAAAACATGTCGCACCACCTGGAGGTGTTAACAAACTAAGGCCCTATTTACATGGATAGAGGATGATCCTAGTGCTAGGATGATCCTAGAAGGTTCATTTAGTTTACATGCAAAAATGCGGCGCTAGGATCATCCTATTCGCATGTAAACTGAAAGCAGAAAACATGTCGCGCTCGGATGATCCTAGTGCTAGGATCATCCTAGCACTAGGATCATCCTCTTTCAATGTAAATGGGGCCTAACTCGCCACCGGGGGCCGCTCGGTATCATCCAAATACCGGACTCGAAAAACATGTCACACCACCTGGAGGTGTTAACAAATTAAACTCTCCACTGGGGGGCGCTCGGTATCGTACAAATCTATCCACTGAATTAAGGTTATCAAAATGTAGTCCCATCCCAATGTTTGCTAAGTATGAATTCAAGGCCGATTGCAAATCGTGCAAACCGTTAAAATTATTTACTAGTTCTGTAAGTTTTATAAAATGCTTCAAAACCTGCTCAAATATCCAATACTTTTGCATCGATTTCATTCTGCTTCTCAAATGGAAAAGCAGAGCTCAGGCGAAGCTGACTAACAGTTTTCAGAGAACTTTCCATTGGGTGCAATGCTTTTAAATGCGAGGATTACGCTGACTACAGCTATTTCAATTAACGTTGTCGGATGCAAAAGGCGAAAAGCGAAGACCGCAAGGTTGTATGGGATTTTTATACAATGGCTATTAACCCTAACCCATACTACCTTGCGGTCGTGGCTTTAAGCTTTCATCCGACAACGTTAATTGAATAACTGTATACGCGCGCATATCACGTACGTACGCCCCCCTTACAAAGGCACGAATTCTAAGGGCCGATTTACACTGTGACATAAGCATAAGCATAAGCATAAGCATAAGCGCAAGCATAAGCATAAGAATTTTACGTGTGAACCGGGACGACATAACCATAAGCGAAAATCGAGCGAGGACTGGAATTTAAACTTTTATGTTTTTCCGCTGGCAAGAGAACAGCAGGCATCTTACGCTTATGCTTACGCTTATGCTTATTTAGTCCGGTTCACACTTGCAATTTTCCGACGTTAACGCAAGCATAAGCGTAAGAGAATGAAAAATTTTCCATTCTTCTTATGCTTACGCTTATGCTTATGCTTATGTCACAGTGTGAATCGGCCCTAAGAATAAATTCCACACGTGCTCATCTAGTATTCATAAACAAAACTTTGAAAACTCCTTGTCGGCTTCGCCTGAGCTCAGATCGTTGGCCATAGGAAAAGTGCACTTCGACTAAGGCCCCGTCCACATGTATCCGGATATTTTTGAATCCGCAACTTTTTTGTTGCGGATTCGAATACGCTACGTGTGGACGCGAATATTTTCTAATTCGTAACAAAAAAGTTGCGGATTCAAAAATATCCGGATACGTGTGGACGGAGCCTAAATAAACTGGGGGGTTTAATTTATCAGAAGTAAACTTAAGTTACTCACATTTCAGTAGCCCTGTGTCTTTTCTGGTCGTTTCTACCCGGAAAACAATGCATTCGATTTGTAAATAGCGCCTTCATTCGTAAAGTCTTGGGGCGCTTTCCATTCGACCAAAAATTCCGGTTTGAAATTCCGGGTATTCCGGGTGGCGAATGGAACATCATTTTCCGGTTGGTTGTTCCAGGCCATCACGTTCCAAGTTTCGCGCGAAAATACAAAATAAAGCAAAGCAAAACAAATGGCGGACTCGTTGCCTCTTTTACTTGCCTTGAAGTTGTTCGATGACTCTGAAGTTAAAACGAACGATATTTTAAGCGAAAACGATGATATTATTGTTTTCCGTGCAGCTAGCTGTTACATGCGAAGGAATTTTTAAAACTTGAGTCAGCGACTACTTTGTGCTTGTGACTTATTACATTCGTTTAATACATAAGCTTATAAGCATTCTGTGCTACTTACCAGTCCTAGCTTGTGGCCATTTCTGCTGTTGTACTAGCTGTTACGTGAGCAATCATGCTCACGTAAGAGCTGTAAGCTTTCGGTGAAAAACAAACACGCCGTGCACGAGACGCCATCTTGACTATGTGGACACGTTCGATTCCGGCTCAGAGAAACTGGGCCGAGCAGGAATGGTCGAATGGAACGGTATTTTCCGGTTGTTCCGATTTTTCGGAATTTTATTCCGGGAAATTTACGTTCCATTCGCTTCCCAACCCGGAATTTCCGGAATTTTTGGTTGAATGGAAAGCGCCCTTGGTAACTAAGTGTTTTTTTTTAATCCGAGGCGCGGGGAGCTAAGCATTTGGTGTTTCCTCAATAAAACCCACTGGGTAGGAAACAAATCCGAACCGTCGTGCGAAGCTCGTAAGACGCATCTGTGCCATCTCCGTATACAGCTATTTCAATTAACCTTGTTGGGTGAAAGCTCAAAGCTCAAAGCCTACAAGTCAAGACCGAACGGGTAAACCGAGCGCTTGTTCCAGGCATGCAGATAGTTGGGAGCGGCGAAACGAAAAGAAACGGCGCGAATGAGCGATGCGACGAGCGGGAAAAACGTTTCTTTTGCGCCGCTCTCAACTATCTTGTCTTGTAGCTTTGAGCTTTCATCCGACAACGTTAATTGAAATAGCTGTATACCTAATTCAATAAAGGTTGCTTTGGTCATTGGTAATTGGGCATTGGGAAGCTATTGTTTGGCCGTCACTCAAGCAAAGCATTGCATTGTGTTCCGTATGCCCAATTACCAATGACCAAAGCAACCTTTATTGAATAAGGTATATGGAAGCAAAAGGTGGATGGTCCTGGGGGTCTAAACCTAGAAACCAAGTTGTTCAGGGTTTTTTTCTGTGCGGAGCGAAGTGACAGTTTTGATTTTCCCAAAAAATATTTTAGGGAGTTTAAGCAACGACCAGGGCGGCGTCAAGGAAAATGTCACTCAAAAAAGAATTCGCTGCGTTCCAATTAATTGTTCCAATTTGTTCAGTTTGTCTTATGTTATGTAACTGGCCATGGAGGTGAATTTGTACGGATGGCTTTTAACTTCAAATAGACGAAAGGAAATTAACCGTCCTATGTTCACTTTCTCCATAAAACCTATAATTTTAATATCATTTGACGTTGTTGTTTTGCAGGGAACGGCAAAGAAATTAGCCAAATGTAAAACGCACGTGCAGAGGCATTGTTGTCACTCATTAAACCTATTGTTTTGTGCCATTCTCGATGTCGTCGCGGTCGTGGTTGCTTTTAGTCCAAATTTTACCTAATAAACAAACGTGAACAACGCGAAAAAAGAAAAGGCCATTACTCTATGGAGAAGTTGGATAATTTTTTTTTGTTTGTTTCTTGAGCGAAAACTGCAAATTCCGGCATTCTCAAGCTTATTTACTTTTGAACAGTGATCGTGCGATTTTGACAGAGTATTTCAGCGTGGATGAAAGAGCCGAAAAGCGGCAAAGAAAACGAGACAACAAGCCTAGTTGCCGGAGAAGCCCGGCGGATTTTTAAATCTGTCCCGGCTTTAAAAATAGGGAAGAAACATCTTCCGGTGACATTTTCGTCACAATCATCCCAGTGGGGAGAGCCATCTTTTTGTTTTATAACTAGCATTACTAGCAGGGGACTGGACATGACTTTTTGCTCTTACCAGCTGAAGACGAATTTCAAAAACAATTGCCATTGTCTTTTCTGCCGAACGATTGGCCGAACGATTCGCACTAATCCAGGGTTAATTACCATGACAACTCATATGTTCTGTTGACAGTTAATCCAGGAGTAGTGCTAATCAGGCTTTGAACAACTCGGCCCAGATCTCTTAGCAGCCGCCGAACCTTTTCCTACTCAGTGGGTTTTGAGTAAACACCGAGCGCTTAGCACCCGTGCCTAGGATTCGATTAAAAAAATGCTTGGTTATCAAGACTTTACGAATGCTGGCCCTATTTCTGAATCAAATGCAGTGTTTTGAAAGCTTTGTCTACAACATCTAGAGGGAGAAACGGCCATGAAAGACACTGGAGTACTTAGGGTGCGTTCCTTTGGGATGATCTGTATCCGGATCACTGATCCAAGATCACTCGGATCATGCTGCATCAAAGGAACCGATGAATCCTTGTCCAGAGTGGATTCATCGGTTCCTTTGATGCCTCATGATCGAAGTGATCTTGGATCAGTGATCCGGATACAGATCATCCCAAAGGAACGCACCCTTAATGTGAGCAGTGTAAGTTTTGTTTGAGATAAATTTAACTTTATTTAGTCGAAATACTCTTTTCCTATAGCCCATGGTCAGATGCGGAGTAGCTTATTACCCCAACAACTATTTTTCTATTTGAAAGCCCTTCTAAGCAGAAAAAAAATGGATGCAAAAGCATTGCAGTACCTTGAAATTCATATGGAAGGGGCTTGACACCAAATTAAACTGCTGGATAATTTTCCAAAAATGATGGAAGACGCAGCAGCAATGGACAAGTGGACTTTGTAATCTAATTTGTAATCTAATTAATCTAAAAGGATTTTGTAAGTAATTTATTTAAATAAAGCACTTGTTAAATACATAGGCATAGTATTAGAATAAGCTGATGTAGGAATTGTATGATGGCATGTATGTATAGGTGTGTAGTCTGTGTGGGTATGTATATGTGATAATTATTGTTAGTAAATTTTTACCTCTCGATAATGATTTTCTAGATTTCTGATTGGTCCAGCCGCTACCGATCTGAGTCGTTATTGGTTAATTTGCCCAAATATGGAAAAATGATGACGAATTACGCGAAAAAAACCGTCGCGAAAAAAAAATGGCGACATTCGGGGAGCACGTTGTGCACGTGCACGTGCACGTGCACGTGGCGGGCAAATCTTTCCTCGTCCGCAATATAATTTCCACAATTCTAATGTTCAAATCCATAACCATTTCGGCTAGTCCGATTAAAACCTATTTTTGAAGGAAACTACTTTTGAAAGAAACATTCTTCTGGATCTTGCCGCTTGTTAGCATTTACTCACTTTCGATTTGCGAAGCGGTCATGTGACACTTGTTCACTGACGTGACAGTCATGTATTTTTTTTGAAACAGAAATAATTTTTTTTTCCAATTTCCAGTTATTTGAGTATTTGAAAATTTACTAAAACAGTTATTCATCTCGGCCTCGCCGAATATGAGCTATATCAGCTCATATTCGGCTCGTCCTCGATGAATAACTGTTAATTATTTTTGTACTTTGGAATTAAAAAAAATGATAATAATAATATTCGCCATGAGCCCGCAAAGGATCTTTTATTGCAAGAATAAAAAACAAACTCCACTTTCACGATAAAAAAATGGAAACCTCTTCTCCCGCTAATAGAACATTAGCTGTTATCCAAACCTAAATTTACTCATCAATGGCGGCCGATTAATTATTCATTTATATTCATGCTACTCAGCCCAACTAGCCTCGTTAGCATGTGCAAAATTCAATTGATACATAGGTGAAAATATAAGGCTTATAAGTGATGTCATGGAGCAAACTAACAAAGACAACATCCCTGGTATTCTTGTGTCACTGGATCTTCGTAAAGCTTTTGATACATTGGAATGGTCCTGTATACAACATTCTTTAAAAGTGTATAACTTTGGAGAAGGCCTAAGAAAATGGGTCAAGGTGTTCTATAGCGAGATCGAAAGTGCAGCAGTTAACAATGGTTTCGCAACTAACTGGATAAAACCGTCTACTGGAGTGAGGCAAGGCTGCCCACTCTCCCCATATTTGTTTATTCTCTCAGCAGAAATAATGTCTAACAAAATTCGCCAAAGTAATGAGGTCCATGGTATTTATTTGTTTAAAAATGAAATTAAGCTGAGTCAGTTTGCGGATGATACAAACCTTTTGTGTTCTGATTTAATCAGTGGAAAATGGGTTGCAACTTATAAGATCTTTTAGTGAAATTTCAGGGCTACAACTAAACATTGGAAAGACTAAAGCAATGTGGCTAGGCAAATTAGCCAACCAGAAAGACAAACCATTAAGTCTAAAATGGGTTGATAACCCGACGAGAATATTAGGAATTTTCTTTTCTTACGATAGTAAAGGAAATAACAAACATAACTTTGATCTTAAAGTCCAAAAACTTCAAACAAATTTAGATATGTGGAGATCTAGAAACTTAACGTTGTTTGGAAAAGTTTTGATCATTAAGGCCCTAGGTGTATCACCGCTGATATTCTCTACTTCAAACATCGATGTCCCAAAAGAGTTTATAGGAAATGTGCAAGGTCGCCTTTTTAAATTTTTATGGAAAAACAAACAAGACAAGATAAAAAGGACGAGTCTATATCAGGATTATGAAAAAGGTGGACTACGTATGATTTATATGGAAAATATGATAAAAGCATTACGACTAGCATGGGTTCCTAGACTCTTAAAGAAAGGACATTTCAATTGGAAGACAATCCCAGACTACTATTTTAAGAAATGTGGTGGCCTTGACTTTTTACTATCTTGCAACTATCGAGTGAAAGACTTTGAATACCTACCTCGCTTTTATAAGGATATTCTACTCTTTTTCGGTGAACTGAAAACCCTGTATGGTAATACAGACTCGCGTGATACGATTCTCTATCATAAGAAAGAGATATTAATTGGAGCAAAGCCTTTCTTTTTTCATGAATGGTTTAGTAAGGGAGTTAAGACGGTTGTGGACCTTTTGGATAGTGATGGAAATATCCTTCCATTCAATGAATTTAAATCTAAATATTCTTTGGAAAAGACCAACTTTCTTCAGTACTATCAAGTTGTCAGCGCTATTCTAAACCATCTTTTACAAAAAGGTAGAGAACTGATAGCTTTTTCTGATGGAAATATAATGAATGATGATTTAACTTGCTTTCCTCTCGATGAAAATAATAATATAAACTTATTAAAAACAAAATCAAAGGACTTTTACTGGCTGCTTGTCAACAAATTACGCACAAATCCACAAACCGGACCTAAACGGTGGATTAAATCGATCAATCCTGAAAACATATGCTGGAAAGAAATTTTCCAATCAGTTCATAGAATGTGTGTGGAAAACAAATTACGCGAGTTTCATTTTAAATTCATTCATAGAATTATTGTAACCAAGAAGGAACTTTTCAGGTTCAAGATTAAGGAAGATAGTGATTGCATTTATTGTGGAGAAGAGGATTCTATTGATCACAACTTTATAAGTTGTCAGTTCACTTTGTCTTTCGCTCAGGTGTTGCAATGGTTTAATACAACTCACAATTCTGCATTCAATCCTAACACTGAGGAATTTTTATTTGGGCTATCTACTGTATCTGATGTATTACAGAAAAAATGAGATTACACTCTACTGTTTTTGCGTTACTACATTTATAAAAGAAAACTCCAGAATGATTCATTACTGATCTCTGATTTTATAAAAAAGTAATGTACAAATATAGAATTGAACTGTATTCATAAGTCAATGAATCTTGATCTGTAAACTAATTAAAAATTCAATCTCTTATTTACCCCCTCTATATCTAGGTGTACTTCAATCCAAATGTTGTAACATTGTATTTCTCTTTTTTTTTTGTTGTTGATTTTGTTTGTACTTGTAATACATCTTGTTTTTAAGCTTGGTTTTGTTAAATGCAAAAATAAAAATTAAAAAAAAAATGTGCAAAATTCAACAGAATTTTTGCTCTAAAATGAGGCTAGTTGGGCTGATTAGCATGAATAATATATATAAATAGCCCAAGCCTAACAGCGTCGCACTTTGAACAAGCTTAACTCAGGTGAAACTTAAGCCCGGTTTCCATATGATCGCTACGATCGCTACGATCACTACGATCGTTGCGATCGCTGAAAAAAATAGTTCAGCGATCGCAGCGATTGATGGTTTCCATATGATCGCTGCGATCGCTACGATCGCTGAGAAAGTGAATGAAGATCGAGGGGACCTGGGTCTGACAATAATTGTTTTTAAAATTTGTTGTAAAGACAGTCGTATCTTTGCACTTCTTCCATAAAAAGGGCCAAATTGCACCCTTTGAGTGAGCTTACGCAGTGCATCATGGTATTTTTGCCGTCGCTGCGATCGCTGGAGAGTGGTTTCCATATCCCGATCGCTGAGATAGAATCACAGCGATCGCAGCGACAACGATCGCAGCGACAACGATCGCAGCGACAACGATCGCTGCGATCGCTGTGATCGCTACGATCGCTGGAGAGTGGTTTCCATATGATCGCTACGATCGCTGAACTTTTTTTCCAGCGATCGCAGCGATCGTAGCGATCGTAGCGATCATATGGAAACCGGGCTTTAGGTGAAACTTAACTAAGGTGAAAGGTTGGAAGCACAAGAATTAAGATTGACGAATGGGCTATTTTCAATTTTAGCAATTCTCAAAAACTGTATTACGCGACCGTCTGCACAGTACATTTTTATAGACCGTACAAAAGTTCACAAAACAACTTTCCTCTGTCTAGAATAACTAGTACCACTAGTTTCCGAATAAAATACAGTTTATGTTTGTCAAAAATTGCCCGAGAAACTGATTTGAAAATCAAAAATTGTAAAAATACACAAACATATTAATTGAATAAGGCGATGCGAGTGAAGATAGAACTGTACTATAATATCAAAGTCTTGTTTTGTTTACATAAAATCGCTTTTCAATCTATCTAATGAATGAACAAACACATAAAAATGGACAACACAATCTTCTTTCGAAAAAAATTATTCAAATCTCCATTAGTTTACGTTTAAAAGCAAAACGCGTACCATTTAATTATAGCTAATCGAGTTCAAGCTTTCTTCGATGAAATTCAAGAGATCGATACAACTGAATTTAAGCACGTTTTAAAATCAATTCTCCAAAACTAACAATAACACTAATAAAAAGTCACTCACAGATTGATATCAACATATATTCTCATCGAAAACTGTAATCTGTTTTACCTTTAAGTCCCTCGCTTGCTTGGAAATTTAAATCTCCGCTTCTGGTTCTGAAATCCGTAAAAAACAAACATCTCCCCCATTGATAAAAACGTAATAAATGAAGTTCCTCGAAGCAAGAGCTCGTCTTTTTCCACTAAAGCGGCTTCTGAGTACACCTTAATTAGTATCCCTGTCTTGAGTAGCAATCCGCGAAAAAATGCAGGAAAATAACGACTTTAATTTAAACCGTTTTCTCCGCTCAGTAAACACAGCAAAACATCAAAGTGTTGCTGACGTGACATTCGGCCAAGTAACCGGGCGAAAAAAAAGCCTCGCTTTGGTTTCAACATGACGTCGTACGCGCATGTTTTGCGACGTCGTACGCGCCCGCGAGCTAGCCCTGCGCGACGGAGCCCGGTCCTGCGTGACGGCGGAGGGCACACGCGCGCCCGCGAAACATTCCGCTAGCCATGACCATGAAAAATGACGGTATGGGGCTGCGCAGCCAGGCCTTCGGCCTGGCAAGTGCTCCGCTATAAAAGAATAATTAATCGGCCGCCATTTATGAATAAGGTTTATATCTTTTTATTTTTTATTACAACTACTATATCTTGAGGACCTGCATGAAAACCAGCTACGGCTGATGTGGCTTTCCTCTCTTATATAGTTATATGTTTGTTTTTATACTAAAAAAAAGATCTAAAAGAAAATGCGCCGTTAGAAATAAGTGCAAATAACTAAGCAGTGAACACTCAGTAAGGCTGCAAGATAAAAGCAAAACTGTCGCACTCTTAATAAAGGCTATGGTGAATCTAATCCAACTGAAAATGCACTATAAAACACTGCTGGAAGTCAGCCAGCAAAAATAAAGCAAAAACATATGATCAGGTCGAATCGCATAACGTGCAGCAAGAACTTTCGGGTATACCGCTGATACTTGGTCATAGAGACACTTGACTGCAAAATACAGGAAGCAAGATATGCGTAAACTCAGCAACGTGACAACAACAACACACCGCCCGGAACCGCAGCAAACACCATTCGCCCACGTGCCAGAAATTAAACTCAGGCCCCATCCACACGTATCCGTTTTCGTTTGAAAACGCAAAAGTTTCTTTAGGTTTTTCAAAATCTCTCCGTCACACGTAGCGTTTTTGAATCGTTTTTGAATCGTTCTTGGCTGTCCACACGTATACGCGAAAACGACTGAAAATGCTTCAAATGCCTCTAAAGAGCATGCGCACCACTGAGTTTAGCAGAGCCTGCGAGTTGTTTGTGGCTTTTCATCGCTTTCCTTTAGTCTTTGGAAAAAAGCATTCAATAATGTCGAAAACTCAACGAAAGAGCGAGTGTTTTGTTTGGACAGATGACGAGGTTGAACTTCTACTCCAAGTAACAAAAGATTACAAGGCGTCAAAGAGCATGGAGAACGTGGATTGGGAATCATGTCAGACGAAGTATTCCGATATTTTAAACTTGTTTAATAAACAATATCCTTCTCCAGAAGATGCTGAAAAACTTGCGAAGGAAAAAGAGAAAGAAGAGTTAACAAAGGTTATGTTAACCTTTAAGCTAAGCAGAGTCCTCGTTACCCTTGTCCAGCGGTGGAGCGGCTGACTGAAGCAAACGTATGCGCTGTGGACTGAATTCGACCTCTTGATGTCATCGTTTTCGAAAAGTTCCGTTTTCTGGTGTCCACACGATATTGCGAAAACACCGTTTTCAAAAGTTTTCACGTTGGAAAGCGTTTTCAAAAGTTTCCGTTTTCGGTGACCGTTTTCATCGGAGAAGTGTGGACGGGAAGCGAAAACTAAAAAAAAACTTTTGCGTTTTCAAACGAAAACGGATACGTGTGGACGGGGCTTCAGTAAGTACAACGCCCGGTAACCACTGCAGAAGCTACATTATTCGACACAATTGTTGAAACACTTCTTAATCAGGCCTTCTCCCCAATGTTGATAGTAATGATCTGCAATGTTAAAAGCAGTTTGACTCAACATTGAGGAAGAGGGAGAGCCACGCACATTGAATGGTGAATTCTCACTTTTAGCCAAGTGTTTCAAGTAATTGTGTCTGATATTGTAGCTGTATGCGGGCAAGACGTTTAAGGTACTCCCAACCTTTGCAGAAGAAACAAAATTCATAGTAATATGACAAACTGTACGTCAATAAAAAGCCTAATAAATGTTGTTTTCGATATAATTTTAGAGACACTCTCTATCACAGACGGCCAGAAGCCGATAAACTGCCAAACGACCGAGGGTTGTTCATTTGAATTTTTCGGGAATCGAATGCCACAGCAAGACCGAAATAGCTGCACAGTGTTATTCACAAGGGATCAATCAACAAAACCGTGTCAGGCTTTTTCGCTAGTGATTGGTTGGTGCACAGGGAGTCCAGGCTCACTACAGGAATCCTCAACGACAAAAATATAAGGATTTGTATGGGATTTTATCGTGAGTTGGATAAAATATCAAAATTGAAAATAAACAGCCATTAAAGTGTTCATACCTCATCAAATAATGTCTGTCTGTAGTTTTTTGACAAAAATTACCATCAATCGTTTCCAATCGCTCTAAAACTTCACTCAAGTAAAGAGCGAGTCCGTTCCTTTCTATGCATTTCACATTTAGCTCCAAAACCGCAGTCATCGTCTCATAAGGACGATAAATGCAACCAGAAAGTAATGAAGCCAATCTTATAACCTCATGCCGCTTCGCGCATGAGTGAACAAGAAACACAGAGCCGAAACCTTACTTCATGCAGCTTCGCGCATGAGTAAACATTAACCGTAAGGATTTTTGACAAACGCAAGGAAAAATCAAAGGCTCCTAAGAGCCAACCTGTGACTAAGAAATGCTAAAAAAAAGGACGGCAGGAGTGAGACTCGAACCTGGTACTTTTCGGCTAACAGTCTGTGCTTTACATCATTCGGGTACCATGATCACTGGCTTGGAACATGATAAATTTAATAATAATAATAATAATAATAATATAACTTTATTTAACGAGGGTGGAGTACATTAATTACTGGTCACCCAGTAGTTTTCATAATGGCCCTCCTACAATAAAACTAATAAACCGTAATAATTTATTAATTATCTATAAATAATCTACTAACATTGATTAGTTAACTACATATGAATCTAATAGGTTTTACAAATCTTAAAATGATCAATAGAGAAATTTCTACTGAGAAAAAGATTAAATAAATAATTTTTGAAATTGGTGTGGGAGATCGACCCATATTTGGGGCCAAGAACATTCCACAAACGGCAGGCGCTTGAGTGAAACGTTCAAAGGCCAGAGTTCCTGTTACAAGCTGGTGTTGTTATATTATTGGAAGCAGATCTTGTGTTATGATCATGAGTATAATTTATATGTTCAATTTATTTATTAAAATATGACGGGCAGTGTCCTTGATTTATTTTATGTAGCATACAGAGCTTCCTTATACGTATGATGTCATCTATAGGTAGCCAATTTAATTTATTAAAAAGCTTGACTGAATTTTCGTGAGTATCAGCGTCTAGAATCAACCTAGCACATCCTGCTGTGATAAATGGATGCTGATCCTCACAGGAAGATTCCATCGCTTTCATCTCTCTAACCGCCACTTCAAAGGTATACAAATCGTCTTAAGGACTTTTGTTCTTTCCATTTCGAAGTCTTAAGGGCGTGTTTGCATTTTGGTAATGGAAAATGAACATCTGAAAAAGTTTAGTGTTGAGTACAGAAGAGGCCATATTTGTTTGAAATCTGATAGTCTTCTCCGAGTGACAAACCGGTTCTCTCTAGTCCCCCCTAAAACCCAGACATGTCCGCAGTAGACGGATTCTGATTGGATTAACCTTCCTGAAGCCTTTTATAACAATAGGGGACAAAAATAACTTTCTACGGGAGGCAGAGGCGAGTTCGCGTACACTAAAATATGCGTGCATAAATTTACATGCACAAACGAATGGGGAATAGGGAATGGGGGAATTGAATTTTTTTAGAATAATTGTTTATAATGCACTATACGCTTGTTTTGAAACAGTCAGCGCCAAAATAAAAGGAAAGGAATAAATTGATGATAACGGGAGAAGTGACCCTGCCATGTTTGGTTAGTTCACTACCTGAAGCTCAGCAGATAACGATCACAGTTTTTGCAGTATTACAGTGATAAGAAACCAAGGTTAAATTTGACAAAAATTAATCTAGGGGGTAAACAAGACCACCACAGTGTAGGAAGGAAACCAAACCAACCCTGTAAGCATTTCAAAGGCCCAATGCCGTACATTTGTTTGTGCTTTGCCTCTCACCGCCCGGATCTGGAAAATCCCCGGCTTTTCAAAATGGCTGTTCCCAGCCTGTCCGCCTACACGTGGAAGAAATAAAGTCGAACACTATTTGTAGACGAGTTTACCGAAGCCGGCCTTTTTCGGCCGCTGAAGTCAAGCCTGGGGCATAAGGCAATTGTTGGGAAAGAAGAGGTATCCCAATTCTTTAAGCCGATAATGGGAGTGAAGGAAAAGAGTAAACTTGAAGTAGAATGCCTGATACAGCTCTATGACGGAGCAAACTTTGAACTTGTTCAACTTTGGAACCTTTTTAAAGCAATGGGTCAAGACGCTGTACACGAACACTGAAAGCTCTGTTTTACATAATGGATATACAACAGACTACTTTAAACTATCGAGGGGATTAAGACAGGGGTGTCCCCTCTCCCCTTACCTTTTTATCTTAGGGGTAGAAATCTTAGCGGCTAAGGTTAGACAAGACTGCACTATAAAAGGAATCAAATTATTTTCAACGGAGCATAAGATTGGACAATTTGCTGATGACACTACACTTTTTACAGGAAATTTGACCTCAGTCGAAAATGCAATTAAACTTGTAGAACAATTTGGTGATATTTCGGGTCTAAAACTCAACGTGGAAAAGACCAAAGCAATATGGTTAGGCTGCTGGAGATTTAACGACTCCAAACCTTTTGGCTTAAAGTGGACCAAGGAACCTGTGAGAGCACTAGGAACGTTTATTTCTTATAATATGAAAGAAAATAACAAGAAAAACGTAGAAATGAAAATAGATAATATGACTACAAAACTTGATATTTGGCGGGCACGCAATCTTTCTCTACTTGGAAAGTGTCTCATTGTGAAATGTTTGGGCATTGCACACCTGGTATACTCCGCTTCGATGCTGGTCATTCCTAATACCTATATTCCTATAATTAAAAACTCTGTTTTCAATTTTATTTGGAACAAAAAACAGGATAAAATTAAAAGAGATGTCATGTACCAAGATTATAGCAATGGTGGCTTGCGTGCTCCCAATGTTGAAGTTTTATTCAAATCATTACTCTTAGCATGGATCTCGAGATTTGTGGTCACAGACCCATATTTTTCAGAAACTTGGAAATCAATTCCAAACTATTTCTTTGGAAAATATGGTGGTCTTAACTTCCTACTTCGCTGCAATTATGACAAGAAATTTTTAGAAGAATCAGATGTTCCACATTTCTACAGACAAATATTGGCGAATTTTCTTGAATTAAGGACATTGTACGGACTACACGACGAGTCAGATGTGTTTTTGTTTAACAACAAGCACATTCTAATTGATGGAAACCCAATATTTTACTCTAAATGGTTAGAAAAGGGAATTGTTTCAATACAGGACATCTTAGACCACAGAGGAAAACTGTTATCCTTCCATGAATTCCAGAAAAAATATGGCGTTAAATGTAACTTCTTGAATTACTTACAAGTTCGTTCAGCGATTCCCAAATACTTACTCGAGAAAGCGAGAAATCTACCTCTGATTGACAAACGTAATATACTGAATAGCACTATCCATCAGCTTTCTCCTTCTATTACTATAGACCTTGCAAAAATGAACTGCAAGGACTACTATTGGTTGTTCATAAATGCAGGTAAAATCGAACCTACGGGTCCAAAGAAATGGCAAAAGGACCTCAATCTAAATAACTTTAATTGGAAACAAGCTTTTACGCAGATAAGCCGAACTTGTAAAGAGAATAAACTAAGAGAATTCAATTTCAAATTATTACATAGGATAATAGTCACCAGAAAGGAGTTACACACCTATGGTATCGAAACAAACAGTAAATGTCTTTACAGCGATGAGCCGGACTCGATATTACACTCCTATGTAGAATGCCAACTTTCTCAGTCTTTTTATCTCGTTAAAGCGCATGCGCGCATAACGAGATATAGGAGTCACTAGAATATGGGGACAAAAGTTGTTAACAAATTTTTGTGGACTTTTGTCCGGGGGGGTTAGTTGTTTCTTCTTTATAGAAGCTATATTAGGTCATTGAGGATATGGTTGGTTAAACCGGTTAGGATTTCAAGAAGGGCATCACATACTGCTCCTTAAATTTTTGGGGAGCACCCCCGGACCTATTGTTAATTTCCCTTGGGTATCGGGATGTCAAAACTTGTGACGAACTTGTCATATCTTACATTACGTTACCGCAAAGGTATTAAGTTCTTCTTAAGTTTCGATATCTCACGTTACCTATCAGTTTCAATCATTTGTCGTAAAGCCATTAAAGCTGCATTGCGTTTTTTTTTGGCAAACGCAGTTTGAGAATTTCACGGTGTATTTTTACGAATGGAGACGTTTTAAGAAAGTTAAATGGGACGGGAAAGTTTGTGTTTTAATATGAGCAATATGGCAGAGCAAAATTGCGTTTGTTCTATTTTGATTCATTGCTATTACGGTTTGATTATGCAATAGTATGGGAACGACGTCATAGTTTTGTTTATTTAGCTACCGTGCACAAGGATATTATGCGGATTGTGCGACTGAATTTGTTTTGCGGGAGGATATTTTTGCGGGTCGCGGAGACAGCTAAAATTTGCTGGAAGGAAATGCTTGCGGATTTCTGGGCAAGTATAAATAAAATCCAAGGCATCGGTATTAAACTGCAATTTTACTTCCTGACCGGAGGTTTGTATAGTTCCCATAGTTATGGTTGCTGTTCTGGCGCCAATATGAACATAAACAACGAGAAAACTAGTGAGTGAATTATTGTACGTTGTTGTAAAAACGTATCAGTATTATGATAACAGTCTCTGGTTCGTTTGAGGACGTGTCTGGAGTTGAATCAGGAATACAAATGCGGACCGGATGGCGGCAGATGGCGGATGGCGGACGGCGGATAATAAAATGCGGATAACAAAATGCGGATGATAAAATGCGGATGAAAAAAACAACAGAAAAATAATTCCTTACGATTTTTACAAAAAAAAAAAACAAAGAAAGAAAAGCAGAAATAACTTTAAAATGGCACGAAACAAAAACACGAAACAGTAACTTTATTGTCCAAACTGTCTTCAAGTTCCACTTCATGCCTCACTCAACCCTGGTTGGAAAATATATGAATGTTGCGTTTCGAGCCCCTCCCCTAGGTTTGACCGATTGTGCAGTCTGCACGTGTTTGAGGATGGAGTCCGACGAGTGTGACGATTACGGGCTTTTAAAATCTGTGTTTAGGAAACAGTAAGTTAGTGGAGTTCTTAAATTCGATTTAACTTCACCTGTTACTTTGCTTCACAAACAATCTTTGCTGACTTTTTATTCGTGTTTGTATCTGGTTCGTTGAAGAGTCAGGAAGGTGATGCAGTTGAGTGTTTTTATCATAGATATGTTAAAAGGGTTAATTACTACACTAGTTTCCGTTATGGATATCTTTGGAATGCATGTATTCAGATAAGACCTTTTTGAGTGTTCCACTGTCACGATCATTCATTCCTGTGTTATCCTTTGTGAAAGCAAGAGCAACACTACAACGGTGTCTCAGTGATTCCGACCGCCATTACTGTGTCCGATCCAGAACTGTTGGCATGTGATGCTTGTCTTGATGCTTGTGGTGCAGTGTGTTTTGGGACTCTTTTGGGGAATTCTTCCATGCCAAGTTTCCTCCTTTTATTGCTAGTCAACATTTGAACATTAACCAGCTCGAATTGCTTACAATCAGGTCAGCGTATACGCACTGAACAATCAACGTTCAACGAACGCCTTCATGCAGCGTTGTCTACGTGAACTTTGGTTGTTGCTGTCTCTTAACAATATCCGTTTATCTGCGCGTTACATTAGCGGGAAGTCTAACGTTTTAGCGGATGCGTTGAGTCGTTCTCACTTAGACTCCGCGTACTCAGACTATGTGCAGCATGCCGTAGCTACCTTGAACCTTACCCAAGTATTTCCTAGCGACTCTAAGTTCGTTTTTAATGTATATTAAGTAGCTACTTCCATTTATTTTCATAAATCCTTATTAAGTTTATTGATTTTTTTTCTTTCTGTTTTTCAATTTAATCTCGCAGATCACATCGACGCTTTGCAGCGCTAGCAGTATTTAGGAACTATTCAGGTCCATGCTTTTTGCGACTACACAAAGCGCTCTATGAGATGCTATATGCGAACATATTTATTGTTTTGCCAATATTTCGATTTCTTACCTTTTCCAGTCTCCAAATCCGTTTATTTGCTTTATTTAGTTTTTTTTTGTCACGTTCTTTAACGTCATACCGTTCGATCGTTAATTATTTGAGCATTATTTCACATATTAACCGCTCGTGTGGTGCCAGTTTTGCCTTTCTTCACGATTATGACGTTTATCTTGCCAAACGAGCGGTGCGTCGGATCTTGGGTGATTGTGTCGCACGAAAAGAACCGATCACTGTTGAGATCCTTTTACAATTGTCCCGTATTTTCGATTTAGATAATCATTTGCACGTCTGCATGCGTACTTTATTTTTAGTAGCCTTATTTTTTTTTACGTATCTCTAATTTAGTACCGTATAAGTTGTCTGAAATTGGCGATTCCCAGGCGTATTTTTTGACGCTATCTAGCGTGACTTTCACACCGCAAGGGGTTTTGTTGCGCATCACGCGCACGGAGACACTCCAGTTTCGGGAGCGGGTTTTAGAAATTCCCTTGCCGTTTATTCCCGGTTCGCCCCTTTGTCCTGTCACCGCGCTTAGGCAGTATTTAGCTAGTGTACAATTGTCGCCCTCCACCATTATTCGTTTGTCAATCTCGGGGATCGAACAAGCCTATCTTGGCTCACCAGTATAACGCTTTTATTAAGAAGTCACTTTCAGCCATTGGGTTTAATCCCGCACAGTATTCCTCGCACAGTTTTCGTCGCGGGGGCGCTACATTTGCTTTTTGTAATCGAGCGCCTACAGCTTTTATTAAATCGCATGGCGATTGGAAGAGTGACGCATATTTAGTCTATCTCACTCTTTCCAACGAAAATAAGTTTAAAATTCTCCATTCTATCACAACCAGACTCTCTCCCACATCGTAACTTCTTCTTCTCAAACCCTTATTTCATTCTTTTTTCCCCTTTGGGTTTGGCGGTCTAGGGTGTTGTCTCTTGTGCAGTATCAATTTTGAATAAACATCCGTTTAACCCCATCTACTGAGTCTGTTTGTAGTAGTAATTGCAAAACAGTGTCTATCCATATCAAATACCCTTGCATTGCATGACATTCCGAGTTTTATGACCTCAATAAACAAAATTTTAGAAACCTTCCAAGGTATATCAGATACAAATTCTCTTTTCGTGGAAAATAGTCAGAAATCCATGAAAATTTTCTTAAATAGAATTATTAATAATATAGAATCAGAATCTAAGGTACATCAGATGAAGCTTGTTCAACTAAACATCAAGCTTAATTTTTATTCTAAATTCACAAATGACACAGGAAGTTCTAGTAACTGTTATGACGTAATAAAAAATATGAAACACAGACGAACACTGGCTAAGTTTCGAACAGGAAATCATTGCCTACGTGTTGAAACGGGTAGACGTGCAAAACCAAAAATTCCAAGAGATTTGAGGCACTGCGAATGCTGCTTACCAAATGACGTTGAAGAAGAAATTCATTTCTTTTTCGACTGTGTTTCATATTCTGACCTAAGAAATTCACTACATTGTAAAAGTTTTTTGAACCTACAAAATACATATAGAATTAATTTCTTTTTTAACAATGTTGACACAGGTGGGTCACTTTATATATGAAGCTTCAGAGAGACTAAACACTCTGTTAGCAAGGACTGCAATCACTATATTCTAGTTTAATCTGTTAGTGTAATAGGCAATACCATGTATGTAAATGGGAATGCTAATAAACTTTTGATTTGATTTGTAATTGAGTGTTTTTATCATAGATATGTTAAAAGGGTTAATTACTACACTAGTTTCCGTTACGGATATCTTTGGAATGCATGTGTATTCAGATATTAAAGACCTTTTTGAGTGTTCCACTGGCACGATCATTCATTCCTGTGTTATTTATAATCGCCAAAACGGGAATCTGAATAACTGGTTATATATATTTAAAGTTAACTTCGTCAGGGGTGAAAGAGTTTTGTTTCCTAAGTACTAGAAAATCATACTTTTCATACTTTTCACGTTTTTTAAATTTGGCTTTCTTTACATGTAGTATTTTATCTATTAAACATACGATACATATATTAATTTGAGAATATCAGTATTATAAAAGTGACAGGCCAAACACGACTCCCGCTAGTTGCAAAATGTATAAAGAAACCTCTAGAATAGCTTTGACAAATGCTCGATGTATTGTATGACTCTTTGATCTTTGGGATATAAATCTCTTTAATGACAGGAGGTCAGTTTACATGCTGTGCACACTCACTGCCATTTATAGAATTATTGTTTCTCTATGCCTTCGTTATGCTAGTTCTCTTGGCATATGTTGGGGCGTCTTTGGCTAACTTTTGTTGCAAGATAAGTAGTGATCGGCTGCAGTTTTTGTTAATTTTTATGAATATCCTTGGATCAGTCAATTTCTCAGCCGGTGATTTAGTGTCTAAGTCTGCGGTGTGCAAGACTTGTGAGAAAGTGGATCTTTATCACGGATGTAAGTGTCTAAGATCAAAGTCTGAAGCTGCCGTATCTCTACTGGAATAATGACTTCTTGCAGTTTATGTTTTAGCTCCTTGTTTTATTCTGTTTTTGAGTAGTGTTTCTTGTAGCTTGAAGAACCCCGTGATCCGTTGTTTCATAATGGCGTTCGGGATTGCATCCCGACAATGGCTTGTACAGATGTAGTGATCTGTTTTGAAAATCTCACGGATGCTAGTGAATTCTTACGTTTTTCCACAGTTTATTTTTTAGTATTTATCAAATTATGATCCTAAAGCTGTAAACTGCGCATTGTAAATTGGCGTAGAAATAATGGCAAAGTCCCGGTTTGGCGTCATCTAATTACCATTTTGTAAATTCAAATCTCTAAAAATAAACTCACAAACGCGACGTTGAAAACAAGAAATATTTTACCATTCAACTATTCAATGTACATAGAGTTAATTCTGAAAATATATTTCTAGGGGTGAGGTACCGTGTATACGGTAAACACCGTGAGTTACGTTCGTGTTGCAGTTACAGTTTTGAATTTGTTTTCGTACTTGGAATGAATATCCCGGGGGGGGGGGTACTCCCTATAATGGGCTATACGGGGATGCTCCGCCCAAAAGGGGTACCTTTTTGAGGCTAGAGGTATATGAAAGGGTCGGGATTTCACGAGTTGAAGTATATGAAAGGGTAGGGATTTTACGAAGAATAGGAAAGGGAAGTGAAGCCACGCCGTTGAAGCATAAAAAAGGTAGGGAAAACTGCCATTTAACTATTATAAAAATGGCCTTTCAAAATATCTCAAACAGACACACTTAAAGGCTCTCAAAGGGGTACCATTTTTATTGAAAGGTATATGAAAGGGGTACCATTTTCAATGAAAGGTATATGAAAGGGGTACCTTTTCTGTCAAAATCGGTATATGAAAGGGTAAGGGTTTGAACCTCGGGGCGGAGCATCCCCGTACGAAACTTTGCTGAGTACCCCCCCCGGGATGAATATTGACTTATTGTGACCCGTACGAACTTTTTACGACTGATACCATAAGTTATGTAAGGCAATGTAAAAACAAGAAGTAACGGTAATCAATGTATTTTAAAGTTAATGTTTGCACGCTTACGTGAGTTCGAGCCAGTTGATTACGCGGCTTTGCTGGTCATGAATGTGTGTGTGTGTGTGTGTGTGTGTTGTGTGTGTGGGAAATGGGATTTGTGATCCCGGGTTATGGACCCTTCACGCTCAGTAACTAGTATAGGGTGAAGTAGAAAATGCTTTATCTGAGAACATGAAAGGCGAATGCAAGTTGAAATTTAATTCTTCATTACTTGTTAAATACTTTAAGACATGCAGTTTCAACAATAACTATTTCTTTTTTTGTAAAAGTCATAAGAAGGGTCGCACGGAGGTTCATTTTTTATTTTGTAGTGCAAATTAAGGCCTTTGTTATTTAAACCTCACTGGGATTACAAAATTTAAATAAGAAAGGAAAAACGAAATGAGTTCTGGTAGTTGTAGTCAAATGACGCTATCGTGCAAATGGCCTATTGTGGTTACAGGGGGAGTGTCGTTGCTGGTTGCTGTAGTGGGGGCCGGGGGGCCTCTGGTGTCCACCCCCCCCCTACCTCCGGGCGCTGGAGCCTCGCGGTTCGCCTCGCGGCGTTTCGCCTTCGGGGAGTCTTTAACAACGAGCTCGGAAGACTGGCACCGGTAGCATAGTATTGGCTGGCCCGTGTACTTAAAAAAATAACTCGAGCCCTTGAGTGACTATTATTATTTGCGTGACACTGCCTTTTGTAAACGTGTGAATTCTACGACACGGATGCTGTTCTTGATGTGCTTGTAGCCCGTGGCTTTGAAGCAAAGCCAGCGGACTGCTCGAGCTTTGAGGTCGCCGTATTGTTCCACGAGTTGTAGCAGGTTTTCATCGGGGAATTCAACGGGAATGAAGCATGACACGTGTAGTGCTTTTTGCCCTAAAAGGCGTAAAGGGATAACGCGGCTTTCGCAGTCAAAGCCCGATGCCGCGAACCGCGTGGCCGATTCTGTAGATCGGAGGCTGATGTCTGTTGACATGTCATAATTTGTATAATTTATTCTCGTAGTTAAGGACCGCAATGCATGCGTGTATTTACCATCATGCCTTATGGGTAGAGAAGAGCATGTGCTCGGGTTGTAATGGCTACCGTTCTGAATTAAATGTTGTTGTGTTCAGTTTACCTATTTGTGACTTATCTGGTCTACCCTGCCTTGGGGCAATCAACATGGTGGCAGCCTCGGGATCTATTTAACGAAATGGCGTCGACAGAAACCGGACATTTCAGACTTCCGCCCCAGCTAGAGGTGAATTCGGGAAATGTATCCGAGAACTTCAAAAGATGGAAACGGCAAATGGAAGTTTATTTGGCCGCTTCTGGTGCTTCGGAAAAGGATGAAAAGGTACAAACTGCGATTATTCTGAATTGTGCTGGCCCTCAAGTTCTTGAAATATATGATAATGTTGTGTGGGCGAATGCTGATGATAAACACAAGCCCGATAAAGTCCTAGAAGCCTTCGAAAAATATTGTAACCCAAGAGACACTGAAGTACTCGAATCTCACAGATTTTGGAACATTCCGTACCAAGAACCATTTGACAAATTCCTAACAGAGCTCAAGACGAGAGCCGCGTCCTGCAACTTTCAAGAAAAAGACAGGATGATGAGAGACAAAATAGTTTTCACTGTGACAGGAAAGCTTCAAGAGTTACTTCTCCGGGTAGACGGTCTGACCCTCGAGAAAGCGGTGAAACTATGTAGAGCCTTTGAACAATCCAACATGCAAGTTAAAGAGTTCAGAGACAACCCGACCCCTTCAAACCCCACGAAGGTGAATAAAGTGGCACAGAGGTCCGATCAGAAATCGCCTGGTAGCAAAAAACAGACCGGTGGAAACAAAAACGCAAAGAAGGAAGAAAAACTGAACATAAACTGTCAATTTTGTGGCTACGAACATGAAAAAAGCAAAGAGAAATGCCCTGCATGGGGGAAAACCTGTAACAAATGCAAGGGTCGAAATCATTTCAAGGCAAAATGCAGGAAAGTGAACTCAGTATCGAAGTCCAAAGGTGATGATAATGATTCTGATGATCAGTGGCTTATGGCTGTAAACCACAGTGGAGAGAGTGTTAATGCTACACTGACCATAAATGAGCATGATGTCCGTTTTCAACTTGATAGCGCAGCTGATGTCAATATTATCTGTCAGAAGCATGTAAGGAAACAACAAGTATCCCCCTCAACAGTACGCCTAAACATGTGGAACAAAACTAATCTGAAACCTCTTGGAGAAACCCTACTAAAGGTCAGGAATCCTCGTCATGGTACCGAGACTGAGGTAAAGTTTATTGTGGTGCCGAATGGTTTTACCAATCTGCTAGGACTTAAAACCATTCAGGAACTTGGTTTCATAACCATAAATGAGGAATGTTTTATTTCCCAAATCAAGGCCCCTCAACTTGGCGATCTGGGAGAAGCTACCCTCAGAGTTGATGAAAGCATTCCACCCAAAGTCCTTCCATGTAGAAAAGTTCCCATAGCAATTCAAGATTCAGTAAAAGAAGAATTGAATCGACTTGTGGACAAAGGTGTGCTAGTTCCAACGACTGAACCAACCGAGTGGGTCAGTCAAATGGCTATTGTACACAAGCCCAATGGCAAACTACGCATATGCATTGATCCTCAACCCTTGAATGCTGCACTCAAGCGTGAACATTACAAACTACCAGTACTAGATGATGTACTCCCAAAGCTGAAAGACGCCAAGGTATTTAGCAAACTAGATGTGAAGGAAGCTTATTGGCACGTCCGACTTGACGAGGCATCCAGCAAGCTGACCACAATGATTACGCCGTTCGGCCGATACAGATGGACAAGGCTACCTTTCGGACTGAAGGTCTCAAGCGAGATATTCCAACGCAAGCTTGATGAAGCCTTAGGAGACCTGGATGGTGTATTCTGTGTCGTAGACGATGTAGTCATCGCAGGGTGTGGTCGCACAGAGGCCGAAGCTCGAAAGGACAATCAGCACAAACTGACTGAAACACTAATGAAGTGTGCCAAGAAGAACATTGTCCTGAATGAAGACAAACAGGAGATTGGCTTAACTGAAATTATCTTCCATGGTCACAAAATCACGAAGGAAGGTGTTAAAGTCGATGAGACTAAAGTTCAAGCGATTCGTGATATGCCGGCACCCACCGACGTAGCAGGTGTGAAACGTCTATGTGGCATGGCACAGTACATGTCAAGGTTCCTGCCTGATCTTGCTGGAACACTTGAACCGATCCGTGCTCTTACGAGAAAAGACACCCCATTTGTGTGGTCCACTGAATGTGAGAGAGCATTCACGAAACTGAAGAGTAACCTCTCTGAATCCCCATGCCTAGCCTATTTTGATTCGTCGAAAGAAGTGGTCATCCAAGTGGATAGCAGCAAACATGGGATTGGTGCCGTACTGCTACAAGAAGGTCGTCCCATAGAGTACGCATCACGCGCATTGACACCATCAGAGAGGAACTGGGCGCAGATTGAAAAGGAAGCCCTATCTGTCTTGTATGGTCTTGAACGATTTGACCAATACACTTATGGCCGAACTGTTAAAGTAGAGAACGACCATAAGCCTCTTGCTTCAATATTGCGCAAGCCTCTGAGCATGGCCCCAAAACGTCTTCAGGACATTATGATGCGTTGTAACAGATACGACATTCATTTTGTATTCGTCAAGGGTACCGACCTAGTCCTCGCAGACACACTAAGTAGAGCGCACCTGGACTCTGATGAAGATAACCTGGATGACCGTGCTCAAATCAGGAATGTCAACGCATTTCATGACATTCCAGATAAGCGACTCGACGAGATACGCGAAGCAACCTTGCGTGACACTGGCCTGCAAACTGTGGTGACATTAGTGATGGAAGGATGGCCAGCAGACAAGCGCGACACTCCTTTAAACGCATTGCCCTACTTCGATGTACGCGACTCTTTAAGTGTCATGGATGACATTCTAGTGAAAGGAGAGGCGATAGTAATTCCCTCAGCGCTAAGAGCAACCATCAAGAAAAGACTTCACAGTGCCCACCTTGGTCGGGACAGCATGTTACGTCGAGCTCGAGGAACAGTGTTCTGGCCTGGCATGACCAGCGACATCAAGCAATTGGCTGACTCGTGTGAAATTTGTCAGGAAATGAAGCCTCGGAACTCACAGGAACCACTGAAGCAACATGATGAAGGTGATGCGCCATGGCAGAAAATCGGTATTGACCTATTTGAAATCGCTGGCAAGCACTATTTAGCGGTGGTAGACTACTACTCCAACTTCATAGAAATCGATCTGCTGACAACGATGTCAAGTGCACGTGTCGTCACCTTACTTAAGAAACATTTTGCCAGGTATGGCATACCACGAGTTGTAGTATCGGATGGAGGACCGCAGTTTGTCAGCGAAGTATTCAAAGCATTTGTAAAAAACTGGGGTATAACGCACGTAACTTCGTCACCAATGCATCAGAGAGCAAATGGAAAAGCAGAATCGGCTGTTAAGATCATGAAAACTCTTCTTGTGAAAACTCACAAGGAAGGCGGTGATCCTTATGAAGCGATGCTGGAGCAAAGAAATACCCCACGTCAAGATACAGGCCGAAGTCCGACAGAAATGATGTTCAACAGAAAAACACGCAGTTTCCTGCCTAGTCTGAACAACGCGCCGAAGGACACTATTATCAAGGAGAAGCGCGATGCACGTAAACGCAGCGTCAAGCGAACCTATGACCGGAAGTCGCGACAACTCTCAGAACTAAATGTGGGACAGTCCGCATTTTTCAGACATATTGAAGGACGAGACTGGAAGTTGGGCCAAGTTACAGAAGTCCTGGGCCCCAACACCTACAAGGTCAAAGGTCCGGATGGAGGAATTTACAGAAGAAATCGTGTGCATGTGAGACCCACCAAGATCACACTGAAAGCTCGTGATACCTCTCCCCTGGATGAATTTCGCACTCCTGACGCAAATCTACCAGCGCCGCCGCCGCAAACAACACAAGTAGTTAACCCACCTACAGACACTCAGGTTAAGGACAATCAACCGCAGAGTATGCAAGACAAAGTTGCGCGCACGGACATTTTGGATCAGTCTCTAAGTGCGAACAGACCCAGACGTGTGACCAAACCACCAATCCGTTTCAAAGACTATGTGTTCAAGTAGAGACTATTTAGTAGTTCATTTATTCGTTGAAACACCAGTTGACATTTACAGAAACTGAGAGATTTAGCTAACTTTATTTTTTTTGCTTTTCCAAAGAAAGGAGGATGTTGACATGTCATAATTTGTATAATTTATTCTCGTAGTTAAGGACCGCAATGCATGCGTGTATTTACCATCATGCCTTATGGGTAGAGAAGAGCATGTGCTCGGGTTGTAATGGCTACCGTTCTGAATTAAATGTTGTTGTGTTCAGTTTACCTATTTGTGACTTATCTGGTCTACCCTGCCTTGGGGCAATCAACAATGTCGAAGCACTTTCCTCCGTAGAGGGGTACAATCCCAACGATTTCTTCCTTAAAGTTCGGTAACGACTGCGCTATACTGAGCGAGTCAAGATCCAGGTTTTCCTCCGCTATCAAGCGGACAGTAAGAACGGCTGGTGTGCGGGACTCGCGGCCATCTCCACGTAACGCGAGGGCGAGAAAACTCGTGAGACCAAAACCAAAACCACAAAATTGAAAAGCACGCACTCACCAAAGCGAAGACAGATAGTTACCAGACGCTTTCTTGCTTGTGGTGAAAAAACGGCACCAAATCTTGTGAAAAAAAGCTCTCCTTAGTCGTCGAAGTTTAGGACTATTCTGGCTTTTGGTCTTGAAAAAGTGGGGCACTGATGAGAACAGATCCCCCAATGCTGTACAGAGAAGTTGTTAGCAGAGGGGCACGGGTTCCCCTCCTTTTGCAAAAAAAAAAATTATAAATAAATAATAATAATAATAATAATAATAATGATAAGGCCCAGCCTATAACATTTTCTAAACACGTCTATTGTATAACCAAATAACAGGACCCCATTTTAGTCACTAGCGTGAAAATGTAAATAACTTCTGTAAAATTGCAAGGACCACTAGAACAAACAGTAGCAATATATAGTTGGACCGTTACTTGTTTATTAGCCTATCGTGTGCCAGCAATTTATCTTAGCCCATTTTAAATATTGTAACCGTTTGTTTCCATCTTCACTAAGCTTTCCTAGCCCCTGATGAAGGTTAGTTTTGTCTAACCGAAATATCGGGCATATCTTATTAAAATAAATCGAACAAATTTGCTGTCTGATCAGCCTTGCATGTTAAAGTTGTTTTTTTTTTTTGAAAATGTAAACTACGCCCATTTCGTGAACATAAATTTCTATTGGCTGATTTGCATCATGTGATGTTTTCATGTACGTATTTTAAGTAGACTTATTCTAAAGGTGCGTTACAACGGCATCTTTACCATATTCACTATCAATTCTTCTATTTTGTTTTTATTAACCACACGTTCTAACGCTTTAACGAGATGGCTTTAAGAGCCCTTTGATTTGAATGAGGTGGTAATATGGTTTAATAAAACAAATAATTCTCATTTTTCACCTACTCTGTTTGAAAAACTGTTTGGAATAATGGAATACAGTAACAATGATCCAAAACTATCCAAATTCAATTATTGCCTTCTCTTCGCCAAATATTTTTTGTATTGTCAGAAGCTGAATAAAAACGAGTGCGACTTCGATGAGTTTATTAGAAAGTTACAGCGCAAACTTCGTATTGAGTTCAACTGAAAATGATCTCTTAGAAGGAGAAGATGCTTCTATCTCTGCAGATCAATATCAACGTCTTATTTATTAACTAATGTTTGTAGTCAGTGTAATCTAATGCCAATGCTTCTTGGGTATACCCCGGCCCATTATTATCATCATTTTGTAATATGTGCTTGCACCAACTTTCATGTAATCTTCTATCTTTTACTTTTTTTGTGTTTGTATGTATGTATGTATGCTTCTATTCACTGTAATTTTCTGTGATTGAAGTAATAAAGTTGTAATTATTAAAAAAAAAAAAAATGTTTGGTTAGTTCACTACCTGAAGCTCAGCAGATAACGATCACAGTTTTTGCAGTATTACAGTGATAAGAAACCAAGGTTAAATTTGACAAAATTAATCTAGGGGGTAAACAAGACCACCACAGTGTAGGAAGGAAACCAAACCAACCCTGTAAGCATTTCAAAGGCCCAATGCCGTACATTTGTTTGTGCTTTGCCTCTCACCGCCCGGATCTGGAAAATCCCCGGCTTTTCAAAATGGCTGTTCCCGGCCTGTCCGCCTACACGTGGAAGAAATAAAGTCGAACACTATTTGTAGACGAGTTTACCGAAGCCGGCCTTTTTCGGCCGCTGAAGTCAAGCCTGGGGCATAAGGCAATTGTTGGGAAAGAAGAGGTATCCCAATTCTTTAAGCCGATAATGGGAGTGAAGGAAAAGAGTAAACTTGAAGTAGAATGCCTGATACAGCTCTATGACGGAGCGACATGGCTCTATACGAAAGGAGACAATTCTGCACGACAGGTATGCTATAGGAATACATGTTGTAGATGCCCGTGGGGTGACGTTCCCCCAATTTTTTAACAAAATAATACTATTTTCTCTCTGATTTTTCCCAAGCAAATCATTATGGTATTTACCGTAAACACCGGTGTATAAGCTGAACTTTTTTGCCCAAACTTTTTGCTCAAAATCGAGGGTGTGGCTTATCCATGGGAACAGCTGCAAGAGGTTATCATACTTTCCGGTGATATAAGTTGACCAGACTTTTTGAGCCTCAAAATTAAGCTTTTATTTATTAGAGGTGTATAACATGGAACAAATACTTTAACTTTAGATGATGTAGAAAAGTGAGTCTCAGAGCGGCCAGAGCACCTTCAAGACCAAAAATGAGAACAATCCGCATTGAATACGTAACGCACAAACGTGAGCATTGTGTTTATAAATTGTAAAATTTAGCCTCAAATTGTCAAAATACCCGTGTTAAAATAGTGCTCACTATCTTTGTCAGACATTTCGAAGCTTTTAGCAATGAAGGAACACTGAAGAGAAACGAAAGAAGCCAAAGAATCTGTAAACAAGCGGCCATCTTGGTTAAACCAGGCTAAATAAAGACACGTGCTCAAGAAATTGGTTACCAAGCCTGTTTTGGCCTGAACTAACGGCGGGCAAACGAACGAAGCTGCGCTGAAAACTGCTTAAACTGTGTTTTTTTTCAGTACACGAGGATTCAATGAGTAGAACCAAAGTCGTAGTTTATGTTTTGTGGAGCCAATTCTCTGACTTAAGTTTTTATTTAAAAAAAAATGGAATTTCTGGCGTTTGAGTGCCTACGAATAAGCCGGAAATTGAATATTTCTGCGGCACGAGAACAACAGGGTTAGGGCCTGGGCCCTTTAGTAAAAGTGCATGACGGGTAAAGAAGTGTGAGTATTTAAGCTTGGGATTGCACGTGGGCAATCATTCTAGGCCGGCACCACTCACGTATTGCTTAGTTTATTTCGATTCATGGTGATGGAGCATTCCGAGGTCGTAAAAGTTGTTGATGCCGCCATAGCAAAGAACAACGACAGTCTACTCGATTCCATGAAGAAGATCCTTAAGGACTCCTTATCCGATATAAAGAGGTCTAATTCCGACACAGCCGATTCACATCTTCGCGAGATTAAGAAATTGAAGTTCGAGGAGCCCTGTCGCTTCAAGAAGAAAGCTAATGAAGATCAATACAAGTTCAATTCAAAGCTTTCAGATGCACTGGGCGAAGCAAAGGTTTCGTGTTCCGCTAACAACTTGGAAAAAGTCAACGAATCCCTTGACAAAGGTGAGAAATTGCTAGCCGAACGACAAAAACATATTCTGCTAGCTGACAAATCCGATTATGGTTGGACGGTGGTTGAAGAATACAAGAAGAACGACCTTGCCGATGATTCAATCGATGAGAAGAAAATAATCAGGGCACAGGCGAGAGCGAGAACCAAGCAGAACTCACTTAAAGCCAAGTCCAAAATGGCTGCTTCAAGGCAGGAGCTTCCCAATAGGCAGCGAGTCACGTTCGCTTCCAGCACGGATGCCAGTTCGGAGTTGTCCAGGCCAATTCCAACCATTGATGCTCAATTCAGAAACCAAATTAAGCCGGGATGTTGTTTCGCTTGTAACAAGCCAGGCCACTGACTAGCCGACCACGAGGATGGACAAGATCAAGGTGTAGTTGTTTCCAATGTTTTTCCTAGTTCTGTAGATGCTGTAGGCAATGTTATTGAGGACGATATTTTTGACTCAGATTATTCGTCGTCGTTTGTTGCTGTTAAGTCCTTGACACTTTGTGAATTTGATTCAGGTCAATCCAAGATTTGTTCAGTTCGTGGGAATTTAGCTAAGTGTTATCAGGAATGGAAGATTGGCGCTTCAGGTTTTATTTTGGGCGTCATACGTGATGGGTATAAAATTCCTTTCATCGATTTTCCACCTCTCAAAGTTTGTCCAAACAATGGTTCAGCGCTGGGGGAAAAAGAATTTGTGTCCAAGGCTATTTTCTGATCTTCTTAGGAACAAATGTGTGGAGGTGCTCGATCACCCACCTGCTATAATTAATCCACTATCAGTTTCTATTCAGTCTTCAGGCAAAAAGAGGTTAATTTTAGATCTGAGACACGTAAACTTGTATGTTTTCAAACAGACGTTTAAGTGTGAAGATCTTAAAGTAGCCCTTAAGGTTATGTCTAAAGGTTTCTATTTGTTTAAGTTTGATCTTAAGTCTGGTTATCATCATGTAGAAATTTTTCCAGATCATAGAAAATTTTTGGCGTTTGCCTGGGAGTTTGGCGATGGGGTAGTGAAATATTTTCAATTTGCAGTATTGACTTTTGGTTTGTCGTCCGCTCCCTATTTATTTACCAAATTGTTACGTCCTGTTATTACCTCATGGAGGTGCAAGGGCTTACCTATGGTAATTTTTCTTGACGATGGTCTAGGGGGTGGCGCTAACAAACTGGAAGCTAAGATTAATAGTTTGACAGTTCACGCCGATTTGCTTAAGTTTGGTTTTGTCATTAATGAGCAGAAGTCCGTATGGGAGCCAGTTCAGATAATTACCTGGCTGGGCACTGTTTTAGACACTAATCAAGGCTTTATTTCTGTTACTGATCAGAGAATTTCTAAGTTAAAGGCAAATATTGATTCTGTCCTCAAAGGAGATTCTATGGTTGTAAATGTGAGAAATTTGGCAACTCTGGTAGGCCAGATTATATCATTAACACCTTGTGTAGGTTGCGTGACAAGAATTATGACTAGATCATTGTATGCGGTTTTTTAATACGAAAGTGTCGTGGAATTCTACTGTAGAGTTAACACAAGAGGCTTGTAACGAGTTAGTGTTTTGGAGTCAAAATGTCGACTCTCTTAATTGTCGTTCTCCTTGGCTGCCCTTGTCTCGGCCAGCTAAATTAGTTTATTCTGATGCGTCTGATCATGCTTGTGGATCCTTCACTCAGAGTGAAGGCAAAATTTTTCAACAAAATTGGTCTCCTATTAAGAGAAAGAACAGCTCCACATGGAGAGAGCTGAAAGCTGTAGAGTTAGCGTTGAGAAGTTTTGCTCCTCGTCTGTTAGGAAAACAGGTCGCGTGGTTTACCGATAATACGAATGTTGTTAGTATTGTTCATTCCGGGAGTAAGGTTACTAAGCTTCAAGATTTAGCTCTTCAGTAGGTGGTAAAAGAGACTTCTGAGACACCCTCAAATTCCCCTGAATTTCACACAAATATTTCAGACCCAACAAATCTTAAAAATTCAACAATTTCTGTCAGTTTTCACACAACTCACAAATTTGTCAAATCTGCTCAAACTCATCAGAATTGCGTGGTATCTGTTGAATTGAACTGATGAAAAATAATGTATTATTTGTTGAAATCTGCAGGAAATATTTGTGTGAAATTCAGGGGAATTTGAGGGTGTCTCAGAAGTCTCTTTTACCACCTACTAAAGCTAAATTCAGCACAAGACAAAATCTTGAAATTGGCCAATTTCAAGATTTCTCCGCTGAATTTCCGCAGAGGAAAATTCTTTTCAAATCTCAAAAAGTTCTCTCCCGGCAAGAAAATGTCTGATTCTGAAGAAGAAGAAATCGATTTCACTCCTGAAATTATTCGAGAAAAATATACAACATGGCATTCTCCCAAAAATCCCAGGCTGGAACATTTCAAAAATATCATCCGCAAAAATCAGGGGAAAAATCAAATTCCACTCAAAGATCTCGAATTTTATCAAGAACAAATTCTCTCCCAAATTCCCCGTGGCGAAATCACAAGAAAAAAAGTCAGGGATTTCGTCAAAGCTTCCAAGTGGAAAAAAGTCCATGGCAACGATCATGCAATTTTTAATCACATAACAGGTCACGACGGAAATGATTATGAACACCTGGAAAAATTCCTCATCGACGACTTTAAATATTTTTCACTTGCATATAATGACCTTCATCCCAGCAGAAAAAAGTTTCTCAATTGCCATCAAGTTCTTTTCGCTCTGTTGAAGAAGAACGGTTTCAATCCAAATGAAGATGATTTCAAACTGCTCAAACTCCCATCCAGACGGGCGGAACAAGAAAAAATAATCCAAACAATCTTCAAAAAATGTCATTGGAAAGAAAATGGATCTTGAGAAAGCATTTTCCAATGAAGCCGAGCGAAGCGATGCGAGCGAAGCGACGCGAGCGAAGCCAGTGACCATGAAGATTGTTCCACATGTTCAGAGGAAGAAATAAGAAGCGAAGATGAAACCCCAACAACATCGGATGATGAATTTATTGTCTCTGATTCGGAGATGGCGGAAGCTGAGGAAGAGGAGTGGGGAGACGATGAAATTGAAAAACTTTTTGAATCTTTTGCCAATCTCCAGGAGGAACACGAGATTCTCAAAAAGGAACACAAGATTCTCAAAAAGGAACTCCAAAAGCAAAGCGGTCTTCTCTGGGAAATCCACCGGGAAATGAACGAAAGCCAAGCGAAACGAAAGCGATGCTAAGCGGTGTTTTGAAATAACAGACTGTGAATATTAATGTGAAACATTCATATTCTGACATTGCCCAGCTGCCCGGTTATTGACATATGGCGGCCAATGAAAATCGGTATTGTGGCTAACGCGTTAGCCAGTTTTTCGGGGAAAAATATTTATTTTTAGCGGCTAACGCGTTAGCCAGTTTTCGGGGAATTTTGCCGGCTAACGCGTTAGCCAGTTTTCGGGGAATTTTGCCGGCTAACGCGTTAGCCAGTTTTCGGGGAATTTTGCCGGCTAACGCGTTAGCCAGTTTTTCGGGGGAGAAATATGAATTTTTCCCAGATTTCAGCGGAGTATTTTCCAGAGTTTTTCAGCGGAATATTTTTTCAGTCAAGAAAAAATATTTTCCAGAATTTTTCAGCGGAACTTAATGATTGACTTTTTCAGCCCAGCTTTTCCACATCGCTCAATGGAACCCAAGAATTAAATTTGTCGGGGTAACTTTTCCATTTTACAAGCGCGAGTTTTCGCTTATTATCGCGGCGCAGAACTTTTTCAATTCGAAACACATCTTGCGTTGTCTTTTGAAGTTCCGCCTCGTAAAATGATCCGGTGATTGATTCTCCCAACAGATCAACTAATCGGTACGTTACAGGGTTTGTGTTTAAAACCTCATCGATAACAAATATCTCTTCCGACCAATTCGGGGTGAAACCCTTGTCAAATATCTTTCGTTTAAACTTTGAAATTCTCACCCTGTCGCCAACCCTGAATTTTGCCGGGTTGTGTTTAGCATAAATTAAATCTCCGTATAAATTAGCGAAAACCTTTTTCTCATTTTCCTGTTTGCTCGCCTCTGCGGGACTCATCCGAATGCTTGAATGAAAACGATGATTATATTCATCCAGTAATTTGCCAAGTTTGTCCCAGTATATTGTATTGTTGTTCGCGCTAAACATTTTAAAGAGTTTCTCCTTAAAAGACCTGTTCCAGCGCTCAACAACAGATGCCTTTTCTTGATTTTCCGTTGTATACAATTTTACCCCATTCTTGCTCAGGAGGGCCTTCATTATTCCATTGAAAAACTCACTTCCTTTGTCAGTCCAGAGCATTTTCGGTTTTCGCCCCTTGAATATATCTCGGAAAGCATCAGCCACTGTTTGACCTCGTTTGTCTTTCAGGGGGCGAATCCAACCGAATTTTGAGAAAACATCGATCACCATCAGCAGGTATCTGATTCCCTTGTTCCACCTCGAAAATTTCCCCATCTCAACCAGATCAGCTGCCCAGATGTTGTCAATCCCATACGCAATGACTCGCCTCTTTGGAAAGCGCCGCCTGATTGGCTGGTGAAGTTCATTTGCCAGATTTTGAGCCCAGCCTTCACTCAAAATCTTTTCCCGTTTTTTGGGGCACCGAGACCCAGTTTTTGTTTTGCTTGAATTGTGTTTCGCGCCAAAGCATGACCCCACTGTCTTTCTTTCCAGGGAATGGCATCCAAAGCGGCAACCATTTTCCTGTCTGCTTCGTTCTTGCATTTGCGCGGATCCGCTTTCTTTGTGCAGACTGAATAATCAACATCGTGCTGCATAGCAACTGCGTCTGTTTTTCCTGTGGGCTGCTGCATAATTTCGAGAATTTTTCCCTTTTCATCAAATCTGACTTGTTTTTCGAGTGGGTTCCAGGGGCCGGTATAATTATGTCCAGGCAAAGTGAAACCTTTCTTTGGTCTTGGCAGCTTCCCAATCAGGGAATGAACATCTAAAGCACCCCCATCCAAATCTGCTCGATCTGTCTTATATTTTCTGTTTGGTCGGATCGCCGTGGACAGCTCATTCATCATATCAGCAGAGGTTTTGGCAAGAAATGGTTTCATCTTGTCCAGGGCAAAATCCAATGCTTTCTTTTGAGTGTTTTTATTGCGCAATAATTCACTGGCTCCATAACGACCCATTTCAACTGTCTTTTTTCCCAACCAAGGCAGCGCATGCGCGACGCCAGTCAGCGCAAGTTCACCAAAGCCCCCGCCACGCGGGGGCCGACTCAGTTTCCCGATTTCGCTCCGCGGCTCGCTCTGCTCGCTTTCACAAATCTTGTCTTTTTGATTCCGCAGGAAGCGCAATGGCAAAACCACATCTTTCTGCCATTTTTTGCAGTCTGGAATCCAGCTGGTTTCACGCAATCAGTTTGTTTTTTTTCCTTCACGCAATATGATTTCATTTTCAATCGAAATATTCTTTTATGAATTTCTCATTCTCCCCCGAGTCAGTCAGACTGAAAGGTTTGAGAATATCATAGAAATCTTTCCCCTGCGACCATTGATGGAGGAAAAACAGGCAATAATACCCGCAAAGAACGCTGTTGATGTTTTGATACTGGCTGCTGTTCCAAATCACCGGTTTGGAACTTTTGAATTCCTGGGGAAATCCCATCCCAAAAGAGTCGAAATACCACAGGGCACGATCTCCGGGGGCGCAACAAACCCAGTGAGTTCCGGCATTTTCAAGCGAATCAAGATTGATGATGCAGGGGCTGTGCTCTCGGGGCATGGCTTCATCCCTGGCGAAAATCCCTTTGAAATTGGGAATTTTCAGAAAATCAATCCACTGGAGAAGATCAAGGTTGCTCAGGGGTTTGTTCATGAATTTGGGTTTCAAAGAATCGCCCCGAGAACTGGGATATTGTTGAATGGACTTTTCGATCCCAGCAGAAGTCCCGTTCCTTTTTTGGATTTTTTTCCCATCCCAATTTTTCGTGTCCAGGTTCCGATGAATGGAGGCGGGCGTTGGAAGGGAGTGCCCAATCTTGGAGCGCCGTTTCCTTTTGGGCGTCCAACGCGTGGCGCTCCTTTTCCTTTGGGGCGACCAACTCTAGGAGCGCCTTTTCCTTTGGGGCGACCAACTCTTGGCGCTCCTTTCCCAAACAAATTTTTCACCATGTCCAGCGCCAGTGGAATTCCGATGGAAGCCAGCGCAGTTCCCAACAATCCACCAGATTGTTTTGCTGATGGTTTTATCGTCAGTTGTCCTCCTGATTTCAGGGCAGTCAAAATATCCTGTTTCTGTTTATTTGTCAACAAATGTTTATTGTCAATCAGTTTCTGAATTTTATCTTGGGGAATGAGAAATCCGCCCGTTTGCCCGCCTCCTTTCAGTCGAGGTCGCTGCGCTCCCTTCCCGCTTATCTTTTTCACAACTTGACTCGCTCCTTCACTCGCCAAACCAGCCAATGCTGACAGTCCAAGTGTCTTTGCCAGGGTGGGTGCCAGGGAACGAGCCAGGGGAACAATAGCAGAGAAAAGACTTCCGCCTTGCTTCATTACCTTTCGGATTTGCGTTTTTGATATCTTGATTTCAACTCCCTTTCCCTGAGATGCGGCTTTGGCAATTCGGTTCTTTTGGTTGACTGTCAGCATCAGTTCATCATTTCCGCGTGTTTGATTTTTTTTCAGCCTCAGGGTGATAGTGCAGTTTGCTTTGAATGCTCTTCCAAGCTTGCTTTTTTGCCCTTTCGACAGATTTACTTTATATGGGTGATATGTTGTCATTTTAAATGACAAGATATGTTTTTCACAGACCACACGTCACACGATAACCAGCTCATTTCCAATCTTATCGATTTTCACTTCTTCTTCATAGAGAACTATCGCATGTACATTGAAGTTTGCAGCTGCATCTGCGTTCAATCGATATCTGAATATCAACTGCTTGGGATCTCTTGTTGGTTTTTCAGTTTGATAAGTCAGATCGAAATAGATCAACGGGAAAAGAGACTTGAAATTGGCCAGATTCAGCTGTGTCCCAGTGTTAAAATCATTTTTCTTCATTGCATAAGCCATGACATCCTGGAAAATCCTCACTTTTGATTCACTGTCATACTCTGTTTCCGGGTAGAAAACTCCGTTTCCATATTCCAGCCGGCAGTTCGACAAGGATGAATCATTATCCGCTGCATTCAGCTTGAAAGTGTCCATCAGATAAGGGCTATCTTCTTCTTTAGCGGCATCATTGGTTCTTTTAAGATAAACAAAAATATGCTTAACCTTGTCAATACTTGCGGATATCTGGAAGAATCCTGATGACTGCGTAGGAGCTGATTCGGAATACATCTCCCTCAGATATTTCCATTGCGTTTCTTTCAGGAATGAACTGACAAATTTGTCATAAAGAGAATCTTTGGGTGTCAATCTTGGCACCCAAAGCAAAAACCTATTCACGACAACTCTTCCATCATCAACGCCGTTTGCCATATGAATTAATTCATTATCCTGTTGAAGCTTTGCAGCTGCATGGGCACAAGCATCTTATCCTCCAACTCTTCGAAAAAGGAAAAGCGATTCAGGGGAATGATTGTGTTAATGTTCTTTGCACCGCCGTTTCCATCGTTTGCCACTGCTTGAGATTGCACCCGCCGAGCTTCAAATCCAAGATTCGTATTAGCGGTTGTTGCATCAGTATCCAAATACCAGAAACTGTTCTTGGCGACTGATCTGCTGAAGTCGTCGGAGTATTCTAGCAAATTTTTAATAAAAGTAACGTTATGCAGATTATCAGTCTCATAAACAATCTTTCCAGCAGAACTAATCTTCAGGTGATTAATCAGGGAATGAGCGCCATTGATCACTGTGATCCTGTCAGCTGCTGCATACCCAGCGCCGTCTGCTATTTTCTGGAGTTGAAACTGCACCTCGAAATAAGCGTTATACCAATCATAGAATGCGGATCGGTCATTAATTGTGAATTTATAACCACTTTTTTGTTGATGTTGAGCATTAGCTGGAGCCCGGATTGTGTCATCCAGCTGGAAGCGCACTAATTCATTTCTTTGAAGATATTCATTCGATCGAAAAGCCATTTTAAATCATTTTTTTCTTTTTCGAATTCCTTGCCCAGAGATCAACCTGTTTAATATAGCATCAGAACTTGCTCCCTGCGGTCGCTCTCCGGAGGTTGATGCAGGGGCTGATTGTGGTCGAGCTGGCGGTTTTTTGCTCCCCTTTCTCATATTTCCCAGCTTTTTCATGATCAAATCACCAGATTTTTCAACTGCTTTTTTACCGAGTTTATCCCCAGCGTGAGAAATTCCTGATTCCAATGCTTTTTTCGCAATGGGTTTTGCGAATTTATTGAAGACGACTGATGCGACCTTCCTCATTGGTTTGAAAATATTGTCCACAATCAAACCTGTTCCTTTGTGCCGGAAGACAAACCGCCCCAGCTGGGGGTGGAAAAAACGAGAGAATTCATAACTTTTCATTTTATTTGTTTTTTCAAGATAAGCGAGAATGCTGTATCAGCTCCATTCAAATCAACAACCCGCCTTTTCCCATCGGTGATCCAGATCCGAATGGAGCTTATTCTGTTTTTATTCACAGGGCTGAACATCACTCTCATGGGTTCCAAAGTGAAACTATAGGAGGCCTGCAGAACAGATGTTGAAAAGGAGAAGATGATATCGCTCTCTTCCCCATCCACAAGCGAATCACTTGTGAGATCGCAATGAACGTTCAACATATCAGTATCTTGACTGAGGTTTGGAACTCTGGGGCCAATGTTGACTTTGTCTTTCAGAATCTTTTTCTCAAAACCAATGAGATCGCCGAAGTTGGATTTCTCGAGATCAAGTTGCCAGTTTGCTTCCAGTGTGATTGTTACTCTGAAAGTTGTGGGAGAGAAAGCCAGATTGATTGGGAATTTTTCATTCTTTCCTGGGGTGGATCCTGCGAGGGGGCCTGTTGCGTTTCGAATTGCCGCATTCAAAGTGGAATAATCCCAAACCCCAGCGGGAAAGGGGATATCGGAAAATGTTTTCCCACCGTCAGAGCTGAATCTGATCAGCTGATTTTTCAATGCTGCATTGATGTTATACCACGTAAAACTCATATTGATAATTCTGTTCAACCCAACAACATATTGGGAATTTGGATCCAAAATAATGGGTCGATTGAATTTTGTTGTGAAATTTTCTGGTTTGTTTCCCCCAGTCTTGACGGAAAAGGATGACAGGACAATTTCTCTTTCGATTTCCATTTTAGGGCTTAAAATACTTTCTGAAAAGCTTCTCATGCTGGGAACGATTGATGACTCCCTCTTTCAGGAGAAGATCAAGAATGCCAACTCCAGTGTTTCTGATTCCCTGATTCGTATTCCCAGCAAGAATGGAGCCAACAATGACCTCAAGTTTCTGGAGGAGATCTGCGGGGTTGGAGAAAAAACGGATGGATCCACCTTTTTTTCTTTTTTTCAACCCCGAACCCATCTGTGTTGCTCTCGTTTTATAATGTTTGATGTATTCATTCAGAGTTTTGAATGAACGATCTATCCTTTGATGTTGCCAATTCTTTTGCTCTTCCGTTATTTCCCCTTTCTTGAATTTTTTGGTGAAAAATGATTTGTAGCCCTTCAACTGATTTCTTCTGTAGTTTGCAATGGTCACAAGATCATTGAGATATTTGATTTTCTTCGCTGATGAAACATTTGGTTCACTGAGAGTTTTCTCCGCAGTATCATAATTCGTCAGGTCCAAGCTATCCAATATCTGATTGGCTGCATCTCCTGCTTCGCCTTCCTCTTCATCGCCCGGCGCAAGAGCATAATCTGGGAAATCGTCTTCTTCATATTCAGGTGGATCTTCCCCTATCTCTTTCGCAACTTCTTCATATGTTGGCAGCCCTGCTGGAATTTGCTTCTTTGTTTGGGATGGAACGGCCTCATCAAACAGGCCTTCAACATCCATATCTTCAAATGGGTCGTCGACTTCGGGGAGATAATCAATCTCCTCCGGTTTGGCTTTTTTCTTTTTCCGGGGAAGTGGCCGAAGCGACCCCAAATTCGACTCAATCACCTCATCCAGTTTCGATGTGACTGGTTTGAACATTTTTTCAAGTCCGATTTGACTTGTCTCTTCACCCAACTTTTTCTGGGTGATAGCATTGTGAACAAAGTTGATTTTTTTCCCCAAAGCAGATTTGCTTTTAGCCATTTCTTGCCATTTCAATAAACTCATTTTATATCCCAGAAACATGAATTTGGATGTAGAACAAGATGTAGAACGTCATGTTCATTAATAAAATGAAGATTCCAAATTATGATTGTCAGGATCCAATCACGAATTTCAAACAACTTCACCCGTTCATGCCGGATCGAACTTTCAGAATGTCGATCTGTGGCCCTTCAGGATCGGGGAAAACAAATGTTCTCCTGGATATGATTTTCCGCCTGCTCTTCTACGATAAAATCTTCCTCTATGCGAAAAATCTTGACCAAACCAAATATCAGCATCTGCTGAAAACGTTTCGCCCAATCAGCAAAGAAGCGGGGTATGACGTTGTGGAAGCATCCCCGGATGAAATCATCCCAGTTTCTGAATTGTCAGGGGAGAATCAAAAGCTGGTTGTTTTCGATGATTTTGTTTCCGAAAAAAACCAAAAGCCATTGATTGATTATTTCATTCAGGGCAGGCACAAGAAATGTTCTGTGATTTATCTTTCGCAAAGTTATTTCGGAACACCAAAAGATATCCGCCTGAATTGCTCGCATTTTTGCATCTTCGAATTCCCAAGCAACAAAGAAATTACGGCGATCTGCAGGGAGAACAATGTCAGCAAAGAAGATTATCGGAAAGCAACGCATGATCCGTTCTCTTTCCTGTATTGATAAGCCGAGGAAATTCATTGCCAAAAACTTTGATGAAAGCATTTAAAATGAGTTATTCAAATGGATTGCTGTCTGAAACAAGCAACTTCCAGGGAGGACGAGATGGAAAAGATGGATTGCCAGGAGTTGGTTTCAAGCTGACGCCGGCAGGGGACTTCGACCTGCAAAGGAAACGCCTGACCAATATCGCTGAAGGAACGGGGAATTCGGATGCAATCACAAAGCACCAAGTTGACACGCTTGCAACGCAATTGCGGGCAGATTCTCTCCAGGTGGATGGTTCCTCGCATATGACTGGGGATCTTGATCTCAGGGGACAAAAACTCATCAACCCCGGGGAAATAGAAATGAATCGCAAATTGATCGTCAATCTGGACACTGATGAAAACCAGGATTTGTCAGCGGTGAATATGGTCACTCTGAAAAAATTCCACCCTGATGCTCCTGTAACAGCTTCCGATAAGCTGTGAAATATTTCTGATTTGATTGACGTTTTACAGCCATTAGCGTATTAGCTAGGAAAACATATAGCTCATGTTTCAGTTCAAGTTAAGACCCCTTGTGATCAAGATCTTAGAAGACAAGTTAGAACAAATTCTCGATTTAATAATCAGGACCCGCGAACGTTGGTAAGCAACAATTTACTTATAGTTTTATAGTCATCATATTATGTTAGTTTGTGATTCTACAGCGACATTTATTGCTAGATTTTCACTGTTCTTAAGTTTCTTAATTTCCATGTGCGCATCGCATGTTTTGATTATATGTTTTCTTAATGTAATGATTTCAGTTGACCGCTTCGATATAAGGACGCCTCAAGGCCAAATGAATAGGATCTAGGAATAAAGAAAGAATTGGTATCCTATATTGGTCTGATGGTTTGTTATCGACCGCGCGTAAATCAACCCGGGAAATCGAGATTTGAAAGACAAACCTTTACAGTCAACAACGAGGGTTAAACGAACTCTAAGGATTGGAATCTGCATGACTCGTATTGCTTGAAACAAACAAAATGGATTCCAATTATGTAGAAGATAGTGAACAAATTAATGGTTTACGTGCCGAAGGAGCAAAAGAAAACAGCCACGTTGATGGGAAAGAATTCGAAGAACGATCGGAACGTCGGAGCAAAAACCGCACTGAAAAGGGCTTAGAATTCGACTTAGAAATCGTCGAAAGGAAGAAACTAAGAGCAGCGAAAGATCTCCGATCCAGGATAGACGGAACGTATAAATCACTAAGGGAACCAGCAGATTTGGTTCAACTCATCGCCTGCAAGGAAGGTTTAGAAGCTGATCTAAACAATTTTAAGGCCACACATGAAAACGTGACTGATCTATTAATTAGATTAAAATTTGACGAAAAGGAACAGAGAGAACATGATGAATACGTCCTTTTAAACGATGCCGCTTTAGAATGTTTGGCTGACATCAAGGTAAAAATACAAGACAAAGAATCAGAAAGAAGTGAAATCCTCTCCCAGAGATCAACGCGCTCTAAAAGAACCCAATCGTCCGTACAGACATCTTCAACTTCTTCTTCAAAGCGCGCAGCTATTGAAACCGCGAAACTAAAGGCAAAATTGGAAACTCTGAAAAAATGTCAGGAAATTGACAGGCGGCGAGACGAGTTAAAACAACAGGAAAAAGAGCTGGATCGTTTAAATGAACAGCAGGAATTGCATGGAGAACTTTCCGCGGCCGAAGCTATTCAAAAAATTTTACAAGAATCTGAATTAAATGATACCTTAACTTTACGTGAAGCCTCGAACTTTGTTGATCAAACAGAAAAACAAACTCAGCCAAGAAACCCCAAATCTAATTTCACCGTCAATCTGCAAGGGAAAACAAGCTGTGTTTCCGATGGAAACAAGGAACAAAGATACGATCAGATCGATTCCCCTCACATTTCCGCAAACTCGCCAATTCAACCTTGCGATGTGGACACAAAAACCTCAAGTCCAACCGCAAAATTACCGCTTGATGTTCCCACGCAACTGAATGTTAACACTCCTGCCTTTTCTCCCCGAAATATGGTCCAATCAGCGACAAGAACAGAGGTCACCGAACAGTATGACTCCCAGCTTTGGCGTATTCAAGAAGAAAATACAGAGATTCAAAAGACGCAAGTCGAATTATTACGACGGATGGCTGTTCCAGTACCGAAGCCCCCAGTATTTGACGGAGATATTCTGGATTATCCAAAATGGGAGAACGCATTTGACGCTCTCATAGAAGATCAAGTTGTCCGCCCACACTACAAGCTTTACTATCTGGGCGAGTACACGAGCGGAGCGGCGCAAAAGGCGATCAGCGGCCTTCTAGGATTGCGTTCTGAAGACGCCTATAACAGGGCCAGAAAAACCTTGAAAGAGCGTTTTGGAGATCCCTTCCGAATTTACGAAGCCTACAGAGATAAGCTGAGAAACTAGCCACCGGTGCGACCTATGCAAGAAGCCACATGCGACCGTTCTTCACCGCCCCACTCGTGAGGACAAAAACGAAGAACCCAAGAATGATGCCCCCAAAGCAACGAATAATTGCGTGAACTGTAGTGACACTACGACATCCATGATTCTCCCTGTCTTCGTTTACCACAAGAACAACCCAGAACACCGAGTGAAGGTGTATGCAGTACTTGACGATCAAAGCGATACCTGCTTCATCACGGATGGCGTTACAAACAGCCTCGGGGTGACTGGTCCTGATGTAAAGCTAGAGCTCGGTACGATGCACGCTGTAGAGAGTATCGACACTCAGAGAATCGACGGTTTAGTTGTTGCACGTTTCGACGGCCAGGAAGACATACCCCTCCCAAAGGCGTACACCAGAGATCGTATACCAGGCCTACGCGGTCAAATTCCTCGCCCTGAAACCGCCCGCAAGTACGAACACTTACAGGAAATCGCAGATGAAATTCCTCTGTATGACGGAAATCTAACCATTGGGTTACTGATTGGAAATAATTGCGTGCGCGCGTTAAAGCCAAGATCCATTCTCCCTGGAAAGTCAAACGACCCCTACGCCGTACGCACAACACTGGGGTGGGGCGTGGTAGGAGCCGAAGGCCATGAAGAGGATACAGAGCTCACTTGGGAGAGAGCCGGATGTCACCGTATTGCTACACAAGAAATAGCAGGTGGAGAACAAACCACTGGCAAATTTACGTCTATGAAAAATTGTAAAGAGATCATGACCCCTTCATCCATCAAAAGAATGTTTGAACAAGACTTCTCAGAGGCACACGACACAAAACAAGCGATGTCTCAAGAGGACTTGAAGTTTATGAAGATTACAAGTAGCGGTATCCATAAGGCGGACCACGGACACTATCAAGTTCCCTTACCGCTTCGCGAGGAAAACATCTGCCTGCCGAACAACAGGAATCTCGCTGAAGCCAGATTGAACCAGTTGAAGAAAAGATTTAATAGCAACACAAGGTACAAGAATGATTACGTAGCGTTCATGGAGAAAATGCTGCAAGACGGACACGCAGAGAAGGCCCCGAAGGAAGGCAGCAGAGTATGGTACATCCCTCATCATGGGGTGTATCATCCTAAGAAGCCCGAGAAACTGCGCGTCGTCTTCGACTGCTCAGCAGAGTTTCAAGGCCACTCCCTTAATCACCATCTCCTGCAAGGTCCTGATCTGACGAATTCTCTGTTAGGAGTCCTTTGTCGCTTCAGACAAGAACCCGTGGCCTTTGCTTGTGATATCGAGGGAATGTTCCACCAGGTTCACGTGAATGAAGAGCATCGCGACCTTCTCAGATTTCTCTGGTGGGATCAAGGAGACACCACGAAGGATCCAACAGAATACAGAATGACGGTGCACTTGTTTGGTGCTACGTCCTCCCCAGGATGCGCTAATCTAGCCTTAAGAACCGCTGCTGAAGATGGTGCAAATGACCTTGGAGTTGAGGCAGCTTCCTTCATTAAGGAGAATTTCTACGTGGACGACGGGCTCAAGTCTGTCCCTACGGCACGAGAAGCTATTGAATTAATCCAGAACGGCACTGAGGTATGCAAGAGAGGTGGCTTCAGACTCCATAAGTTCACATCCAATAGCAAGGAGGTTGTCGAGTCCATACCCGTGGAATCAAGGGCAAAAGAGATCAAGGAGATTGATTTGAGCTGTGACCTGCTTCCACCTGAACGTGTGCTTGGAATAGAATGGAACATTGAGAATGATTCCTTCAACTTCCGCATAATCCTCAAGGACAAGCCACTCACAAGGCGCGGTATCCTTTCAACGGTCAGCTCAGTGTACGATCCCCTTGGGTTTGCCGCTCCCTTCTTGCTTCGAGGAAAAAGAATTTTGCAGCTACTGTGCAAGGAAAACATAGGATGGGACGATGCCATACCAAATGAGCTAAGAATGCAGTGGGAGATGTGGAGAAGTGAACTCCCCCTCCTGGAAATGATAGAAGTTCCAAGATGTTTCAAGTCAAAGAAAATGGAAAGTCTCAAGAAGATTGAATTACATCACTTCTCTGACGCTAGTACTGAAGGGTATGGACAGTGCTCGTACCTCCGCCTCGTGGACGTAAACGATCAAGTACAGTGCTCACTGGTGATGGGGAAGGCACGTGTGACCCCCTTAAAGCCGATCACCATACCACGCCTTGAGCTAGCAGCCGCTGTGGTGTCCGTTAGAGTTAGTGAGATGCTGAGCAGAGAGCTTAGATACGACGAAGTAGAAGAAGTGTTCTGGACGGATAGTAAAGTCGTCCAGGCTTACATCCAGAATGACGCACGCCGCTTCCACACTTTTGTTGCGAACCGGGTGCAACAAATCAGAGAACGTACTGTACCTGAACAGTGGCACTACGTTGATGGAAAGAACAACCCTGCTGACGATGCCTCTCGTGGTCTGAGTCCAAAAGACCTGCATCAATCTTCACGATGGCTACGAGGACCTTCATTCCTGTGGGACTACCGTGGTAGCTGGGATGACTTTGACAAGAGTGAACCTGAACCTCTCAAGCCGGACGACAAAGAAGTAAAGAAATCATCATCGTTAGCCACAAGTGCTGCTAACAACAAGCAACACGTGACCATGCTTCAGCGCCTGAACTACTTCTCGAGCTGGCTCAAAGCAAAGCGGGCCTTAGCTGTATGCCTGCGGTATCGAAAGATTCTATTGAACCAAGTACACGGAAAGACAACCACGACGAGAGTGAAGACAAGATCTGCACAACGCAAGTACACACCAGTAAATGTGGAGGAGCTTGACGCAGCAGAGCGAGAAATAATAAGACATGTGCAGAACGAAGCTTTTAAAGAAGAAATCAGTAAACTGAAGAACCCAAATGCAAGAGATGAGGTGAAAGAAGCCAGCCCACTTTCCCGCTTAGATCCATTCCTAGATCAGAACAATCTGGTGAGAATTGGTGGACGCATTAAACAAGCAAGCATATCTCACGAAATGAAACATCCAGTTGCTTTGCCAAGTCAAGAACACGTTAGCAAGCTCCTAGCGCAACACGTCCATGAGAAGACCCTTCATCAGGGAAAGGGAATCACCCTCAACGAGATTCGCTCCTCTGGCTACTGGATAATAGGCGGTGGCTCAATGGTCTCCAAGATGATCCATGAATGTGTCACCTGCAGAAGGCTCAGAGCAAAGGTCCAGGAGCAGAAAATGGCGGATCTCCCAGCAGACAGGCTGACACCTTCGCCTCCCTTTACGTATTGTGGAGTTGACTACTTTGGGCCTTGGTACATAAAGGAAGGACGCAAAGAACTCAAGCGTTATGGAGTTCTATTCACATGTTTCGCGACAAGAGCCATACATCTTGAAGTTGCAAACTCCTTGGAGACTGACTCCTACATCAACGCCCTTCGCCGCTTCATATGCAGGCGTGGCCCCGTACGCCAGATGCGCAGCGACAATGGCTTGAACTTTATCGGAGCACGAAGAGAACTGAAGCAAGCGCTTAGCGAAATGGACCAAGATAAAGTGAAAGCAGAAATGCTGAAGGAGAACTGTGATTGGATTGAGGTCAAGCTGAACGTCCCCTATGCCAGCCACATGGGCGGAATTTGGGAACGCCAAATTCGAACCGTAAGAAGCGTGATCTCAGCCCTGCTAGAAACGAACGGCCAGCAGATGAACGACGAAGCTCTGCGAACCTTCATGTGTGAAGCAGAGGCGGTGGTTAACAGCCGACCACTAACAACAGATGCAATCACATCACCAGGCTCAGCAGAAGCGCTTACCCCGAACCACTTCCTCACCATGAAGACAAAGGTTGTTTTGCCTCCGCCGGGCGTTTTCAAGTCCGCTGACCTCTATTCAAGAAAATGGTGGCGACGAGTGCAGCACCTAACCAACGAATTCTGGAGCAGATGGAAGAAGGAATTTCTTCTTTCTTTGCAGGAACGGCAGAAGTGGACCCGGCCCAGGAGAAATCTACAAGTGAATGATGTTGTTATCGTCAAAGAGGATGACACACCCAGAAACCAGTGGAAAGTATGCCGAGTAGTTGAGGTTCTGCCTGACGAAGATGGACTGGTGCGCAAGGTGAAGCTGAAAGTTGGTAGCAAGGAACTGATGTCCAATGGAAGTAGGAGCCAACCCTTGACAACAATACAGAGACCGATTCAAAGGCTGGTACTCCTTATTTCTGCAGAAGACAAGTAAAGACCGGGGATCCCCGTCGAGGAGCCAACACAGTGAAAGAAGGGTGATAGTGCAGTTTGCTTTGAATGCTCTTCCAAGCTTGCTTTTTTGCCCTTTCGACAGATTTACTTTATATGGGTGATATGTTGTCATTTTAAATGACAAGATATGTTTTTCACAGACCACACGTCACACGATAACCAGCTCATTTCCAATCTTATCGATTTTCACTTCTTCTTCATAGAGAACTATCGCATGTACATTGAAGTTTGCAGCTGCATCTGCGTTCAATCGATATCTGAATATCAACTGCTTGGGATCTCTTGTTGGTTTTTCAGTTTGATAAGTCAGATCGAAATAGATCAACGGGAAAAGAGACTTGAAATTGGCCAGATTCAGCTGTGTCCCAGTGTTAAAATCATTTTTCTTCATTGCATAAGCCATGACATCCTGGAAAATCCTCACTTTTGATTCACTGTCATACTCTGTTTCCGGGTAGAAAACTCCGTTTCCATATTCCAGCCGGCAGTTCGACAAGGATGAATCATTATCCGCTGCATTCAGCTTGAAAGTGTCCATCAGATAAGGGCTATCTTCTTCTTTAGCGGCATCATTGGTTCTTTTAAGATAAACAAAAATATGCTTAACCTTGTCAATACTTGCGGATATCTGGAAGAATCCTGATGACTGCGTAGGAGCTGATTCGGAATACATCTCCCTCAGATATTTCCATTGCGTTTCTTTCAGGAATGAACTGACAAATTTGTCATAAAGAGAATCTTTGGGTGTCAATCTTGGCACCCAAAGCAAAAACCTATTCACGACAACTCTTCCATCATCAACGCCGTTTGCCATATGAATTAATTCATTATCCTGTTGAAGCTTTGCAGCTGCATGGGCACAAGCATCTTATCCTCCAACTCTTCGAAAAAGGAAAAGCGATTCAGGGGAATGATTGTGTTAATGTTCTTTGCACCGCCGTTTCCATCGTTTGCCACTGCTTGAGATTGCACCCGCCGAGCTTCAAATCCAAGATTCGTATTAGCGGTTGTTGCATCAGTATCCAAATACCAGAAACTGTTCTTGGCGACTGATCTGCTGAAGTCGTCGGAGTATTCTAGCAAATTTTTAATAAAAGTAACGTTATGCAGATTATCAGTCTCATAAACAATCTTTCCAGCAGAACTAATCTTCAGGTGATTAATCAGGGAATGAGCGCCATTGATCACTGTGATCCTGTCAGCTGCTGCATACCCAGCGCCGTCTGCTATTTTCTGGAGTTGAAACTGCACCTCGAAATAAGCGTTATACCAATCATAGAATGCGGATCGGTCATTAATTGTGAATTTATAACCACTTTTTTGTTGATGTTGAGCATTAGCTGGAGCCCGGATTGTGTCATCCAGCTGGAAGCGCACTAATTCATTTCTTTGAAGATATTCATTCGATCGAAAAGCCATTTTAAATCATTTTTTTCTTTTTCGAATTCCTTGCCCAGAGATCAACCTGTTTAATATAGCATCAGAACTTGCTCCCTGCGGTCGCTCTCCGGAGGTTGATGCAGGGGCTGATTGTGGTCGAGCTGGCGGTTTTTTGCTCCCCTTTCTCATATTTCCCAGCTTTTTCATGATCAAATCACCAGATTTTTCAACTGCTTTTTTACCGAGTTTATCCCCAGCGTGAGAAATTCCTGATTCCAATGCTTTTTTCGCAATGGGTTTTGCGAATTTATTGAAGACGACTGATGCGACCTTCCTCATTGGTTTGAAAATATTGTCCACAATCAAACCTGTTCCTTTGTGCCGGAAGACAAACCGCCCCAGCTGGGGGTGGAAAAAACGAGAGAATTCATAACTTTTCATTTTATTTGTTTTTTCAAGATAAGCGAGAATGCTGTATCAGCTCCATTCAAATCAACAACCCGCCTTTTCCCATCGGTGATCCAGATCCGAATGGAGCTTATTCTGTTTTTATTCACAGGGCTGAACATCACTCTCATGGGTTCCAAAGTGAAACTATAGGAGGCCTGCAGAACAGATGTTGAAAAGGAGAAGATGATATCGCTCTCTTCCCCATCCACAAGCGAATCACTTGTGAGATCGCAATGAACGTTCAACATATCAGTATCTTGACTGAGGTTTGGAACTCTGGGGCCAATGTTGACTTTGTCTTTCAGAATCTTTTTCTCAAAACCAATGAGATCGCCGAAGTTGGATTTCTCGAGATCAAGTTGCCAGTTTGCTTCCAGTGTGATTGTTACTCTGAAAGTTGTGGGAGAGAAAGCCAGATTGATTGGGAATTTTTCATTCTTTCCTGGGGTGGATCCTGCGAGGGGGCCTGTTGCGTTTCGAATTGCCGCATTCAAAGTGGAATAATCCCAAACCCCAGCGGGAAAGGGGATATCGGAAAATGTTTTCCCACCGTCAGAGCTGAATCTGATCAGCTGATTTTTCAATGCTGCATTGATGTTATACCACGTAAAACTCATATTGATAATTCTGTTCAACCCAACAACATATTGGGAATTTGGATCCAAAATAATGGGTCGATTGAATTTTGTTGTGAAATTTTCTGGTTTGTTTCCCCCAGTCTTGACGGAAAAGGATGACAGGACAATTTCTCTTTCGATTTCCATTTTAGGGCTTAAAATACTTTCTGAAAAGCTTCTCATGCTGGGAACGATTGATGACTCCCTCTTTCAGGAGAAGATCAAGAATGCCAACTCCAGTGTTTCTGATTCCCTGATTCGTATTCCCAGCAAGAATGGAGCCAACAATGACCTCAAGTTTCTGGAGGAGATCTGCGGGGTTGGAGAAAAAACGGATGGATCCACCTTTTTTTCTTTTTTTCAACCCCGAACCCATCTGTGTTGCTCTCGTTTTATAATGTTTGATGTATTCATTCAGAGTTTTGAATGAACGATCTATCCTTTGATGTTGCCAATTCTTTTGCTCTTCCGTTATTTCCCCTTTCTTGAATTTTTTGGTGAAAAATGATTTGTAGCCCTTCAACTGATTTCTTCTGTAGTTTGCAATGGTCACAAGATCATTGAGATATTTGATTTTCTTCGCTGATGAAACATTTGGTTCACTGAGAGTTTTCTCCGCAGTATCATAATTCGTCAGGTCCAAGCTATCCAATATCTGATTGGCTGCATCTCCTGCTTCGCCTTCCTCTTCATCGCCCGGCGCAAGAGCATAATCTGGGAAATCGTCTTCTTCATATTCAGGTGGATCTTCCCCTATCTCTTTCGCAACTTCTTCATATGTTGGCAGCCCTGCTGGAATTTGCTTCTTTGTTTGGGATGGAACGGCCTCATCAAACAGGCCTTCAACATCCATATCTTCAAATGGGTCGTCGACTTCGGGGAGATAATCAATCTCCTCCGGTTTGGCTTTTTTCTTTTTCCGGGGAAGTGGCCGAAGCGACCCCAAATTCGACTCAATCACCTCATCCAGTTTCGATGTGACTGGTTTGAACATTTTTTCAAGTCCGATTTGACTTGTCTCTTCACCCAACTTTTTCTGGGTGATAGCATTGTGAACAAAGTTGATTTTTTTCCCCAAAGCAGATTTGCTTTTAGCCATTTCTTGCCATTTCAATAAACTCATTTTATATCCCAGAAACATGAATTTGGATGTAGAACAAGATGTAGAACGTCATGTTCATTAATAAAATGAAGATTCCAAATTATGATTGTCAGGATCCAATCACGAATTTCAAACAACTTCACCCGTTCATGCCGGATCGAACTTTCAGAATGTCGATCTGTGGCCCTTCAGGATCGGGGAAAACAAATGTTCTCCTGGATATGATTTTCCGCCTGCTCTTCTACGATAAAATCTTCCTCTATGCGAAAAATCTTGACCAAACCAAATATCAGCATCTGCTGAAAACGTTTCGCCCAATCAGCAAAGAAGCGGGGTATGACGTTGTGGAAGCATCCCCGGATGAAATCATCCCAGTTTCTGAATTGTCAGGGGAGAATCAAAAGCTGGTTGTTTTCGATGATTTTGTTTCCGAAAAAAACCAAAAGCCATTGATTGATTATTTCATTCAGGGCAGGCACAAGAAATGTTCTGTGATTTATCTTTCGCAAAGTTATTTCGGAACACCAAAAGATATCCGCCTGAATTGCTCGCATTTTTGCATCTTCGAATTCCCAAGCAACAAAGAAATTACGGCGATCTGCAGGGAGAACAATGTCAGCAAAGAAGATTATCGGAAAGCAACGCATGATCCGTTCTCTTTCCTGTATTGATAAGCCGAGGAAATTCATTGCCAAAAACTTTGATGAAAGCATTTAAAATGAGTTATTCAAATGGATTGCTGTCTGAAACAAGCAACTTCCAGGGAGGACGAGATGGAAAAGATGGATTGCCAGGAGTTGGTTTCAAGCTGACGCCGGCAGGGGACTTCGACCTGCAAAGGAAACGCCTGACCAATATCGCTGAAGGAACGGGGAATTCGGATGCAATCACAAAGCACCAAGTTGACACGCTTGCAACGCAATTGCGGGCAGATTCTCTCCAGGTGGATGGTTCCTCGCATATGACTGGGGATCTTGATCTCAGGGGACAAAAACTCATCAACCCCGGGGAAATAGAAATGAATCGCAAATTGATCGTCAATCTGGACACTGATGAAAACCAGGATTTGTCAGCGGTGAATATGGTCACTCTGAAAAAATTCCACCCTGATGCTCCTGTAACAGCTTCCGATAAGCTGTGAAATATTTCTGATTTGATTGACGTTTTACAGCCATTAGCGTATTAGCTAGGAAAACATATAGCTCATGTTTCAGTTCAAGTTAAGACCCCTTGTGATCAAGATCTTAGAAGACAAGTTAGAACAAATTCTCGATTTAATAATCAGGACCCGCGAACGTTGGTAAGCAACAATTTACTTATAGTTTTATAGTCATCATATTATGTTAGTTTGTGATTCTACAGCGACATTTATTGCTAGATTTTCACTGTTCTTAAGTTTCTTAATTTCCATGTGCGCATCGCATGTTTTGATTATATGTTTTCTTAATGTAATGATTTCAGTTGACCGCTTCGATATAAGGACGCCTCAAGGCCAAATGAATAGGATCTAGGAATAAAGAAAGAATTGGTATCCTATATTGGTCTGATGGTTTGTTATCGACCGCGCGTAAATCAACCCGGGAAATCGAGATTTGAAAGACAAACCTTTACAGCTCCGGCTCACACACATGAAGTCACAAAGGATATTGATTTGAAAGAACTTTTCAACGTGAAAAACTCAAAACAACAAACATGGCATGATTTGGGAGCGCATTATAACAACCTGGTTTCTAAAAATGACGCCAAAAATATCTTTCTCAGCCGCAAAGAGACGTTTCCAATGGAGACGGCTTTGGATATGGGAAATCACACCATTTTTAACGTGAAAGATCCTGAAGTTGCCGATCAGGGCGCAAATATGCGATATGTGGATGCCCAATCCGCGAAAAAGCTTTCGTTGGAAGGTGGAACAATGACCGGAAACCTGGATATGAACTCGCAACAAATCAACAATATTGCAACGCCAACTCTGAAGCGGCAACCCACGCCAAAATTTTATGTGGATAACCAGATAGGAGGTGTGGTAGCCCACACGATGGAATTAGAAGAGAAACTTAAAGAATATGTCAATGAATCGCATATCACGTCAACCTCTCACCCAAAGGACGCATTCCGCTATCTGATGGAAAATGTGGATGAATCCAGCTCTGAACATCATATGACAGTGACTTTCCAGATTCGCCGCATCATTTCAACAAGAAGGCTTATGACTTGGAAATCACAAAAGATCTTTTAAATGAATACTCTGGGAGACTTGGATTCAATATGTACAAATTACCAGAGGGAGAATACACCGTGTGCGTGGAATTCTTCCCCGCGTCAATGGATGGCGTGAGCGTCAACGTTGTGAGCACAAGTCTGAATGTCAATCAGCAATCAACTAAGAAGTTTTCGGGGTATTCCAGATCCATCATCCACATGCACAAATGGAGGATTTCCCCACCTGAATTCATTTTCCTGGATTTGAAATGGAGAGGAACTGCCGAGTCAGCCGAAAAAGGAAATGCAAATCTGATCATATATGGCATTGCTGGTTCCCAACCTGATGTTGAAAGCAGCGTCTTCGATTCCCCTTTCGTTTTCCAAGCGGGGAAGATGGTCATGGAGGCTGACTTGGATTTGAATGGCCACAACTTGTTGAATTTGCCGCTTCGCCCGTCAAAACACTTCATTTTTGCAAGATTTGTGAAAGGAAAACACGGTGATTGTTTGATCTTCCCAAATGAAGAGGAAGATGAAACAAATTATTGGCAACAATTTGGATCTGACTTCCGGATTTTGAATGTCACGGTTTTCATTCTTCAACGCGGTTCCACCCCAGTGAGTGGAGCAACCATCATCATGACAAGTGTTGTTCAAGGAGATAGCATCACTCGGAAAGCAGTCAGACCTTCCACCAATTCATTTGGTTCACTGCAGTTCACCTTCAATCTCCATGTTGGGCAGGAAGAAGCTTTCTATCTGGCTCTCTCGGATGGAAATGCCATTCAAAGAGCAAAAGCGACAATTCTGATTGAAAAATGATTTTCTCCCTGAAAAAATGAAGCGAGCGCGAAAACAAAGCATTTTTGCTTTCAATCACATCAACCCCGCAATTCGGGAAGAAGAACTGGAAGAGATCAAAAAACTTTTTCGATTTTATCACAAAAGATTTTGGTGTCTCAAACGAGCGCATGGCCGATTCAAGAAAATGAATCTGCTCATGAATTTGACCTCTTCCGGTCTGGTTGCAATCGGGACGATTGCAGGGGCAGCAACAATGAATCCAATCGTTTTGGGAGTGATTTCAGGAGCGGGATTAGTTTTGAAAACCGCGAATGAAATGAAGAACCTGAAAAGCAAAATTGAGATGGCGAAATTCGCTTTCACCACCTATGAAAAAACATTGAGTGATTTGCGCTTCGCTTTGCGGGGAGGAAATTTTGATCGAGCTGAATTTTTGTTTTCAATGGAAGCGATTGATGGGATTGTGATTGATTTGGGGTTGGATTTGGAAAAGTTTGAAGCTGAATGGGAGAAAAAATTTGAGGGTTGAGTTTTCATTTCTGGGGAATGAAAAATCATGCAAGAAATCAGGGGAAAATTTATTTGAATTTCCTGATTTTATTGAATATGTCAACGTGAAATGTTCTTTCATTTTTCCTCAAAGATGGGACAAATGACAATCGTTTCAAGGGTTGAAAATCTTTTTTTCCCATCTTCTCCTCCAGTTCTGCTAGGGCTTTCTCTTTGTTCACCTGAAAAGCCACTCTGCAGATGATGGGAATGATTTTGATGAAACAAACGGTTTCACCATTGTATTTCAATTCTTTTTTCTTCCAGTCCAATTCGAGATCTTCATCCGCGAATAATTTATTCGCGATCATTCGACAAAGTTCATCAAAATCTGGAACAGCGATCTTGAATTTTTCAAACCATTCCTCATCCATTGGGAGTGAAGAAAAATCGATTTCGCAAGAAAGTTGTGAATCTTCCGCTTTTGGTTCGCCGAGGAAGAATTTTTTCTTGTCCGACCTCCGGGTGATGGTTGAGTTATTCTTTTTCAATGCATTTGTGATTGCGCAATTTGAGATTCCATATTCTTTTGCCGCTGAATTGATGGAAGTGAAATTTTTGGTTTTTTTCCCATCGAAGATTGAAAAATGCGTTGGTGCTGGCTTCGACATTTTCTTTGGAGAAAAAAAGGAAATAAAAAATTAAAATCCCATTTTATCTGGATAAAGCTCAATTTTAGCCAATCATTTCTCCAATTTAGTTAACTGAGTTTTAGCTGAAATGGGCAGAAAGTTTTCTTGAATTGCCATTTTCCGCTGATTTTCAGCGAAAGATTTTCATCCCCGGAGAGATTTTCATCTCAAAATCCGTTTTCAGGGAGATTTTTCATCCCAAATCCATTTTTGTGGGCGTTTTTTCGTTCTGAAATCTATTTTTGGGGAGATTTTTCATTCCCCCGGACATCCCTTCATTTATTAAATCTGGAAAAAAAATTTGGAAAAAAATTTTCCTCCAAATAATATGGGAGGAATTCTCCGGAGGAAATTTCATTCCAAAATCAGTTTCCGGAGGATTTCATTTTCATTTTCCGGAGGGATTTCAATTCAAATTCTGGAGGGGTTTTCATTTTCCGGAGGCATTTTCATTTTTCTGGAAGGCATTTTCTGCTCCAGAAAAATCCATTTTTCCGGAGGCATTTTCTGCTCCAGAAAAACTCATTTTTTTCCGGAGGCATTTTCATTTTCATTTTCCGGAGGCATTTTCATTTTCATTTTCCGGAGGAATGTCAAATTCAAATTCTGGGGGGGGTTTCATTTTCCGGAGGCATTTTCATTTTCATTTTCCGGAGGGATTTCATTTTCATTTTCCGGAGGGATTCCAAAATTCAACAGTTTTTATGCTGAGAAAAGGGGAAATAACACATTAAAAATCCCATTTTATCTGGATAAAACTCAATTTTATCCAATCATTTCTCCAATTTAGTTAACTGAGTTTTAGCTGACATGGGCAGAAAAATTTCTTGGCTTTGAATTTTCCGCTGATTTTCAGCGGAAGATTTTCAAACCCCGGAGAGATTTTCAATCCCCGGAGGATTTTCATCCCAAAATCCGTTTTTGGGGGTGATTTTTCATCACAAAATCCGTTTGGGGAGATTTTTCATCCCCCGGACATCCCTTCATTTATTAAATTTGGAAAAAAAATTTGGAAAAAAATTTTCCTCCAAATAATATGGGAGGAATGCTCCGGCGAATTCAGGGGGTCAAATTCGTTTTTCTGGAGCAGATATTTTTTCCAGAATTTAAATTCATTTTTCTGGAACAGATATCTGCTCCAGAATTTAAATTCAAATTCATTTTTCTGGAACAGATATCTGCTCCAGAATTTAAATTCAAATTCATTTTTCTGGAACAGATATCTGCTCCAGAATTTAAATTCGTTTTTCTGGAGCAGATATTTTTTCCAGAATTTAAATTCATTTTTCTGGAACAGATATTTTTTCCAGAATTTAAATTCGTTTTTCTGGAACAGATATTTTTTCCAGAATTTAAATTCATTTTTCTGGAACAGATATCTGCTCCAGAAAAATCAAATTCATTTTTCTGGAACAGATATTTTTTCCAGAAAATTCAAATTCGTTTTTCTGGAACAGATATTTTTTCCAGAATTTAAATTCATTTTTCTGGAACAGATATCTGCTCCAGAAAAATCAAATTCATTTTTCTGGAGCAGATATTTTTTCCAGAAATCAAATTCATTTTCAAATTCATTTTCAAAATCATTTTCCGGAGCAAATGTACGTGGAAAATCTGCGCTCCAGAAAAATCCATTTTTTTTTCTGGAATAGATATCTGCTCCAGAAAAATCCATTTTTTTTTTCTGGAAGGCATTTTCTGCTCCAGAAAAATCCATTTTTTCTGGAATAGATATCTGCTCCAGAAAAAATCCATTTTTTCTGGAAGGCATTTTCTGCTCCAGAAAAATCCATTTTTTTTTCTGGAATAGATATCTGCTCCAGAAAAATCCATTTTTTTCTGGAATAGATATCTGCTCCAGAAAAATCCATTTTTTTTCTGGAATAGATATCTGCTCCAGAAAAATCCATTTTTTCTGGAATAGATATCTGCTCCAGAAAAATCCATTTTTTCTGGAAGGCATTTTCTGCTCCAGAAAAATCCATTTTTTCCGGAAGGCATTTTCTGCTCCAGAAAAATCCATTTTTTCCGGAAGGCATTTTCTGCTCCAGAAAAATCCATTTTTTCTGGAAGGCATTTTCTGCTCCAGAAACATCCATTTTTTTTTTCTGGAATAGATATCTGCTCCAGAAAAATCCATTTTTTCTGGAAGGCATTTTCTGCTCCAGAAAAATCCATTTTTTCCGGAAGGCATTTTCTGCTCCAGAAAAATCCATTTTTTCCGGAGGGGTTTTGAAATTCAAAATGCATTTTCCGGAGGGGATTCATTTTCATTTTCCGGAGTGGGTGGCAATTTCCCCTGAATGGATTTTGAAAATTTCCCCCGAGGAAAAAAATGATTGGAAAGAAAATGCCTTCAAATTCAAATGCGAAAAGAAAAAAACTGAGTGAAAGTGACGACGAAATTGATTCCATTGACCTGCTGATGGAAAGCTATGTGAATTTGGAAAAGTGGGTTGAAGAGATTGCCGCAGATATGAAAAAACAAACTGAATTGTTTGAGAAAATGATGACTGAATCAACTCATTGCAAATTCTGCGAATCTGCAACAATCTGAAAAAAGTTCTGCCTTTTCCAGAATTGAATTCTGGAAAAGATTTTCTCCCTGATCTCAGTGAGATCAAACTTCAATCTTCATCCTCATTCTTGTCCTCAAACTCATCGAATTCCGAGGCAGCTTCCACCTTTTCCTCCACCAAAACTTCGTCCACGATGCATGTGATGGCTTTCAGATTTCCGCAGAAAAGGTGTTTGATTGAAAACACAACTTGCCCCCGGAGAGGAACGCCAATGAGTTCTTTTTGCCTCAGGATTGGTTTTTTCTTCCCATCGTCGCACAATTCCCAAAATCGACACGAGAAATCCGTGTGCTTGAGTTTGGAGGGATAAATCTTGGCATAAATCTTTTCCTGCTTGGATTTGTCGATTTTCACGAGAGTGAAATCTCCCTCCTGAAATCGAGCAAAAGACGGGGAAATCTCTTTGATTGTCTGCTTCTTTTTCGTCGCAGCAGAATTGAGATGTTTTTCCAGATCTTTGAAAAATTGGATGTTTTCTTCCGGAAGAGTGATTCCCAGAGAAAACGAGTCGCCTTGATGAGCGAAAATCTTGAATTTGGTTTGGAGTTTCACTTTGAACCGTGAGTCCATGTGGAGGCAGGGGAGAAGGCAGAAATTAATTTTTCCAGAAGATTTTTTCACGGGGTCTCCGAGTGAGCAATTGGGGATAGATATTTTCTCGGGATTCATTTTTTGGGAGGAGATAAAAAATAAATTAAATCGTGAAAAATCCATTTTTCCATGAACTTGCAATCCTCTTCCAGTCGGACTGGGAGAAAACCAGTGGCCATGTCAACCGCTTTTTGAAAGTTTCTTTCTGCGTCACACGCTTTTTCCCAAACGATTTCCTCTTTGATTTTTTCTGCCTCTTTCGGAGGAGTGGATTTGTTTTCACTTGACATTTTTTCTCCAATGAAGAAAAAATTCAAAACGCATTTTGCAAATCCACAAGGGCGTCGTTCATCTCAGCCTGGCAGAGGTTATGATGTTTATAAAGCCCTTTTTTGGGGTGCGCGTGCATCGCCGTTTCCAATGCAGCTTTCTTTTTCATGAGATAGATGAATTCTTGCAATCTGGGAGAAACCCAAGTGACTTCGTGCGATTTTTCCCCTGAATCCAGAAAATGAGTTTTTTTCTTGCAGAGTTGATTGAAAAAAACTGTGCGCGATAACCCAAATCGATCCCGAATTTCCTCCGCGGTGAAAAAGTCTTCCCCGTCAATCTGGATGAATGGTGAGTCTTCTTCCTCCTGAATCCAGAACACTTTTTGGTCGGTTCTTCTGGTATATTTGGTGTTGCCCGATTTGAGAACTCGCAAAATCGTTTTGGAAGAAAGCCCCGTTTTTTCTGATGCTTCTTTGAATGTGAAAAAAGTTTGCTTTTCTTGTTCTTCTTCCTGAATTGAAAACTTCATTTTAAATGGGGAAAAAAGATTTTTTTTCTCCATTAAAAATGTCTTTAGCTGCATGGCAATCCTTTGCGCGATCGACAAATTTGCGAGGTTGGTCGCGATTGAAAAAAGATGAACTGGTGAAGTTTTTAGCTGAAAATCTTTGGCAAGGAGGGGGAAAAAATCAGCCAAAAACTCGAAAAAGACGAGCCAACCTAGATGACAAAAATCCAGAAATTGATGTGCCTTTTTTGATTCCGGAAAGAAGAATTGTTCCCCCCAGAGTCATTCCCAGAGCGATTGAAGAAAATGTAGATACGGTTATCGATTGGACAAATTGGTTGGAAAGTGTGGATGACGCGGATGTTCGGAGAAGAGCCAATCCCGCAGTGGAAAGATTGAAAGAACAAGTCAGAAGATTGTGGGAACAGAGATTAGCCGTGGAAGAAGGGCAATCCGCTTTGCGAGGATTCGCGAGACAATTTTTTATTCAAGGAGATGATTCCATTTCTCCCCAAGATTTTTTCCGGAAAGCAAGATGGTTGGTTCTCAGGCTCCTGCGAGAAAATCCACAAACAAGAGTGAAATGCGTTTTGAATGTGGAAATGTCCCAAACCAATTTGGCTTCTGGGGAGGAAGTGATTGAAAATCCATTTTTCCATTCCCGGCAGAAAAGGAATTTGGGGAACAACCCAGAGATTTTGGATGAAATGATCAGAGAAATGATTGAAAATTTGGAAAACTTTAATCGCAGGGGATCCAATTGGGTTTTTGAAAGAGTTTTGCGTTTGGAAATTCATTTTGTGCGCTGGAACCCCCTGCGAGGATCTGGGTGGATTGAACTGCCTGCTGATTTGGCAAACAAGAAAGCCGTGATCAACATGCAAAATGAAGATGAGATGTGTTTCAAATGGTGCTTGGGCAGAGCCGCAAATATGGTCAAAGTTCATAAGGAAAGAATCACACCGACTTTGCGAGAACAAACGGAAGAGATGAATTGGGATGGTTGCGAATTTCCCATGGCCGTGGAAAAAATCAAGTTTTTTGAGGCCAGAAATCCTGACATTTCAGTGAACGTTTTTGGCTGGAATGGATCTGTTTTTCCCCTGAGAATCACCAAGGAAGAAAGGGGACTTCATGTGGATTTGATTCTGCTGACAGAAGAATTCAAAACGCACTTCTGTCTGGTGAAAAATTTCTCCCGCTTGGCAAGCTCTCAAGTTTCGCGAAATGGACATGAAAGATTTTTCTGCAAAAGATGCCTCAATTCATTTCCCAGAGTGGAAAGTCTGGAGAAACACAAAACCATTTGCGGAGACTTTGAGGCCGCGAGAATTGAACTTCCAGGAGGAACTTGTTCCTTCAAAAACTTCCCAAAAATGATGCATCTGCCTGTTGTTGGATATGCAGATTTTGAGTCAATTTTGAAACCGCTGGGGGGAACTCAAAAAACCCACGAGCATATTCCCTGCGGATTTGCGTTTCATCTCGTTTCCCCGTTTTTGCAAATGGAGCCTGTGTTGAAAAGAGCTGCAAATGAAAATGAAGAACTTCCCAAAGAGTTTATTCGAGAATTGATTTCCCGAGTGAGAGAAGCTCACTTGAATTTGCCGAAAAAGGAAATGATTTCCCTGACCAACCAAGAATGGAAATCATTTCGAGAAGCGGAAGTGTGCTGGCTGTGCCGAGAAGAATTTGGAGAAAAAAGTCTGTCCAAGGTGAGGGATCACTGTCACTTTTCAGGAAAATTCAGGGGAGCAGCGCATCAATCTTGCAACCTGAAGTTTCAAAGGCCAAAATTCACCCCTGTGTTTTTTCACAATCTACAAAATTATGACGCCCATCTTTTTGTGCGAGCTTTGGGGACAATGGATGAAGTTTTGAGCGTGACATGCATTCCCAACAACGAGGAGAAATATATTTCCTTTTCCCTGAAATTTGAGTTTAAAAAAAGAATGGAATAAGGAGAAAGGGAAAGAATTTTCAGTGAAACATGAAATTCGATTTCTGGATTCCTTCAAATTCACGCTGGCAGGATTGGACTCGCTGGCAAAAAATCTCCCCAAAGAAGAATTGAAAGAAATCACCAGATTTTTTGGTGAGAAAAGTGATTTGATGCGGCGAAAAGGAGTCTTCCCCTATGAATTCATGGATGGGTTTGATAAGTTTGAGAAACAACTGCCAAAGAAAGCCGCTTTTTTCTCCAGATTGAATCAGGAAAAAGTCTCAGATAAAGATTTTGCCCATGCCCAGCGAGTCTGGGAAGAATTTGAAGTGAAAAATATGGGCGAATTTCACGATCTTTATCTGAAAACGGATGTGCTGCTGCTTGCAGATGTCATGGAAAGTTTCAGAAAACTTTGCGAAGAAAACTATGAACTGGATCCCGTGCACTATTTCACCACCCCTGGGTTGGCTTGGGATGCAATGCTGAAAGTGACCGGAGTGAAATTGGAACTTCTAGATGATGTGGAACAGTTGTTGATGTTTGAAAAAGGAATCAGGGGAGGAAACGCAAATGCATTCAAGCGATTTGCGAAAGCAAACAACCAATATATGAAAAATTTCAATCCAAAAGATCCATCTCGTTTCCTGGTTTATTTGGACGCAAACAACCTTTATGGATGGGCCATGTCGCAGCCTCTTCCAGTTGGGAAATTCCAGTGGATGAATGAGGAAGATTTGGAAAACTGGGAAAAGTTTGTGAAAACAGAAGGTCAAGGTTGCATTCTTGAAGTTGATCTCGTTTATCCCCCAGAATTGCATGATGATCACAATGATTTTCCCCTGGCTCCGGAAAAACTGGCGCTGGGTGGGATTGAAAAACTCACGCAAAATCTGGAGGACAAAGAAGGCATGGTTTTACATGGGCGCAATTTGGCGTTTTATCTTTCCCAGGGAATGAAGTTGAAAAAGATCAGGAGAGGAATCAAATTTGAAGAAGCAGCATTTATGAAATGTTATATTGATAAAAACACTGCCCTGAGATCCAAGGGAAAAACAAAATTTGAAAAAGATTTCTTCAAGTTAATGAACAACTCAGTCTTTGGGAAAACCATGGAAAACCTGAGAAATCGAGTCACGATTGAACTGGTGAAAGATGCAGAAAGAGCAGAAAAGCTGGTGAGCAAATGCAACTTCGCCGATGTGAAAATTTTCGATGAATTTCTGATTGCAGTCAAGATGAGGAAAACGCGAGTGGTCATGTCAAAACCCATCTTTGTTGGGATGTCAATCTTGGATTTGTCCAAACTTTTGATGTATGATTTTCACTATGAATATGTGAAGAAAAAGTGGGAAAATGTTTCTCTCCTGTATACCGACACAGATTCTTTGGTGCTGGAAATTGAAACGGAAGATTCTTTTGCTGACATTGCGGGGGATGTGGCAGAATGGTTTGACACAAATGATTTTTCCCCAGAGCATCCAGCAGTGTTGAATGGAATGCCAATCGTGCCGGGGAACAAGAAAAAGATTGGGTTGATGAAAGATGAATGCGGGGGTGCCATTTTGACAGAATTTGTCGCCCTGAGACCGAAACTGTATTCTCTCCTGATTGAGGAGAATGCAGAAACCACTGAGGAACAAAAGGCAAAAGGAGTGAAAAAATGTATGATCAGAAAGAGTTTGACGCATGAAAATTTTGTGAAATGTTTGAGGACAAAACAAAAGCAACTCAGGAGGCAAACTATTTTTCGCAGCAGAGGACACCATTTGTTCACGGAAAACATGACCAAAATTGCGCTGAGTGCGGAAGATGACAAAAGAGTGATTTTGGACAATGGAATTGACACGCTGGCTTTGGGGCATTGGAGACTGGGAGAAATATTCTCCCCAAATGAGCGTGAAATTTTGGGAAATGGCTGATTTTTTCGTGTGGAAATTCAGCGGAGAAATCTTGAAATTGGCCAATTTCAAGATTTTGTCTTGTGGTCATTTGGGCGTTAGTAGGTGGTAAAAGAGACTTCTGAGACACCCTCAAATTCCCCTGAATTTCACACAAATATTTCAGACCCAACAAATCTTAAAAATTCAACAATTTCTGTCAGTTTTCACACAACTCACAAATTTGTCAAATCTGCTCAAACTCATCAGAATTGCGTGGTATCTGTTGAATTGAACTGATGAAAAATAATGTATTATTTGTTGAAATCTGCAGGAAATATTTGTGTGAAATTCAGGGGAATTTGAGGGTGTCTCAGAAGTCTCTTTTACCACCTACTCTCTTCGTATTTTTCACGTTTGTGTTAGTTTTGGAATTTCGCTCGAGATGAAGTGGATCCCTAGGGATTTAAATTCTTATGCTGACCATTTAAGTAGGATTATTGATTTTGATGATTATACAATTAATGATGACGTTTTCCAAATTTTGGATTTACATTGGGGCCCGCATACCATTGACAGATTTGCATGTAGCTACAATGCTAAACTTTCCCGTTTTAATTCTAGATTTCACCAGCCGGGTGCTGAGGCTGTCTATGCTTTTTTTGCAAGATTGGAAGATTGAAAACAATTGGTTACTCCCTCCAGTCTCACAGATTTCGAGAGTTGTTGATCATTTGAGAGTTTGTAAAGCGGAAGGAACGCTTGTTATTCCTAGGTGGAAGTCTTCGTATTTTTGGGTGCTGCTGTGTAATGATGGCAGACATTGGAACCCCTTTGTTCATGATTGGGTTGTCCTGCCTAAATTTAAGCATCTCTTTGTTAGAGGCAAAGCTAAGAACGACTTGTTTTGTGCCAGAGAGTTGTCTTTCACAGTTGTTGCACTGCGTGTTAGTTTTAAATTGCCGAAGAGGAGTTTTCTTTCAGGATTTTGCAATGATGATAGTGGTAGTTGCTCTTTATGTCGCATCGGTTAGGGTTTTTGTTACCCAGTTAGTTGGAGTCTATTGTTACTCCATTGTCCGATTTCATGATATTGTGATTTGTACGATTTGTTAACATTCTTTCAGAGAGCAGACAGCCTTTAATATTTTCTAAATTGATAGTTACCTTGGTATTCACAATAAAGTTGTTTTGTTGCTCCTGATTTCTCCTTTGTTTTGTTTTGTTTTGTCTTTTTTGTATAGAGGTTTTCCAGGAGGGCCTCTAGAAAGAATCTTCGTTTGAGGATCCAGATTTACAGTCCCTCAGCTCCAGACTGCGGACGACCATTTTGTCAGCAAGGGCCCCTGGGACGGTTAGCATGTATGACAGAGCCTTCAGGAAATGGAGGGAATTCGCCTTGAGCAAGCAGGAGCTGTCATATTTCCCTGCAAATTCTATGCATGTGGCTGTTTATTTACAGCATGTTTTAGAGTCCACCAGGTCAAGTGCCTCTGTGGACGCCGCTTTTTATAGCATTAAGTGGGCTCACGAGTCAGCGGGTCTTGTGTCCCCCAAGGATAACCCTTTAGTTAGCAGGGTGCGGGATGCAGCTAAGAGAATTTTAGGTACCAAAAGAGGTAATAGAAAAGAACCAATGGCTATTGAAATTCTCAAGGATGTTATCGAGGGCTCTGATTTGACCAATACCCTTCAGCTTAGGAATGTTTGTCTTTATGTGCTTTCTTACGCGGGTTTTTTTAGGTTGGGGGAGGTCACAGGAATAAGAAGAAGTCATTTTAATTTCCACGACGACCACATGACAATTAAGGTTGAAAAGAGTAAAACCGATCAGCTTAGACAAGGGGACGAAGTTGTAATTGCCCGATCAGGGGGAAGCGCTTGTCCAGTTTTCATTCTTCAAGAGTATTTGAGTAGGTTGAATATAGATCCTCATTCGGATGAGCTAATTTTCAGACAGTTGGTCAAAACCAAGTCATCTTATAAGATGGTCAACAAAGACAAACCAATTAGTTATTCCACTTTTAGAGATAATTTGTCCAGGAGTTTACGCAATGTGGTCCCTGACCTTTCCGTTTATGGGACCCACTCGTTTAGGTCAGGAGGGGCTTCCAAAGCAGCAAACAGTGGGGTAGGCAATCGTGTTTTTCAGAGGCATGGGCGTTGGAAGTCTGTTTCAGCCAAGAATGGATATGTTAAGGATGATATTGCATCTAGGATTTCAGTCTCCAAATCTTTAGGCTTTAAGCTTTTAGTCAAGTGCCTACTTCTTCAAGCCTTTTCTTTGGCTTCTATACGTAATTTGTTGTACGCTGGTGCTCGGCCGAAACTTGCAAAATAAACCTAATGGTTCCATATTGGAGTTGTCTGTTCTCTGTTGTGTAGTGAAGATGAAATATGGAATTTCTGGCGTTTGAGTGCCTACGAATAAGCTGGAAATTGAATATTTCTGCGGCACGAGAACAACAGGGTTACGGCCTGGGCCCTTTAGTAAAGGTGCACGACGGGTAAAGAGGTGTGAGTATTTAAGCTTGGGATTGCACGTGGGCAATCATTCTAGGCCAGCAAGACTCACATATTGCTTAGTCTATTTATTTATTTTTATATGAATATCTACGTAATTTGCCCAGTAGGAAGGCTACATGAGCTTGGGCCTGGTTCCTACCCAGATTACCTGTCATTTTTCCCCCATGGGGTTTTTTGCGGCAGGTTTTTTCTGGCCACCATTCTAACTACTGGGTTTGCTAGTAGTTGCTCAGCTCTCGGTATTATTTTCAAGTGCTGTGATAGCGTTTACACTGAGAATGTGATGATGTTGTATTACATGTGGATTGGTTATATGCTCTTACGTAATTTGTTGTACGCTGGTGCTCGGCCGAAACTTACAAAATAAACCTAATGGTTCCATATTGGAGTTGTCTGTTCTCTGTTGTGTTGTGAAGCTGAAATATTTTTTTTTTCAAAATTTGAGCTTCAAAACTCAGGGTGCGGCTTATCTACGAGTGCGGCTCATACACCGGTGTTTACAGTACTTGAATTTGGTAGCTTTTAATTATTTTTGATTGTAGGGTATGGAAAACAATTTTAGGAAAAGCATGCATCAACTGAAGGGAAAAACTGAAGTGATCAGTAAAGGAGATCACATACCTTGTCTGACAAAGGGTTTAGACATATGTTTCGTTGTGGAATAGGCTCAGTATTTCGAGGACCGAGAGGAACTATAATTGGGGTTGCTGGAAAAGAGTGATACACCACAATCCGAAATTAAGGAGAGTAACTGAACCTCCCTGCTCCCTCATTCCCCAGAAAGGCGCGAGATTGTGCTTGCCACCACCCGATCTGTTTAAGAGAGCGTGACTTGTATTGCATTACATTTTTAGAGAACTTGAATTTAAAACCTGTTTTACTAGAAATCCAGTAACTTTATTGGAGCACGTGAGATTTTGGAACACTCGGGTCAAGTTAGTTTTTTTCATGGCCGGGAGTTTTGGAGAATAAAGCGTTAAGTTTCCTTTTTTATGCTGGTTATATAGTCTCTTCGGAACACGATCGTTGTTGAATTCCTCTGTTTCTACTGTTCCTCCGTTCCTACTTTTCCCGTGTTCCTACTGTTCCTCTGTTCCTACTGCTCCTACTGTCCCTCAGTGCCCACCGTTCCTCTGTGCGTTTGATTGATACTGGCTTCAAGGAATGATGAACTATTTCAGATCCCGGTATATGGAATTAACTATTTCAGATCCTGGTATATGGGATAACTATTTCAGATTTGGAAAAGTAAACATTAACTATTTCAGATCCCGGTATATGGACACAACAGCCCATTTTTGGCCAATTCAAATCCATCGTTCAGAGTTAAAATGGCCATCATTTTTGGGCTGATTTAACCCTTAACTATTGCCAAAACAAGCCTACATTGCAGATCTGAATCAGTAGCTTTGGGTTCGAAACGGCACTCATATTTGATCTGCTTTGGATCCTCGTTGGTCTAAAATGACTATACTGGAGTCAATTTAATAAAACTTTTACAAGTGTAATTTACAAGCGTAGCCATTGTTTCAAAGGTTGAAAACAATAGCTATATTTGTAAATTACAAGTGTAAAAGTTTTATTAAATTGACTCCTGAAAGGGTTAAATCAGCTAAACGTCGGAGCTGTTTTGGTTTTTAAAGGGGCTGAAGAAGCCAATGAAAAAGCCAATTGAAAACAACCCATTTTTGACCAATTCAAGCCCATCTTTTACAGTTAAAATTTTTCAAAATTTTCAAGCCATATCATAACCGTTAAAAATAATAAATAACGCATTTATCTTGGTTATGCAATTTCAAATCTACAATAAATACACGTGTACTTATATAAGACAATTATTTTAACCAAAATGCAATATTTAACTATCTTACACTGCCTTGCCAAGCAAAACAAGTAGCATCAATAATTCATGTTATTTTTAATAGCAAGGTAAAAAATACTATTGCTTCACCAATTAAGTATATGTGCCGTAACTCAGATTAAATTTTTAAAAATTCACATTGGTATCCCAAGACATACATACATGTAACATATCAATGCAGTGTGAACAAGTTTATATTGTTATATATTGTTTATATAATATTTTTGTATTGCTTATGGTGCTGAAAAAGCCCTTAATACAACAATCTATCTCCAGAAAAACCCAGCTTAAACTGAGCCAACACAATAACATACTGACTAATGGGGTGAAATCCATGCTTCCCAATGTGCATTACAAGTAAACTGTAGGGTAAAAACAAAAGGGCTGCAATGTATGCAAGTTGATATGATAAAAGTCTTGGAATCTGTTTGCCGATCTGCACTGTATTTTTAAGTAATCAATCACATCACTTTCTCTAAACTGTGCAGTGCCAAATTAACTGTCCTAAACAGAGTTTGATATATTCTTCTCAACCTGAAGCCATTCATTCTTAACCTTTGCAAAGAATGCTGGGAAGCATGTAAATTCCTCAATTATTAACGCTTTGAGCCCCAATAGTAAGTAGCATCAATCAGAAAGGTTATGAGAATCAGGGATATGATCACCCATGGGGATACCATATTGTCACAACTTCTCCCCACCACTGCTAAAATAAATGTACAAGGAGAAGAAGGAGAATTTGTATTTTTATATTAGGGATGAAAGGGTTTAGGCAATGTAACATGGGCAACATTTATCAGCAACTTGTTGCACAAGAAGTTGTTTGATGTTGCTGCCCATATTAGCCTGCAGAAACGTTTAAAAAGAATTATGCCTGTTCTGCAAGCTAGCCCATATTGACTTCACCTTCATAAGTCAGCAATGTCACTGAAAAAGGTGTTAACCAACAACAATTTATGTCCACGGCCAATCCCCAATAAGGATTGTTCAAGGAAAGAGATATATAAGACATATTGTATATGTAGAATGATGACAGCAAGGCCGCAATGCTGTCCACAATAATTTCTGAGGGATGCGGCATATTATTTGCCCCTCACAAACAATATATACCGGTAGTTGGTCTATTCAAAAATTATCTCCCATGGCAACAATCTATGGCTGTACAAAGCCATGCAGCTCATTGTCTATTGTAGCTGTTCTCTACAAAGTCTACAAAGGAACAAATGAAAACAAAATACTTTAAAATTGAAGTACATAGTCACAATTGCATAACTTAAATGTATGTACCAGGACAGGTTTTTTATTTCATTTATTTTATTTTTATTTTATTAACTTCGCCACACTTGGCAGGGACACCACAACAGCTTGTGCCAATTACTGTGGCCCCGTTTCTGTTTTTTACCCACCTCCCTGGGGAAAGGTTGCACACTGAGGGTGGTCACAGCCAGGGTTTTGTTACGTCCTCAATGGTTCTTTAACGTCCCCTACAGTTAGAATGCAAGGAGTTGTAGGAGACAAGGCCAACGGCTTTACGTTACCGCCCAATGATGCGATCATCTGAACTGAGACAAGGTTTTTGAGCACAGACAGCATGATCTTACTAGTTATTTAAAGACCCTGGTTACTGGTCCAGCCGAGATTCGAACCCGCGACCTCCCGCTCCGCAAACTGGTGCCCAACTAACTGAGCTAACCAGGAGGAGGTACCAGGGCTGTCATTACTGAGCTTAAGCAACTGATGTCGGCAGCCTGGGAACGTCGACCGGAAGTAAAAAAAGTCTTGTGGATCTACTGCGTATGTACAAGACGTTGTGACCTGATGTTGCCCTGAAGTCGATAACCTGAGAACGCCACGTTTCAAGTCGTGATCAATCGGGAAGTGAACGTGAGTACTTAATGCCATATTTTTAACCCTATAAGCTCGCTTTCGCCTTTTTGTTGCCTCAGAGAACTAGAATAGTTTATATCACTTTCTCAAAGCGAAATAATTAAGTTTTGTCGCAAATTTTGGACTGTTTACAGTCCCTAATGTGTGTGAAGAAAAAGCTTGTGTATTGACAGCGCGGGAAAGTTGTTTATTCAGCTTGCAAGGTTGAAAATAAATTTTCCTTTTATTTTTGCAACGAGTTATCAGTCCTGACGAATAGATTGATAGGTAGAACTTTAACCCCTCTTAGTTGAAAGCTACTTTACAGGAAGCCCACAAATGAGAAACAAATAGATTACAAAACAAAAGGAAAAATAAAAATTAGCTAATCTAAATTTATAAATCCAAAAATATCTAGAAATTAATTATTTATCTATTAATACGTGTATAATTACAATTAAAATTACAATTGAGAATGGGAACCATACTATCTTAACTCTCTCGATTTTCTTCTTTTGAAAATTATTTTAACATTACACGCTTCTCTGAACGGCTCATAATATTGGAGTCTCCTGTATGATCTAAGTATTAGCTTAAACGTAAGCTTATATAAAAAAAAAATTATAAGGTTGTACGTTGTATCTAAATTGGTTTATGATCAGTCGTCTTATAGTTGTAATGTAATATAGACCTTTAATATCATTGTGTACAATTGCCGGTTTGTAATGTTGGTTTTTGGCAAGCAGTCATTTTTCATCATGGTTTGGTCCTCTTTATATCCATAAGCTTAAGATAACATGAAAATGTTGTTCAAAAACTCATTAATAATTGATGAGCATATCAGCCAATCACATGACGCAAATCGATCATGGTATGAGAATCTACTGACTATTCTCACTGGGGCCATCTCGTACAAACGCCTCAAATATTTTCAGGATTCAAGAATAAAGATTCCCGCGCGTTAGTAGTCCCCTGGGTAATTGTTATTCACACAGATTTTGTATAAATAGGTTTGTTTTGGCCTGTTTAGTCCTATTTTCGTGAAACGTTCGCCAGCCGTCAGTTTGACGTTTTTTCCTCTCGCTGGTCATCGCTGCGCCATCTTCTTCTCTCGTCCATGGCGGACCAAGTTCCCGCTGCTCCTCCGGTTGGGGCTGTTTTGGCGGCCATCAACGACGTTCCAGTTGCTGCGCCTCCGGTTCCAGCACCAGGCTCCCGGTGACAACAACGACAACGCTGCAAACGACAATGTTCCTGCGCCTCAAGGATTACCGGCTCAAGAGGTTAGTGTTTTCGCGTGTCCTTGTATTCGCTTCCTCGCGTTATTGTCGGACTTAGCTTTGTTGGTTTCTAGCATTGCTGGTTTGCAAGCTAGACAGTTTTAGTTTTCGCGTCTGTGTGACACGTGTTTTCTGGTCGGTGTTTCAAATTTTGCTTTCTCGTCTGTGACAATTTTAGTTTTCGCGTCTGTGTGACACGTGTTTTCTGGTCGGTGTTACAAATTTTGCTTTCTCGTCTGTGTTACAAGTTTACCTTTCCCGTCTGTGTGACAAATTTAGTTTTCGCGTCTATGTGACAAGTTTACCTTTCACGTCTGTGTGACAAATTTTACTTTCACACGTCTGTGTGACGAATTTATTTTTTGCGTCTGTGTGACAAGTTCAGTTTTCGCGTCTGTGTGACAAGTTCGGTTTTCTGGTCTGTGTGACAATTTTAGTTTTTGCGTTTGTGTGACAAGTTTAGTTTTCGCGTCTGTGTGACAAGCTCGGTTTTCTCGACTGTGTGACAAACTTGGTTTCTCGTCTGTGTGACAAGTTTAATTTTCGCTTCTGGGTGTCAAAATTGGTTTTCGCGTTTGTGTCCAAGGACTGGTTGACTTTTGAGACATTAAGGGCCGACTTTAAAGCCTCCACTGTCTGGCGAAGGTCCTCATAACCCTAAGAAGGGATAAGGAAACAGTGAGAAAATAGTTTAATTAAAAACGTCCACACGCGGGTGAAAAATCTTCTAATATACAGACGCAAGTACTAGACTTGTCACACAAGACGCAAAAATCAAATTTGTCACGCAAACGCGAGAACTAAAGTTGTGACACAGGCCTGTCTGTCACACAGACTTGTCACACAGAATAGTAAACAGACAAGAAATTGTCACACAGACGGGAGAACCAAACTTGTACATAGGCGAGATCTAAACTAGTGACACAGACGAGAGCAACTAAACTTGTCACACATGATGCGAAAACTAGAATTGTCACACAAACGGGAAAAACCAAACCTGTACAGCGAGGCGAAAACTAAACTAGTCACACAGACAAGGAAACTAAAATTGTCACATAAACGCGACCGTACTTATCGATCCTTTTGCTCTCCTGGCGGCCTTGGAGCAGCTGTCGGATCACGCCAGGGAAACGAACCATCCTGATCGCAAGAAGTTTGACGCTATCTTTAAACAATGTCGTCCCGTTGCGAACTCTCACTCACTCGCTGAAGTGGTTTTGCAACTCCTGGGTGAAAAGGAGGAAAAGGATGTGGCCTCTCAAATTCGTAAGATTTTTAAAGGTCACCCGTCTCCAAGACGTTCAGCTCCTGGCCAGACCCCTGAATTCTGGGGAGATGCCTCACGTCCAGGGCCCTATCCCGGAGGTTCATTTGGCCGCGGTGGTCGTTTCAGGCCTCAGTATAGTCAGCAGGTCAACCTTCCTCGACGCTGTATTAACTGCTGGAGAGTTGGACACTTTGCCAGGAATTGTCCTTTAGCCTCCAGGGCTGTTAGAAAGTGACGTTTTTTCTTGTGATGTATTAAGTTTCAGATCATTTTGCTTTATAACTGGTTCTGTATTCTGTTAAAAGGTCCACGTCACATTAAAATTTGCATCGTCAGTTTATTCTGCGTTTGTTTTCACTTGTCTCGTCTCTAAGCTAACCGCTGGTATGCCTTCGAAGGGGTTTTCTTATACCCTGTCCCTGGACGGGGTATTTCGGGGCTGCTTCGGGGTTGGCTTTTCCCCTTTCTTCGTTTTGTTTATTGGCGCTTTTTTCGTTATCCTTTTGTTTTAGGCGCCCCTATGCAAGAAACCTCGTTGTGATTTTTGTCCCGACGAAGTCTCACCAAATGTTCTTAAGTGGTGCAATTGGAAAGGGGAAAAGCCTCGCGTTGCAGGCCCGAGCCCCTCGCCCTACATGGTTTCCGAGGGTACCACTCACGCAACTCCTCGAGACGTTATTTTTCGAGACCCCAGTAGTTTTGTGGCCGGAGAACTGGGTCAACATCAGTCTTATTGGAAGGTCATTTTGTCCGAGCACCCAAAGAAAGAGGAGATTTTACCCTACATCGTCCACGGAGTCAGTATTTCTGATTTTTTCGTCCCTTTTAAAGGCGACTTCCAGGGAAAATTTTACAATTCTGCAATTCCACCAGCGGCGTCTTTTCCTAACAGCAAATCATGTCTTGACTTTGAGGAGTTCATTAGTTCCACTATCCTTGACCGTGTTAGAAACGGCTCACTCCTAGTTTGGGGTAAAGTTGGTTCGGTTCAGCCTCCCCATTTGGTATTACCCATTACTATAGAGCCCACTAAGCCTAGAATGTGTCATGATGAGCGTTTTTTGAACTTATGGATAAAAGATCTTCCACTTTCACTGGATTACCTCTCTGGCCTACCACGCTATGTGTTTAAGTCTCATTTCCAAACTACTTTCGACGACAAAAGTGGATATGACCACGTCAAGTTATCACCTGACAGTTTCACCTTCGTGGGCTTGGAGTGGAAACGCTGGTATTTTTGCTATAAGACGTTACCCTTCGGTTGGAAGGCCAGCGCTTATGTTTATCATACGATTGGTTTGGCCGCAACATGTCATATCCGCTCCCTTGGTGTCCCCTGCAGTCAGTATATTGACGACCGCCATGTTGGGCAGCTCGCCTTACGCCGAGATCTCCAGGATTCTCTGAAGTGGTCTAATTTTCAGCTCGCTGAGGCTGCTGCCTTTATTGTGTGTTCAGTTTTGGTTCGCCTTGGATACTTCATTGGCCTCTCTAAATCCGTTCCTATTCCCCAGACCAGAATCAGATTTTTGGGTTTTCTGTCTGATTCCATCCTTCAAGCTTTCCTTATCCCACAAGATAAGAGAATCAAGTTTGCCACACTTCGTGACTCCATTCTCCAGTGCCAAACTGTGTCCAAGACGCTTCAGCGATTCGCAGGCAAGATAACCTTTTTCTTTAGCTGTCCCAGCTGCACAGTTATATACTAGGGAAATTTACCGTGCTATTTCCCAGGCAAATCGTTCCTCTCGGCCTATCAAAGTTGTTGGTGACCTCCCTTCTGAAATAGCTCATTGGCGGTTTTTAGACTCTTGGTCCGACCACCTTCCCTGGATGGACGAGCCTCATTTAGTAGTGAATGTAACCAGCGACGCATCTCAGTACGGCTGGGGTGGAAAAATTTACAGTCCCTCTGGTACGCCTTTGGAGACTCGAGATCTCTGGAGAGAAGACGTCAGAGACAAGCCTATCGCAGTAAAGGAAACCCTCGCGCTAGTCAACACCTTGAAATCCGGAAAGTCGGTTCTTTCTAATTGTCGCGTGGATGCTCACGTGGACTGCCTAGCACTCATACAAGCGTGGGAAAGACAGGGGGCAAGAGTGAACAGCTTAACGATGCCCTCAAGGAATTGTTCCAAACTCTTCTCACCCAGAATATTTCCCTCTGTTTGCAGTTCGTACCCTCTCCTCTCAACCAAGCTGATGCTCTCTCCCGCGTTTTGTCTGATAAGGATTGCATGCTTGCCCCCGAGCCATGGAAGAAGTTAGAAAACCTCTTTGGCCCACACTCAATCGACTTGATGGCGCTCGACTCCAATGCTCAGATTGGATGTTCTGGTTCACCACTTCCCCATTTTACGCCTTTTGTAACACCGGGCTCTAGCGGGGTTAATGTATTTGCTCAAGATGTTGCCAGTCAAGAAAATGCCTATGTTTTTCCGCCATTCGTCTTAGTTGGTCCCCTTCTCCGTTTTCTCCAAAAAGGCTTGTTCTCGTTCACCATTGTAGTTCCAAAATTGTCTCCTCTACCGTATTGGTGGCCACTTATTCAAGCAAGAGCATCTGCCTGTGTCGTCCTAGGCCATAAAGCTGATTATGATATCGTGTTATTTCCATCTACACACCACGTTTTTTCTACACGTCCTTTACCTTGGGATCTGTATGCTTTTAGGGTAACCAAACCATATCCATCTCTCCTTTCTCCAGATTCAACGACCTAGAATCTGGAAACCGGCAGCTCCTTGCCTCGACTGCCGCTACCTTAATGACGCTGATTTCAACTTTTGTCAGAAATGCGGTTTCTGCCAGTCTGGTTCAGTTTCCCAACATCCTTCTAAGCGGCTAAAGATCGATTTCCAAGCAATCAATGATCGTTTGGAACATCTGGCTGAAGCAAAGTCCAACAAGAGTTATGAACGCCAAAAGTCTTCTCTTCACAAGGAACTTGTAAACTTTATTTCTTCCCTCCCGGTTCCAAAGGCTATTCCTTCTGCTTCCCCATCCGACATTAAAAAATTCTTGGTATGGAAGGATAAATCAGGGAAGACCGTTGTCCATCTACTGGATTGTCCAGACCTGGGCCTTCGCCAGCACGCTTCTTGTTCATGCCCAACCAGGTTGGCTGCTGGGACTGTGGACAGTTTAATTGGGAAACTTTGGTCCATTTTTGTTGAAGAAGGTTTGGGAGGAGAATGGGATGACCGTTTGGGTATTGGAAATCCCGTCTCCCATCCTTCTATTAAAGCTTATTTGAAGTGTATACGAGAGGAACAAGCCCAGGCTCGAGTACAGCCTCGTAAGGCCGTTCCCCTTTTTACAAATAAATTTTTGGTTATAACGCGTTCAATCCTGTCTAAACTTAGGAAGCCTGACACTTCGCCTTTGCTTTTATACATCCTCAGTAGGGATCTTAGTTTCTTTTGCATTGACTTTTTCTCGGGAAACCGTTCATCGGACCTGGGAAGAACTAAATCTAAGGAGGTGCTTCTTTTTCCCGACTCCTCCGGGTTACTCTTTAACCATACTTTTGGAAAGACATTAAGGGGGAATTCTACACACTCTTTTTCTGTAAGAAGTTCAAGTAATTCTGATATCTGTCCAGTTAGTAATTTTTTGTTGTATCAAAAAATCTGTCGTTTAATTAAGGTAGATATTTCTCAGGGCTATTTATTCCGCGCCACCAACAAGGCTGGTCACATTTCTAATAAACCTTTCAATGGTTCTTCAGTTTATAATCGTTTTAAACGTATCTTAAGGATGCTGGCTTAGACGGCTGCGAAACTCCCCACAGCCTTTGTGCCGGATGTTCTATTACTTTGGAACTGTTGGGAGTTTCTAAGTCTAACATTGCCAAGCACGTAGGTTGGCGTTTCATAAGTATGGTAGATCATTACAATGACTTAGAGCAGATTGTAAAACCCAGTCATACAGCTGAAGTTTTGTCATCTTCCGCTCCGTCCCAGGTTTCTTCCGCCGCCATCAGGATGTTATTTCCTCTTATCAGGATATTAATGAACTTAAGGGTTTCCGTCCGGCTTTTCCTTAGCCTTTTCGCACTGTTTTGTGACTTTGTAGTTTTCTTTTTGTTTGCAATAAAAGCTTTTTGAGTTATGGGGAGAGTTACGGTTTTTTGTGTATTTTCTGGTATCGAACGCAATATACCAAGTCAAAAGTAGGTCCTGGGTTCGTCACAAAGAAGACATCAATGGGGCCTAGCCCTTTTGAAACCAAGCACAATAGACTTCCCCAATACAATGAAACAATTATATATATTTGGACTTGTTATTTGGGGCATCTCTTGTATTTTGTTAGGACCTTACCTCCCTGCCTGGCTTTTGGGTATAGTAGCTGTAGGGCTCGCTTCTTCCCATATCTTATCCTTGCCTGAGGCGTTTGGGAGTGAGGGCTCCCAGTGGGAATTTATTACTATTCTCACTGGGGCCATCTCGTACAAACGTCTCAAATATTTTCAGGATTCAAGAATAAAGATTCCCGCGCGTTAGTAGTCCCCTGGGTAATTGTTATTCACACAGATTTTGTATAAATAGGCTTGTTTTGGCCTGTTTAGTCCTATTTTCGTGAAACGTTCGCCAGCCGTCAGTTTGACGTCCCTCCCTCCTCCCCGCAGCGATGACCACTGTCGCCATCCTAGCTAGCTCCTACTCCTCTTCGCCTCTGGGCTCGCTTCTTCCCATATCTTATCCTTGCCTGAGGCGTTTGGGAGTGAGGGCTCCCAGTGGGAATTTATTACTACTGTCATTATGAAAAGCCTGGTGGTGGCTTTGATTTCAGTCACAGGGGAGTTTGGGGCTGAATGGGAAAACAATGCAATTATCGCTGAATTTTTAATGAGAATGATTTTAAAATGACCGTGATATTTATATAAAGATCACACATAATCTTTATATAAAGATTACTGATATGGGTAGTAATTGTTCTGTTTTCTTAGTGCAACAAATGGTGACTTAAATATTTTTGTGCACTGTTTTACGAAATCTGGTCTTTCGCCATTCTATTTGGAATGTTCTCAACAAAATAAACAACCAACAGTTTAACAAGTGAGCCGTTATTTGAATGACACCAGCGCCCTCGTGTAAATTGCCAGGTAAGCGACTGGTTCGCAGATGCAAGCTGCTTATTTCTACTCGTTCTCTACCTCTGAAAAAAAAATTATCAGCCGTTTTATCTACCTTACCTGACAACTTTTAGCATAGCATTTTTCAGTAGATGTTTTCCCTCAGAACTATAAAATCCCAAAACTTTTCGACAGGAGCCAAGAAGCAATGGTCACTTCGTCGAAGACGTGGCACATGTGTTGTATGCTAATCAGTCTAGTCTACTTGTTTTTCTCGTATTCTAATTTCCCCTTTGTACAAAAGTGCAATCGTTTTAATTCGGAAGGGACACGCTTTTGAAAGAATGTTTTTGAAGCTGTTAAAAAACTCGCAGTACGTGTATTAAACCTGATAATACACTACTGCTCGTTTTTTTAAACTATACTTAAAATTCTTCAACTTGATCTTAACATCAGGAACCAGTCTAACGTGTCCTTGGATTTTATCACAGCCACAGAAGGAAAGGAACCAAACTAATTTGGGTGCGACTGTCAGAAGAGTGTATTGATGTACCATTTCTTGCCAGTATAGAACAGATGCTGAATGATCCATCCATCCATCTTGGCACAGGTGAAGTTTTGTCGGTATGTATTCTTTGTAAACAAACAGTTTACACCATTGACGTTACACTCTTCAAAAAACCATAATTTTTGGAGTTTATATTGTGTGGTTCATGGAATCAATTTATCCATACCCACCTCAATTAATCGGAGTAAGGAGTAAAATGAATGTAAAGCCAGAGATTTGGAAAAAAATTTATGTAAAGCTGAACTGGAGGTTAGGGAGGGAGGGGGAGATTTCAATCCAAAACATCCATAAGATGATGTCATGGTCGGTGCCAACCCTGGCTTGGTACCACTAACAAGTAAAGGTGTTTGAATTGAAACTGACCACCGTCTGAGATATTCTGATACATTTAAGAACAACTTTTTAACAAGAATTATACCTGTTAGGGGAAAAATTCCACAAACCTCTGGTGTCCTTTAAAATGTAAGGGTTCCTTTCAAAACATCTGCAGTTATATATAAAATTATAAAATGTAAATTTTATCTCGGAGTCCCACCAGAGAACAATATTGCTAAAATGATACAGAATTTTATTATTCAATTTGAAAATTCAAAAAATGGTTTAGAAACCTTGTGAATAGTTTTATATCTAGTGACACAGGCATGCAGAAATGCTACATTGTATTGTTCTGCATGTATTGATCTCTACATTATTTTTTTAGGTGGAAACCCCACACCAAAGAACAGATGGAATAATTGGAGACTTGTGATGGCGATGTATTCGCTCATCATCCACTTTTTTCAAGGGAAGCAAAAGCAATTCAAATAATGCTTTATTATGATGATGTTGAAGTTGTAAATCCTTTTGGAAGTAAAACAGCAAAGCATAAATTTGGTAAGTGTTAGTTTCATGCCGTTTGATATATGTTCAGTTGGGATGCTATTGTAGGGCGGGGCAGGGGGGAGTCATGGAGTGAAAAGGAAGAATATTTTTTTCTGCATTATTAGGGAGGGATCCAAGCCCCTCCCTCCCTGTAGATCTGCCACTCATATCAATGTACAGGTGAAATAAGTTCTTTTCAATATTTATTATATTTTAGCTGTAAGTGATTAATTGTACTGCTAGTCTTTATAATACATGCACTGGGAGTGAATTTCTGCTACTATAATCTCATTCCAGTCCACCCAGGCTGAGATATCATTTCAAAGTGATTCAGATCTTGAACAGCTATTGCTTTGGGCCCAAACTGGAAATTATACATTGCATGATTTCTGCAGTTACTACATTTCTGATATAAAACCTGTAAATGTAATTGTGCAATCCGTTTATCAATAAAATGTTTCTCACACTTGTTTAATAATTTTTTAATTATTATAATAATAATTATTAAGTAATTAATTATTCTGAGGATATTTATGAATAATCTTGCACTTTTAGAGCAAGCAAGTAAAAAGTTATGGGTGAATGCAAATATTGCACATGTACAAAGGTATAGTATCTTTTTTAATACAAGATGCATGGTTATGTATTGTATAGTACAAGTAGATTTTTTAGGCATGGAACAAAAGACATCACTACGAGGCTTAGGGGAAAAAAACCATATAAATCCCTACTATCATTCCCCTAAGACTCTTAGTGATGTCTTTTGTTTTAAGTTGAATTTTAATATATCGAAATTGGGCTAATGGTTTCAAATTTGAGGTAATGTAAACTTCTCAACACTTTAAATTGTTACATTCTGCAATTATCTTTGATATACAATTTTACTGTACATGATCTGCAAAGGAGTCGCATTTACCAGTGGTTAAAATTAAATGGGAAAAATTAAAAGACGTCACATGCTCTCACCAGGTCAAACACGCTTATAGGGAGATTTCAATAAAAAAAAGTGCACAGATCATTGTAATTATTTGCCTGGAAAAAAATAACTTAATTTGTGACAAGTCAATGACTAGCTTGGTGTGGTGGCTTATGAGGGGTGGTTGCCCTAGGAAGTTTAAATAATTCAGTTGCACTCAATATTTATTTAATTAATCTTCTTACATGTAGGTAATCACACCATTGCCATTGTCAAAGGCAAAGAGGAGTATGAAACTCTTAAAGAGTCATTGGCGAATGTTATCAAAGATGTAAATGAGTTGGCAGATGAGGGGCACATTGTCATCAATGGAGAGAAGGTTTATTTGGAGCTTTACTTGGGAGGAGATTATAAGGTAATCAACACTTACATTCATTTTTTGAATTCCCTTGATCAAAGATTTCATAACCCTCATTATTCCTTAACCCAGCTCTGCAACATAATGAAAACAAATTAAATTACATTTCTATTTTTTTTTTCAGTTTCTACTCATCGCAATGGGAATGAAGGGGGCCACATCAAACAACAGTTACATCTGGTGTACAATTCACAAGAATGAAAGGTAATTATGTTGACCAGCTGGTAAGGCAGAAACATGAACAATAGTTCTGGATAAACGCAACAATCTTTATTCACAACAGGCGGCCATGCTTTCTTGTTTCACACACACAAGTAATACCGCTGACCCTAAGATACACAGTCCTACAAACATCCTTCCTTTCAAAGAGAAACTATTAACATCTTAATATGTTTCTTGACCATACAATAAATTCTTAACAGGAACAGATAATGTCAGGTAAGAGTCCGAGAGCGCTATTGTGGTAAGCACATTCTAGTGTTAGTCCTTTTTTTGTCAAAGGTCTAGTCTCTTCGGTGGTAAAATCGGTCGACCATAACGAGATGTTTGCACTGGACTTTCAGCCAGTGAAGGCGTAGCCACGCCAGGACTATCGGTGTTGGGGACTGCTGTAACTGGTGTAGGCGTGGTCACAACAAGATTATCAGCGGTAGGGACTGCTTGCTGTTCGACGGCAGGTTGCTGATCACAGGTAAGTGAAGCCTCGGCAGGTCTTAGATGAGTTCTATTCCGTTGCACTTATCCGTCTTGCGTTCGGATGATGTATGAACGTGGTGTGACCTCGTTTAAGACTTCTCCGTAGTTCCACCTATCACCCCGATGTTTATCGTTGGGTTTGCTGTAAACAAATTGACCAGGCTCAAGCGGCGTCAGTTCCTTGCTGGCAGTTTTGTCATAGTAAGCTTTTGCTTTAGCTCTTCTGTCTAGATGCTCATCACATACCACTGCTACTGGTGGTACAGACTGCCGTAACAACGATTCAGACACGGGCAAAATTGACTTTGTTCGACGGCAAAGAAACCTCTGTGCCGGGGAGTAGGTCATACCTTGAGGCGGTGTATTCCTATGCTCCAAAAGACCATTAAGCAGGTCGGACTTTTTTAACATCCTTTTGGCCTCTTTTACAGCAGATTCTGCTTTACCGGTGGCTCTCGCGTAATACGGCGATCGGGTGATCAACTGGAAATCATAAGCCTTGGCAAAATTCGAGAACTCTTGAGAGACATACTGGGGCCCATTGTCCGACGAAAACTTATCAGGAACACCATAACAGGCGAAGTGTGCCTTTGTGACTGAGATAACATGTGCCGCAGTGATGTCATCGTTTAACAAGTCAACCTCGAACCAGTCACTGTAATAGTCTACTGTCACGGCATACCAACGCCCTCCTTGCTTTAACAGGTCTTTTGAGATAAACTTCCATGGGCCTTGTGGTATTTCATGAGACAACATTGGTTCTTTTGGTAGTGATGAACAGTAGCTAGCACACAGAGCATTTGGCACTTTCTTGGAGAATTGCCGCTTGCATTCCAGGCCAGTACATCACTTTACGTGCACGACGCACCATACTTTCGCCCCCTGGTGACCTTGGTGGAGTTTTTTCAGCAAAGTAGACTGTAATGCCAGGGGTACGACTACTTTTTGTGACTTGTACAGCACACCATGATATACTGCAAGTTCATCACTCCAAGGGTAATAATGACGGAGCGCTGTTGGAACATGGGATTTGTCAGATGGCCATGAGCCACAAACTCACACAAGACAAACAAAGTAGGATCAGCTTTCGTTGCTACTTTGATTTCCTCCAACGTATGGGGGTGCATTTCGGGAGAATTCAGTTCTAGGCTCTCCAGCTCTGCTCTGAACAACTCATGATTATCCCCTGAGTAACAGTGAAACACTTCTTCTTGGGGACCAGAGGGTGCAAGCCGATCTAAAGCGGCTCTTGACAAGGTATCTGCCAAGTACATGTACTTGCCCTTCTTATACACTACCGTGAACTTGAATGGCTGAAGCTGAAGCATCATGCGCTGTAAGCGCTTTGGCGCATTACTTAAAGGTTTCTTGAATATAGTTTCTAAGGGTTGGTGGTCAGAGTGTACTACAACATCTTGCTTACCATACAGATACTGGTAGAACTTAGTGCACGCAACTTTAATGGCCAAACACTCTTTTTCAATAGGAGCATAGTTGGTTTCAGTAGCCGACAATGTGGAGCTGGTGAAGGCCACGGGTTGCCCATCCTGTAACAATGCTCCCCCCAGACCCGTGTCACTGGCATCTACTTGTAACACACATGGTTTGTTCACATCAAAGAACTTCAACGTCGTTGCGTTTGCAATTACCCTTTTGGCTTCTTTGAAGGCTTTGACATGTTGCGTGGACCACGACCAGACTGCACTGGTGTGTGTCAGTTCGTTAAGTGGCTTCACAATTTTGGCAAGATTCGGCGTGAAGCGCGACAAATAGTTGAACATACCCAGGAACCGCTGAACTCCCTTAACATCTTGAGGTGGGTCCATGTCAACTATGGCTTGAACACGATCAGGATGTGGAGAAATTCCACTACTACTGAGAAGATGTCCCATCCAGGTAACCTGCTCGACTTTGAATTGAAATTTCTTTGGGTTTAGCTTAAGGTTTACTTCTCTGCAGCGCAACATTAAGTTCGATAGGTTCAGGTCATGATCTTTTTCTGCCTCCTCAACGGTTTCTCCACTACCAAAGACTAAGATGTCATCAGCCTTGTTAACAACAACTTTCAAGCCTTCCAGCGCTTCGTGCTGCCTTCGCTGATACTCTTCTGGCCCTAAACTTACACCAAATGGCATACGCAACCAACGGTACCGCCCTATTGGGGTGTGCATGGTTGTTAAAAATAAAGAATCCTCATCCAATACAATGCTTGTGAACCCTTTATAAACGTCTACACAGGAGAAAATTTTAGCATTGCTTAACTTTGGCAACAACTCGTCAACAGTGGGAATAGGGTACTTTGGGACCTCAATGACTTTGTTAACGGTTTGACTGGGGTCAATACAAACGCATATGCTCCCATCAGGTTTTTCTCTGTAGACACTGTTAGAAATCCACGCCGTTGGTTCGCTGACTTTCTGCAAGATACCCTGCTTTTCCAAGTCATGTATGGCCTCTGCTACTTTCGTCTCTTTGGCCACAGGACACCGATGGGGATGAGCTTTAACTGGAGTCACATTAGGGTTCATGGAGATGTGTAAGGGTGGGCCCAAAGTTCCTAAACCTGTATGGACATCCTTGAAAACATTTAGAACAATGCCCTTGGTTAAATCTCCCCACGGAACAGGCACATGAGGAGCACTAAACTGGCTGGGACTACTTGTTTCTGGCTTCTTTTAAGCAACAACTGCAGCAGTATCATGTACATCACTTTCATCTCCATGACTGTGGGTTACTGGATCAATACTACTGGGCAAGTCTGACTCGACGGATTTAAGCTCTCTTGCTCGAATATCAGGTAGAGTGGTTGGTACGGTATCCCTGTGTAGTGTCACTATCTCGCCGTTGGCACACTGTTGCAGTACTGTCTTTCTGGACACTTGGAGCTAACAGTCGGGTAGTTCCTTTTATCACAATCAGCCCCAACTTGACACAGTCGGATCCACTTAAAGGGGTGGTTGTGATCCCATGTCCTCCTTACTCAACAGCTGAAATTCAAGAGGGTAACACTGTCCTTGAGTTTCAAACTAACTCGACTTGCCCCACAGGTGTGATAACACCTCCTCCATAGGTGTGCAGAGTAGCGTGAGACGGCCTGATCGGTGAATTGACATCAAACCCGGCTGGACACATACTCCAGAGATCATCCACTGCCAGTGTATTGTTGTGTTTTCCACACAAATAACTTCCTAGCTGCAGATAATTTGATTGCGGCAAAAAACTTTTTTCCTTTCTGCACTGAAACAGTTCTCACAGAGTGAACCTCCAAGGTAAACAAACGATATACTTCCTTCTCACAATCAGAACCACACTCATTAACGGCATTCACATTCTGAGGTTTGCTCATACATTTCCTAGCCACATGCCCTTCTTTGCCACATTTTCTACACACATACTTAAGTAGAACTGCACAACACTTTTCTCTAGGATGACTAGGCTTAGCTCCACAATAGTTGCACTCAATTTGGTACGATCCTTTATGCTGATTATCACTTTGAGACTGGAAGTTTTATCCACCCAGTTGACTTGCTCCTGATCTCCCCGCATTTGCCTCATCAGTCTTTTGGCATCAGTTGAAGATTCATAGTTTTTAGCTATTTCAACAACAGTTCGAAAAGCCACAATTTCTCCTACCTTGTTGCGATGACCATTAGTTTCAACTTTCCTTATAGAGTTTCATCTACTAAACCAGCAATGAACCTGTCACGACAACTTGATCCTCAAAGTCCCCATATTCACAATATTTGGCTCGCTCTACCACTCGACATTCCCAAGAACTAATTGATTCTCCTTTGGCTTGAAACATGCGACCCATTTTTGTTCGCTCGGCTTGAACACTCACAGTACCACCAAATCTCTTAACAAGAGGGTTGCTATTATCCTCGTCAGATAAACCCAGCATCTTGTTATTTGGATTTATTAGCCTCTTCATCTTCAGTGGAAGCGTGGCTCACAGAGTAGACAAGCAGAGATCAGGTGTTTTTTCATTGTGCGGTTCCACTCTCGCCACCAGGGTCATATTTGCAGCCTTCTTTCGGAACAAACCAACCCATCACCGTACAGTTATCAATGTAGTCTAAAATGAAACAGTCGAGGGCTTCTCTTTCGTCTAACCCTTCTTGCATCCGAGGGACCGGAATACCAACCGGTGTACCCGCCATTATAACAGCAACCGCGACCAGGTTTGTTATAAACAACTTGACAACAAAGTGGCGGGAATACCTCGAACGAAAACTACCACAGTTCGATTTCATCCAGTGAAGACAGGACAACTAAAACTCACTGTAAACGTCAGGTGAGTGTTCGTCTACTTCTGACACCATGTTGACCAGCCGGTAAGACAGAAACATGAACGATGGTTCTGGATAAACGCAATGATCTTTATTCAAAACAGGCGGCCATGCTTTCTTGTTTCACACACACAAGTAATACCGCTGACCCTAAGATACACAGTCCTACCAACAATTACATTGTAAAATTTACATTTAATGATCTCATGACTCTTCATCACTGAAAATAAAGTATTGAACATGATTTATTTGTTTGTAGGTGTCCCATGACCCACTCCTGTTCACATTTTCAAACACCTGAACTCCCGATAAATCGAACCTTCAAGGGAAATAAATAAAGTTCGAGAGACAAATGAGACACAATTGAATTTTTTAGCATTTGGTTTCTTGAAAAATGACAACAACAAAACATAACAATTAGAAACTAAAACTGTTAACACAAAGAGCAATTTGTATACATTTCAAGAATACATGCTTGCAGATTCTCACTTTTGCTTTAAAATAAATAAGTTAAGCTTAAGCTTAAGTCTTATCAATGTTCTGAAGAATATTTTCACTGCATATTTTTGCTCAGTCTTTAAACGAAAGCATGTAAGGTTTAGGCTTAATTACAGCAAGTTTAAATGAATGAAGCAAATTAGTGCAAACTTCAAGTTACCGAGTGTTTTGAGTTATCAGGAGTCAACTACAAATAACAAGAGTGTTTAAAAGCAACTTATAAACATAAGCTTACCTTTCTCAAAAGCAAAAGCGGCCATTTTCTTTCTGACGTAAAATAAAAAGCGTGCGCGCAGATAATATTCTGCAACGACCGCTCGTCAGATGGACTTTCGTCCCAAGTGAGACTTGGCTTCCTGTTACACACTTCCGGTTTGTCCTTTATTTATACCAGATTTATCTGAGGGACGCGATCGCGAGTGAGAATACTTGAACAAAATCATGTCTCCTACGGAAGAACAAGAATCGCGAACGGGAAGACAGCTTATTTTTAACGATTCAAGCACGAGCGCGTTCCAAAGATTCAAAATTGAACCACTGATCTTACAAAGCCTTTTATTCCGGGTTTTATTTCACAGTTTACAATTCATGACAGCCAAGTTGGCGATTTCATAGAAGAAATGGGAGCATTCCTCGAAGGGCATTTAGCCCAATTGGATGCTGTAAGTTTGTCAATTATATAATTGTTCTAGATTTATTAAGTTAAAATTATATTCAGTATAAGCTCTTCCACAGATATAGGGAAAATGATTTTCACATGAGCAAGCGCAATAATAAGCGCAAGGACATGCGAAAGCACAAGAGTCCAAACAAACACTGAGAAGTGCAAACACAAGAGTCCAGCAAGCGCAAGCAAAAGATTCAAAACATTTTGATCATTGTGTTTGTACTTGTGTTTTCCTTGAGTTTATGCAAGTGTTTTGCTTGAGCTTCTAGTAAAATCCTGAAAGCATATTTTTCACTTTTCACTATTATTTTATCAAATACTTGTGAAAATAATTGTGTTTAAACTAAAATTTTTCAATTTGCATTGGTTTTCAGGGGAGCCCACAAATGCATTACCTGACAAGATGGTAAGTCAGAGCAGATTATTTTTCCTAGTCTTTAAGCTTTGGTGTTATTAGTTCTTAGCTAATAGTGGAACTCATTGTATGCTATCTGTCAACATGAAATAGGGACCGCATGGTGATGTTTGCGGTGTTATTTCTGAGGGACCAGCCAGCTGTTCGAGAAAGGCTGGAGCAGACCGCACAGCAGACCTCTGGAGGTAAATGTCTAAAAAATATTCTGCTTTGTTCCAACAGCAAAGATTTGGGCGAAATATTTCATGTACTACTACATTTGTATTTTTTTTTGTAGTGTCGCAGAACCAGAATGCGGCAAAGAAAAATTAAAGACGTGTAAAAACTGAAACCTGAACATTGTAATTAATCTGGTATAAATAAACTAGTGTGCTTTGCTCATTTTAATGTTCTCTTCAATTGTGTTCTCGTCATGGAAACATTTTGATAAGACGGGTGACTGCGGTTTGTTATGAGTGTTAAGTTGGGTTGGTCACAAACTTTTATTACATTTGGTGGCTTCTAAAGAAGCCTTTTTTGTGGGAGCTGAATAGCTCACTGCATCAGGTTTCCGGCGAAGTAATTCTTCGTGAACTTCACCTGGACTTTCTCGACTGGGCGGGAAGCTGTTTTATGGCCTTGCTCATCCAGGAAGGCAGGTGACTTGCCAAGAAACAACTTCAAACAAACAGGACTGTTCACCTGGGAACAGCCGCCTGTTACGGTCAGACATTTCTTCAGGGAAGATCCAAGACCTGCTTCAATCAGCTCCTCTTCATTGACAAGGTACGGAGTCCCTCTGAGGTCGGACGGCATTTCAGGAAAGATTGATCGCAAGACGTCTTGTCTCATCGTAATGGTTTCGTTGCAGGCCAGGCGCGATTTCAAACCCTTTTCAAAGAGAAGAGCAAGTCACTCTTTGCATTCCTCTGCACGAAGTGGATTGACAGATCTGTTCCCAAAGGCAGCAATGAGGTCCTCTGGCAAATGTTCGGCTGGTTCCCACGTGTTTTCTGCTGGGGAGTAGTTCTTCCACTTAATGGAGTAGTCTGCTCTGCCTGCCTTAATTCGCCACTAGCCACTATGCATTCAACTTCATAAACACCCATAATTGAGGGTTTGGCCTTGGGACGGTATCTCAAACTAAAGCTGGGATCACGCACATCATTACATAATGATGCGTAAAAGCCTTGCGGATGTCTCGTGCGCTTTCACATTTTGCCTCCAGAGCAGTTTTATCAATTGAATGATTTGAAAACAAAGTTAAACCTTTTATACGTTTTGAACGATCAAAACGGATCCAAATTTGAATAATAATTTTCACAAACAAAAGAATGTTATTTCCCACAGGAGTAGTTGTTGTCGTGGGCTGGCTTGGGGCGGGTGCGTTAAGGTCTTTCAAAACAGCCCGAGACTATTTCACAGATTTATTCAAACATTTTAAACCACGAGCAACACTGAAGCAGAATGCCCAAGTCCGTCAGGATAACCCAATGCGATGTCCAAGTCAGCGCGATTCATTGACACACCACGCTTCTTTTCTGGGGCGCCAAATTTCTTTCTTCATGAGACTGCTTTCACAAAACAGCTAGATTAAAATACTGGCACACGAATTTGTTGACAAAACGTTTATAGACAAAGACAGAAAGTGGCCTTCCTTAAATTGAGAGTCAATTGCTTGTTTCACAGAGGCAAAAACTTAATAGACAGGCCAGTTATTTTTGCGAATTTCCTTTTTGCAAAGCGCAAGTTGTAACGTTTTGCGCTCCTCTAGTCGCGTGTGACTTGCACTCGCTGCCTTCACTTGCCGTTTTTATTTTTGTGGGGGGAAATTTTATGTGATTTCGCGCGTTCCTCTGCCGTGCAACTCAGCGACCTTTTACGCCTCACGCTGCTTTCAAAACCATTTAGTCTGAATGAAACTATTTCAGATAATGTTTTTAATACACTGGACAGTCTCTCTCTTAATTTTCTCACAAACTCTTTGATAAATTGCTTTGAATAGGGAATAGTTGACCGGTGGAGTAAAAATGCGCAACGATGAAGTACGAGCGAGTGACCCGCGCATCGCACTCGCTATTTGGCAACGCTTTTAAAAAAACTCTGTTCTGCAGAAAATGTTTGGACATCGCGTTCTAACCATCGCAAGTCTAACGAGTAAAAAGAAAATCTTGCTGAACACAAATTTGTAGACAAAATGCTTTGTAAAGAATGCGGCCCGCCTTTAATTAGAGCGCTATTGTTAACTTTATCACACCTTGGGATTTCCTTCACGCATCAAACTGTTTGATTGACAGCAATTGAATCTGCGAAGAGACTGGATTATTCCCAAAGCTTAATCTGATGACCAATTACAGCCGACTAGTTCTGTATATGCAAATTATTATGCCGCTCATTGAGAAACTGTGCACTGTAAATACATGTCGCGAAAGACAATAGCATTCTGGGCGATGTTTGCTCTTTCACTACCCTCATCTTCATTAACCATTTTCCTTTTTCTGGGAAAAAACTTTTGATTCACAGGCTTCAAATCGAAAGCCCCTTGCGTCGTCGCGGCGGCTTTGCAAAGTTTCGCGCTTTGGCTTTGACACTCAAGTTGTTTTATATTCTAAGGCGGTGTTGGTGTTTGATTATGCGTTGTAAATTTCTTACAAGACAAACTAAATCCACACAAAATCATGGGGTTTTCTCAATTCTATGCATCATGGGCTTTTTAAAGAGATGAATATCAAGATTTAAGTTATTCACGATCATTTACGTGAATTTATTTGTCGGTGAAACAGAAAACGCACACAAGCTAAATTTGATACTCGTGCCTTTTTTGAAAAATATGTGACACAACTTGTGATAAGCGTGTGATGAAGAATTTGAAAGAAAGCATCACTAGACATTAAAGTCTATAATCATGCGGAAAAAACGGTCAACGGTTGAGAGTTTCGAGATGATTCAAGTCAACTTTTTCACAAATTGTACCTTCAAAGGCAGTGTATTTTACTGTTTCAATTGTAACTTTATTGTAACTTTATACGAAGAAGCAGCTTCAGCCTTGCAAATAAGACAAGAATTACAGTGATTTACACGTGCAGTTATGAAAACGATAAGAGCGATAAAGTTCAGCAACAACAATGCAAATTAAGGGTACTACCTGATTCTGATCCAGAACGTCTGCAGCTGTTGTTGACGTCCTCTTCCTTCTGGCCATGGGACGAGGTACTTGCGCATTTATAATTTCTTTGATGACCTAAACAAAAAAGGTGACTATGTAGGTCGAGCCGGAATAGACCCTCCCACGGTTTTTGTCGCCATCTTGGTTGGGGGGCAAACATGGCTACAATTACAGTAAATGTGTGGGATTTTGGCGGAGTTTGAGCCTCTGTAACTGTTCAAATGTTTCAGAACTTGACTCAGAATACGTATTTTAAAAGGTATTTTTCATGAGATTCTTTTCGTTAAATATAGTGAACAAACCAAATTATTACGGCCACAAACAAACTTTTAAAACTTTACACAAACCCTTGTAATCAAAACTGCAAATTTGCCGCAAAATTACAAGCGACATGAGAAGATTTCTAATTCAGTTTTTACAAACGTTGTAGCGTTTGTAATGATGTAATTTTCGATCATTTTAATAACATAGATAAGATGCACAAAAATACCTTTAAATTTTGGAAGTCTGTCGATGTGGAGTGGAGTTACGGAGGTTCATAGTCGATAAAAATCTCATACATTTCACTGTAATTGTAGCTATGTTTGCCCCCCCAACCAAGATGGCGCCAAAAACCGTGGAAGGGTCTATTTACTTTCTCAGGCTTATACAACATCTCAAGCTTATACAACATCCTCATCATCATATGTCCTACAATCGCGAACTTTTCTTGTAAGAACTGATTGCATGCATGAAAAAACAGCTAATATATGCCAACTTGCATATAAAAGTAAATACAGAACCACTAAAATGACATGTGCTCTAACATACCTTCCGACGAGCTCGTGTGGAGGACGCTTTTTCTGCTTGTTTCTTCCAAACAGTCAGCATAGAAAGTGGATGGAGTGTCCTTCTGAACCCTTTAATGTGCAATTTCCGCTGAAAGCAGTCTTCGCAAAAGAGTTCCGAACAGATCACAAAAATACCTTGCGGCTTGAAATTTTTTTATTTACTGCGTCAGTACAATATTACATAAATGAATACAGCACTCTCAACATACTCGCACACAGCACACATACACACACACACGTTTATATACTCACATCTAGCATTGATACATCAGAGCTATTATATTTTTCATTTTTCCATTAATTTATCTAAACTCTTATTTTTACATGTATTTTTCTGTTTCATATTTTATATTGACTTTAATTTTATAACTATCTATGTTAGGAAGTGCTTCATTCCTTCTGCAATTCCGGAGATATATTTATCCAAAAAGTAGTAAATAATTACGTAAGGGACATTCCAGTAATAAGATACCAAGAACTATATCTTTTAAGAAAAATAATACGTCTCGAAATCTTTCCAAAATACATAATTTATGAATGAGGACAATTGTATAAGAAATGAAACAGTTTCTGATTCCATTTTACAGAAAGAACACAGACTATCTGTCCTGTATCCTATCTTATAAAGCTTAGAATTTGGGCAAAGGATAGAATTAAGTATCTTAAATTGAAAGGCTTTAACGTATGGTTCAAAAGCAACAGAGTGGGGCAGGAGAAATGCTTGTTTTAATAACTCATCGGATAAATTAAACTCATTCTTTAATTTTTGGGCATAATTAGGAAAACATGCTTTTTTGCTGATTAGAAAGGAATAATAATCTTTAGATTTCTTTTTCGATATATCAAAAACACCGCCATGACATTTGAACGATGGGTCAAGGCCAAGATTATTAGAAAGGTACTGATTGTCTCAAACCGGTCCATTCTAAAAAAATTAGCCCTTTTAATTTTACTTGCAATTAATTCGTAAGATGCTGTATTACTTAGGTCAAAAACGTAGGTCTTCTACTGTATAAATACCGTAATTAAAGTATTTCTTGTAAAAAATTGTTTATTGTCTATTTTAATATTCTTGTTATTCCACACTATATAATCCCAATGGCCGTTTTCACACTAGAGACGGACAAATCGTCTGGACGGACAAGTCGTCTCAGACGAACAAGTTGTCTTAGTGAGAAAACGGGACAAACAAACTTTTGGATGTAAAAGTCGTCTGATTTTGTCCGTCGATTTGGCCGTCTATTAAGACGATTTTTCCTGGACGATTTGTTCGTCTAAAGGATAAGTCGTCCAAAGTGCGACTTAAATTCACACCAGACGAACAAATGTTTTGTATCTCGATCCCAGTACTCGCTAAGGGGAATGGAACTAGTAAAGGGAGTGACGGTTTATGGGAAAATCAAAATGGCGGATAGAAAGCAAACTAACCAAGCCTGTTAGTGCCAGGCCCCTTGCTTTCAAAATCGTCTGTTTGTTCATTCAGATATGAATTTACGATGACCAACACAAGGCGAGTTGTCCGTCTAGGATTCACGTTACACGAACAAATCGTCGGACCACTTGTCCGTCCAGACGATTTGTCCATCTTCTAGTGTGAAATGGGCCAATCACAATTAACAGCGTTAACTTCCCGAAATTCTGACCACCACTTAAGTAATTCTAAGTAAAACTCGGAGGTAATGGAGAGATCTTTCACATTATAGTTACAGCTAAAGAGCATTAGCCTTCCTGAATCTTTCAAAATATATTTTAGATAACATTTCCATGGACCAGAGTCGTCCCCAAATATCCTTTTAAGCCAAGAAAGTCGAAGTGATTTAATCAAACTTTCAATATCCACCATTTTGATGCCTCCTCCTTTGTAATTGTTAATAGCGGATAATCTGGTAACTTTATCTTTACCTTTCCATAAAAAAATTATATATTAGATGATTTAATTCCTTAACTATATGTTCAGGAGTAGATAATAAGGAGGATGTATAAACAACCATTGGTAGAAGTAAGGATTTAATTAAAATGACTTTTCCATAAATGGACAATCCCCTAGAGGACCAGATATGCGTTAGCTGTTTTATCTTGTCAAGTTTTTCAGAAAAGTTCTTAACAAAGTAATTTTTTATCATACGTAAAGAAAACTCCAAGGGACTTAATTGGAACTAGAGACCACTAAATTCCAAGGGGCTTCATGTCGCTATCTTTCAAACAAGCTATTTACTTTCAAACCAGACATTTCCTTAAATTTGTCAAGTAACTGAAAAAGTTTATGGGCTGATTCTGTCAGAGAGTACTGCAGTAGTGTCATCCACATATTGAAGGAGCTTAGTTTCTTGTCCAATTACAATTCCCTTTATTTCCTGGTTCTCTCTAATAGCAATTACTAATATTTCAACAGCTAAAACAAAACGATAAGGTGAAAGAGGGTCTCCCTGCCTGACTCCATGACTTAAACTGAAATTCTCTGAAAACAAACCGTTATTTATCACACAACTTTTAATATTCATATAAAAATGTCTTATCCGACGCATGAAGTCCGAGCCAAAGTTAAAAACGTTCAGACATTCGAATAGGAAGTTCCAATCTAGAGTGTCGAAAGCCTTTTGCAAAATAAATAAAGATGAGCAGACCAGGTACGTTTTCTTTTTCCGTAAAATCCATAATGTCAAAAATCTATCCAACTGTTTCACCAATGTACCTATCTTTATATAACCAGTTTGGTTGTGGTGTATTATGGAAGGCAATACATTTTTAATTCTAATGGCAATAACTTTTGATATGATTTTAGCATCAACATTGGCGAGAGAAATCGGTCTCCAATTTTCTATTTGTATATGATCTTTTCCTTTTTTTTTTCAATTAGGGTAATGACAGCTTGCCTTTGAGAATTGGACAATTCTTTTTCAAAAGATTCATTTAAGCCCCATTTACACGACATTCATTTTGGGTGTGGCACTCCTAAATTTGGCACGCGGGCCGATAACTTAGGGCACGGCCCGCTTGATTTTTGCTGTGTAAATGCAAAATGTTTGGCACGCGTGCCCAAAAATTTAGGCGGCCCGAGACCACCTCAGGAGGTAGTCCCAGCCTGCCTAAAAAGAGGCCCGCGTGCCAAAGCGAATGCATTCTCATTCCCAGAGCCTTCGGCGATGAGGCGAAAATAACTTTTGGCACCAAAATTTCAATAACACAGGCGCAAACGTTTGTTGTTCGCGACAAGAAAGATGGCCTCGAGAGGGAAAACTTGGAGCAAAGAATCAACAGATACTTTGATTGATCTATGGTCAGAAGAATCGATTCAGTTTGCACTGAACAACAGTAAGACCTCTAAGGAAGGAAGGGAAGTTTACAACACACTACAGGTAAGTAACAATATTAAATTCAGTTCAATAATAAAACTGCTCGTTGTTAGCTGCCAACAAATTAGAATAGTGATACTACAAAATGTACTTAATCTTACCTCGTTCTCTCCTTCCGACTGACATTATTATTTCTTTGCATTGTCCTGTACTGAAGCATGGCATATTCGTATAATTTTGTGTCTTGTTATTTAAGTCAAATGTGTTTTAAAAATCTTTTCATCAGGTACAGCTTCAAACCAAAGGTTTTGAAGGCTTCACAGTTAAAGAAGTTATTAATAAAATGAAAATGAAATTAAGACAGAAGTATTAAACGGAAAAACACAAAAGCAGAAAAAGTGGAAATGGCTCGTCAAAAAAGCAGTGGAGATATTTTAGCAAGATGGACAATATTATGTCGGAGAGGCACATTGTCAATCCTCCCTCCATCGTGGACACCATCGCCAGAAAAGTCGAATCGACATGCGTAGTGGAAGCGTCACGCAAAACAATTTTCGGGCAATAATGTCACTCTCGCGTATGGGGAAAATTTTTTACGTCTTCGAAAATTATAATATTTGTAACTGGTCAAGCTACCGTCGATCTTGTTTATGTCTTGTTGGCTTAAAGTTTGTTTCGAAGTAATTTACAGTATCAAACATGCTAACTTCGGTTCGGTTTTGCGAATTTTGTAAAGTAGTATATTTGTCGCCATATTGCATGTCACTAAGTAAAAATGCTGAATTTCCGTGAACTATATTTTAGTTTTGTACTACTATGTGACCGCTACGAACCTTACCATCCATGTGGATAGGCACAATATCACTCCATTCTTTTGCAGAAATATCCAGTAGATTGGTCTAGATCTGGGCTCGGTTTTTAAAACTGAAAACATGCCAAAGTTTACAAGAGAGAAGAAGACATAAGCGCCTTTGATGGATGAAAACGTGAGGTAAACAAGTCACCATCTTCTCCTCCAATGCGCCATCTTTAAAAAAAATATTGCAGGCTTTCTAAAGCCTTGTAAAACGGGGTGGACTGGAACCCAAGTTACCCATAGGTTTTGCAAGCTTCGCGCGGGGTTTTTGAAAAAAAAGGCGCCATAATATTAGCATGAGTTATTGTTTATAGCTACACACATCAGCAAAGTTTTGATATGTCTGACGTACACAAAGAGGCCCCAGTTATTTCCCTTTGCGATTCTTCGAACACGCACCTTCGCTACGTATTGAAACAGCGTGAAAGTGGCAATGAGGTCCTTTTTCCGAGGTCCTTTTTGAAAATTACTGATGTGAAAGAGTTTTCCTCAATAAAGATTATTATTATTATTATTATTATTATAATGAAGTCGTGTCTTGGTTAAAGATAAAATTGGAGACTCTTGCTAGCTGGAGAAGAGACATGCATCCTTCCAACTTGAAAGCTGGCCTCTCTTACATTGACCTAGCCAATGTAAGTATACCTGGAGATGCTTTCCGTCTCAATCGTTTACAGTGTTAGGCTTGAAAAACAGTTGTCTAAGATCTGCATTGATGCTGAAAATAGAAGGAAACTTCTTAACAAACAGGGGAGCTTGAAAACGAGACAAGAATTTTTGCAAAAATGGACGAAGGTTGCAGTTTGGAAAAATGACATCATAACAGCAAAGCAATGGAAATCGGAAGTTGCTAGCCTAGTGCAAAAATTGGAAGTAGCAGAAGCCCACATTGAGGAATGGGAACAAAAATATGCTGACATTGAAAAAGAAGAACTTTTCCTGGAAATGCTTAAGGAAAAGGAAGACTGCGAGAAAATGAAAATGGAGATGCTTAAGGAAAAGGAAGACTGCGAGAAAATGAAAAAATACATCAGGCAGTTAGAAAAGGATCAGTTTATTCAAGTTAGAGGGACAGCTATCCCAAAGCTTAACTCAACTCAAGCCCAAAATAAGAAATTCAAAGAATTAAAATCAAGAGCTCAAAAGGCTCTGCATTTCAGTAGTCTTTTTGGACTTGAGCTTGACTGCTTAAAGTTGAAGGATCCAGACAGCTCTAAAACCTACACTGTTGAGTTTAACAACTTGTCCACTGCATCAAAAGTCTTGGATAAAAGTGACAGCTGCCTCCTGTCTTCCCCAGCTTCAAAAGATAGCAATTTACCTGACACACCACCTTCTACACCTGACAATACATCCACAACTGCCCCATCTAGTGATGTAACTCTGCCCTCCCCTCCAAGCCAATTTCTGAGACTCAGTGTGGATAATAAAGCCGGAGTTGAGAGCATTCTTTACCTAATTGATAAATTTGGAGTCGGTGATGAGTTTATACATGAATTGTCTATGACAACTGATGGGTTGCCAAAGTCTTACTTGTTTAAACAATGCAGAACTGAATATAACAAAACTTGCATAATCAAGTCTACTCCAGGCAAGGCCTCAGGAGCACAACACTCTTTCAAACAATTACTGACTGATCAAGTGCAACAAATGGTATGTACATATCCCATTTTGTTTGATTTTTTTGTATTATTTAGTGTGCTAAAATGCAGTCACTATAAACAATTTTGAGTCATTACATTATTGTCTTTTCCTTTGCAATGATTTAGTTATCATTCCAATTTTTGTACTCAAATCAGCTTATTTAATGTCTCTGCAGCTAAAAGACAATAAACTGCAAGAAGGCGAAAAAGTCAAAGTCAAGTTGAGTGGTGATGGTGCCAGAATGAGCAGAGTGAGCAATTTTCTACTGATCAGCTTCGCAATTCTGCAAAGTACAGATGATTTGTTATCATCAAAAGGTGCCAAATTACATCATTTTGATCATCTTTAATAGAACAAAAATAATGGCTATGCAAAAACAAATATAAACTATTTTATTTCATTTATATCTCATGGTAATTTTCTTTGACAGCACCTTAATGAAAAAATGAATTACATCATCATTCATAGAGATTTTTTTTGTTTTACAACTTGTATATAGGTACTCTTACCATTGCTGTTGTGAATGGCCCTGAAGACAGAGAAACCCTGGAAAGTAGCTTCAAGGAAGTCTTTGATGAGGTCAATGACATCATAGACAGTGGCTCTATAACCGTTGATGGAAAGCAAATAGATGTAGAAATGTTTTGTGGAGGTGATTACAAGGTTATACAGGTTATATTACATATCCATGCACTAAAAGGTCATATACATCTGAAGAGTGCAATTAAAGAACTTAGGCTTGGTACAATGTAATAGCAAAGCGCACAAATGACGTCAGTACTCATGTTTGTCTGAGTTTATAATTTATTCTTGTTTATTCTTGCATTTCTGACAATAGAAATGCCTTATAAGGAATCCCCTGAGAGTCACTTTTGGTTTGTTTCTCCGAGTTTTAGTTCTATAAATAGTAATTGTGCGCTTCGCTATTAGTAAGTAATAAATAGCACAATACTGACAGCATCTTGAATTCTTTCAAGAAAGACATATTTCAATGCATGCTTAGATCCTAGTACCAACTTACTGTAATCATATGACATGCATATCTGCAGTTTTTGCTGTTGGTGATGGGCATCAGTGCAGCAACTTCTAACTATGCTTGTTTGTGGTGCAATGTTCACAAGAAAGACAGGTATCACTCACTGATACATCCATATTCTACACTGTACATGTATAAAAAAATCTTTAAAAATAATCTTAAAAAATTTCTTATTTTCTTATTTAAATTAAGGGGAGACATGAACAAGCCTGACAATTATTATGACAAAGAACCGCTCAGAAGGACACTGGAAGAACTTCGTGAATGTGCATCCAAATCCAAAGGGGAAAACTACTGTTGTGTGCATCAACCTCTCCTAAACATCCCACTGGATCACATCATCTTGGATGAGCTGCATTTAATGCTACGTGTTACAGATATCTTGATTGGCAACATAGTGGAAGATAAAATGCAGTGGGATGACAAGGAGAGTTTCCTTACTGCCAAGAAAAGAGTCCACCTAGACAAGCTGATTCAAGCCATCAACAGCTGTGGGGTATCATTCTCTGTGTGGGAGAAACGAAATGCTGATGGGAAAGGATCAGGAACATGGGACTGGACAAGCCTAATGGGGGATGACAGGAAAACACTTCTGAAAGTTCTTCCAAGTAAACTAGAACCATTCATCCAGCAGGATACTGCCAAGAGTGTGGTAGAACTGTGGAAGGTATTCAATTTAAATGATATTTCCAATATCTAAAAATATATATGCACAGTTATTTGCATGATATAAAGCTTTAGTGTCTCTTTTACAGGGATTTGAAGAGATGTACTTTAACTTCATCTCATCTTTTAAACCAACTAACATCGAGGAATATCGTCTAAAGGTAAGTTACAATATAATTGATTTATCAACTACCCTATTCTACATTTATCAGGTTGGAACAAAATCATAATGCTTCTTTTCTTTCCAGATAAAAACATGGATTGATACCTTTGCTAAACTGGGAGATTATAGGATTGGCTATGCTCGAGAGCGTGTGACATGCTATATGCATTCAGCTGCATATCATGTTCCCCAAACGGTGGAGCAACACAAAAATCTTAAACAGTTTAGTGGTCACGGTACATTTGTATTTGCAATTTTGGAGCTTTTCAGAAGAAATTAACCTCCACATTTATAAAAGTAGCTGTAAAATTAATGAATGAATGGACCATTTCATTTCAGTTCAAACATAGAAGTAACATGCTGATATTTAAACTTGCAGGGGTGGAGAAAAACAATGATGATGCACGGAAGATCATACAAAGAAAAAGTAATCACACTGATGACCCTGCTGAAATTCTACGTGCTGAACATCGTATACGTGCTCTAAAGCACAGGGAGAGGAGACCCAAAAACTACACAAAGAAAAACACAGAATACTGGGAAACAAACATTAAAAGAAGCGCAAACTAAGGAAACGAAATAGCCATGACAAACCCCTTGAAATGATACCGAGTGAAGATGTACTGACAACACCTGAGCCTCAATCCAAACAAAACAAAACGAAGAAAAGAAAACAAACTGCATGTACTAGCAAATCTAGAGGGAAAAAGCAAGCAAAACGGGCTAAGAAAAAAATAATTTTTAAGTATAAAATGGAAAATTAAGAGTCCCCAAGAGCCACTTTTATAAATGTTAAGGTCAACTTTTCACGAAATGCTCTTGGGAGTTCAGGATGACTTTCCCTCACACTGTATTTCTTGGGTGACCAAGAGATAAAGTGTTTTACCTTCATTGGGTAAAACACTTTTATCCCCTGGCCGTGTGAATCACCACAGTGATCCCAAAACTCAGGGAAATACTTTCTTGGGAAATCTTCCTTGTCCAGCACCTGCCATCCACCTTGGAAAGTTCCTTTATTCTTGAAGAACCATCTGTAAATATCTCCTTTAAATGTGATAGTTACAGGTAGCCTAGACTTTGATTTAAGATGCTGCTCAACAGCAATCCTGAATGTGGCTGTGAATTTATAAAATATATTCAAGCTATATTTTTGTTGTCAGTAAATATATGAGTTTAGAAGTTTACAGCATTTACTCAAGGAACAATATAAAACAGCCCGAAGCTGAAATAACAACAAAATAATATGCGTCGACTACTGATCATAACTAACTTCTCGATACCTAACACACCACAAACAAGCAAATTAGTAAAGAGAATTGCTGTACTGATCATAACAACACAACATTGCAAAATGATAAGCAAGTTCTGGTTTGTAAATAAAATACTCGTCAAAAAGTTGCATATTGAAAATAGTTCTTAGATTATTTGCAAGCAGCAAGAATCAATAGGTCCTACCGGACACAGTCGGGAGAAATATTTTCTTCGGGCTCCCATGTAGAGTCATACGAAGAGTAACCCCTCCACAAAACTAAGTATTCAGTAGTCCTCTGTTAGCAAATAAAACATAAAATTCTGTATCAATAAAGCATCACTATGTCTGCATTTCCACTTAATATCTTGCCGCAAATATTAGCCGCCGGAATTATCGCTGCTGAAATGACCACGCGATCGATACTGTCTCCAATATAGCGACAAAAATGCAATTTACCGTAGCGTTTTCTCGTTAAGCGACAAGGCGCTCCACTTCCCAGAGCCGTCCTCTTTCTTTGATCTTACGGCCCTTCATTTTTTTCGAAGCAAATCAACCGAAGAAACATTATTTAGCGATGCGTAAAACCCGTTCTCTCTTCTCTCGCGAGCCGCCATTACGAAATCAAGGGGAAAACATTTTCGTGACGGTCTTGTACCTGAACCAATCAGAAACGCGTTAAGACAATTGGACAACTGACAGCTCATTTGATATGGTTCAGTGGATCCAAATAAGTCCCATCCACTTTGATTCGACTTTTCTGGCGATGAATGGCAAATATGTCAGATACAAGCCAAGAACATCCTAAGCGTGAAACTGCCATTGGTAAGCACGGTTCTTTTGATAGCTCTATGATCTATTTTCCAGTTCTCTTGGTCTTTTTTGCTTTTTAAAGGCATAAAGCTATAAAATCTATCGGGTTACTTTATAAAGCATAAAGCTATAAAAAGCATAAAGCTATAAAATCTATCGGGTTACTTTATAAAGCTAAATCCTATTTGCCCTCTAAATCTCTTCTAACACTATACTATACACTTATTTATCCCTATCTTACTTACTGCAATTCAATTTGGGCCTCTACTTATGTCACCAACCTACAACGAATTTACCTACTACAGAAAAGAGCAGTCCGGGCAATCTCTAAAGCTGATTACAAGACTTCAAGTAAACCTCTTTTTGCAAATTTGAAAATTCTTGATGTTTTTAGTATATACTCTCTCCAAGTAAGTTCTTTCATGTACCTATATCATAATGATGCTTTACCTATTTCTTTTACACAAATCTTTCAAACTGGAAACCAGATTCATCAATATTCAACAAGATACTCTGACTTTTACCGATCTCATACCTGTAGAACAAATATTAAAAAATTTTCGATCCTGTTTCAAGGACCTAGAATATGGAATTCATTACCGAACGACATCAAAAATGCCCCGTCTTATAGTATATTCAAGCGTATGATCAAACCATTTTTAAGGGTCAGACAGAATGTAACCTAAATAGCTTAACACTTACATCTATATTTTCCTCTAAACACACTTATATACAAAAAACGACTTTTTCTTCTTCTTTATTTCTTAAAATGCCGCCTAGTATTTAAATTGCCCGTGGGGGGAAATCTCTATTCCTCATAAGCTCGGCTTCTTGGAGATTTCCCCGCCACAGTCACTCCTCCCAAGTTATGTACAAATTTTAAATTTAATGTTAATTAACCTATTTATTAATGTTTTTTTTTTCTCCTTGTAATTCATTGTTTGTGGCAAAATAAATAAAATAAAAAATAAAAATAAATTGCTTTTCGCACTCGAGTATCCACCATTTTGACTTTGAACAACCCGCTTTGCGAACCCGAATGGCCCCGGGGACGAGCGAATAACTATGTGAGCCGCTGTTAATGAGACCGGAGGCTTGCAAATTTAAGAGTGCCGTTTAGAAATGAACATTGAAAAAAATCAAATTTATTTTGATGTGTAAATGAAGCGGGCCATGCCTTAAATTATCGGCCCGTGTGCCAAAATTTAGGAGTGCCGGACCCAAAATGAATGTCATGTAAATGGGGCTTTACACAATCAATAAAAAATTACACTGATAAGATCCCAGCAGCATTTATAGAATTCAGCTGGGATTCCATCATTTCCAGGCGATTTATTATTTTGAAAAGTTTCTAAAACCTTTTTGCATTCTTCAATAGTAATTTGACCTTCATGGGATAGCTTTTGTTCTTCTGACAATTGAGGAACATTCAGATTATTAAGAAACGCCTTAGAGGATTCAAGTGACTCACTTGAACTTGCTTTATACAAATTTTCATAGAAACGTTTTTGCTCGGCAAGTATCTGAAATGGGCCTGTCGTTATTGAACCACTTATTAACAATTTTCTAATATGCTTTCTGATATGATTTCTCTTTTCTAAATTTAAAAAGTACTTTGTGCTCCTTTCACCATGTTCATGCCAGCGGGCTCTTGCACATATGATAATTCCTCTTACTTTTTCTTCATAAAACAATTCCATTTCTCTTTACAATTATCTAATCGCGACCTATTTAAATCATTCGGATCATTTTCAAACTTGGCAGAATCCTCATATTCTTGTTTAATTTTCTGTTCTTTCTCACTTCTACATTTAGCCTTTTCTTTAGTATAGAATAGCTAATAGCATGCAATCTAATATTGTACTTAACCCAGTCCCAAACACTGCGTTTATCTGAAAGATCATTTTCACCTTCTAGTTTCTATTTTGGTATATTAGCTTTTAAAACATTCAGATAATTTTCATCATCTAAAAGGGAGACATTCATTTTCCACATACCTGGACCTTTGATCTCCCCGATTTCCCCTAAATCTAAACTAATTGCCGAATGATCTTATTGCATGAATAATGCCAGAGGAAATAAGGCAATCCCATAGATTATTAGAAATTAGCCAATAGTCGTGGTTACACACACCTTGGGTTTGGGGCCTTCCCGAGGGTTAATGGCTTGGCTTCGGTTTATCTCAGGTTTCATCTTACCCATGGGGATGCGGTTACACAGTAAAAGACTCCTCAAGGTAAAATATAATAAGATTTGAGTTCACTGACACTGCAGTTTGGCAGAAAACGTACAGATCGACATGGATGACACGAATCAAGATCTTGTAAGCTTAATTTCAGTAATTCTCCTGCTTATTATTCGACAGTCCTCCATAAATATAACAATTCAGCAGTTTTTTGCGAGAAGACACTGAAGAAGGCGCCTTCAACTACGCTATCTTCAAGGTTTGTCGGCGTTTTATTTACATTTACGAGCTCTTCGCGAACTTGCTCGCCGGCCAAGGAGGGCTTGGGCATTTCCACGACCACAGAATTGGTTTTAGCAACTTCTAAATAACAATGCACTTGATCACTGGTGGAAAGAAAACTTTAGAGTTACAAGTAAGCGTGCAATTAACCAAGCGTATCAGAGGTCAACTCAGAGCGCAGCAGCAGGCGATTTTCTGTATTAGCTACGTTCTGCATTATGATTGGCCAAGCCACCTCAGGGAGCAGATAAACCGCAACTTTCAGTTCAGCAACTGTCATGGGAAGTTCTTTTGTTCTCTTTGATGTAACCATGGAAATAACCCTAAGGTAGTTTCGGGCTGGGAATAGCGGTTACACACAAAAACGTCCTTACCCGTGAGCAAATGTTATAATTACCCATGGGTAAAAGCGTTAGTGTAACCACGGCTAATAATCTAGGCGACATAATACTAATTCACTTTGTAAGTTTTCAATACAATCAATTGCCGCTTTCCTAGGTACTGTATCATTAAACCACCGCATTTATCCAGGCTAGGGTTTAATGGACAATTAAAGTCACCAACCAAGATAACATTTTCCTCAGAATCTAAGTTTTCAGTTTGAAGTAATATATGCAACTTTCTAAAAAATTGGATTAATTCATTGTCTCTGTTTGGCGCATAAATATTAACAAGAACGTACACTTTCTCATTTGCTTCAACCTTAGAAATAACAAATCGGCCCAAGGGATCCGGAATTGAAAGGAGTGTTGTACAATTAGAATTGTTACTGAACAAAATTGCAGTACCAAGGGAATTTGAACTTCTATGAGAGAATAACATTTTTCCACCCCATTCATTTTTCCATTGTACTTCCGACTCCTTTTTAGAATGTTTCCTGTAAAAAGATTACCTCTCCTTTCTGCTTGCGACATCACAAGAAAATAGCACGTCTTTTTTTGAAATTACTAATGTAATATTCTAACTCGTATATTTTCAAGGTTTTAGTTACTGATAAAATAAGTGCAGAAGGAAATTGGCACAGCCTAATTATTACTCGTGGCGAAGCACACGAGTTATAAATGCGGCGTTGACTTTTCTTGTTTTTTTTTTTTCGTGTCACATTAGCGCATGCAAATTTATGCACGCATATTTAAGTCTATATCGACGAATATATGGCTTTCGGCCATGAAATACATACTGTAAAATCTCTCCGTGTGTTGACTTGAGAAGCAAGATAAAGAACTACTGCGTACAACTGCACACTTTCAAGTATATGTGAAAGCATGATGAACAGGTTATCGGCAAGGGTGTTTAAATAAAATTCACTCACTCACTCACTCACTCACTCCTTCCATCAGCTGTACACTTAGTGAGCAAATGCTTTGTTACGAACACGTTTCGTAACAGGAATTCAACATGAATCCAACGATAACAATAATATTAATTTGATGTAAACAAATATAGACAACAATAAGCTTACAGATGTTTCGCATTTGGAGTTTTTAGTGCAAAATTAAAATCGATCTAAAAGGATTTTGCAACCTAAACACGCGTTCTGATGCGTATCTAGCTTAAAATAATAAAATTTAGTTCGTAGGTAGTATGTGCTCTTGGACAGCACAGTGATTGAGTTTGTGGATTAGTCCCGGACGGCCTGAGTTCGAATTTCCATAAAGTCTTCTCTTTCTTTTTCCTTTTTTTAAAACATAAATTGTAAAAACGAACGATAAAATCCGACGTTTCGGAGTAGTCATGACTCCATTATCAAGGAAAATATAAAAAGATCATGCAAATTACAGCATTTAAAGCGGTTTTGGCGCGAAGAATAACATAAGAGGGTGTGAAGATTATAAGAATACTTTCGCATGAATGGAGTCTGACTGCACGTTGAGATTTGGCTTTATAAAGTTCTTATAAAAATCATTTCGTACACTAGGCAGCTTTAAATGCTGTAATTTGCATGATCTTTTTATATTTTCCTTGATAATGGAGTCATGACTACTCCGAAACGTCGGATTTTATCGTTCGCTTTTACAGTTTTATGTTTTAAGAAATCTCTTTTAATACTTTTTTTTTCTTTTTTCGAACTGGACATTATGAAAGCGATGTACTTTTTTTTGTTCGTCAAAAATCCTTGCGTTTAATTTAAAAAATATATTATATATATCGAACTGTGTCAGTGTGAAAACGTAAGCTTACATCGATATTGCGTTACGCGTTAGGCGTTAGCATTTCTTCTCGGGTTGGCTCTTAGGAGCCTTTGATTAGACATAATTTTAAGCTTATGTAAAAGCACTCAAAAATCACTCAAATCACTTGGGAATCAATGCTGCAATGAGTTAAAGGCGCCACGAGTTCAAGCTGTGTACAGCTTCTTGTTACATTTACTTCTAACAATTTTGGTAGAACTAAGCAAACCTTAACAAAACCCAAACAGATAATATAATGGATTGCAAACTAAGATGTAAGAAAACAAAAACAAAGAAATACAGATATGTGCACACTCTTTCATCAGGAAAGGAAAATAGATCGATTTTAACTCCATTCCTATTCAGATTAGACTTCACTCCTTTCCTTGGAGCTTCGTCATAAACCATTGAACAAACTAAGATCATAAAATAAATTGCTATATTCTTAAATTTCAGACAGTATCAACACCGAACTCACTTACGCAAACCAAATTGATAGTCTATCGTGTATACGAAATGTAGCAGTCTCCTTTCAAGATCAGGTTTAAACAAACTAATTCCATTATCATTCCTTAACGAGCTTTCCTTAGATGAAGAGTAAGTCTGGCTTACTTTGGTGAAAATACGCGGTCTTACCTTCTTGCTTGGCTGCTTTCAATTTTTGCATTTGGCATTTCCTGGATTCTTGAATTGATTTAGGAAAATCTGCATAAATGCATATCTGATTGTCGTGAAGCGCTCTTCCAAGTTTAACCATTCTTTGTCTATCACTGTAACGAAGAAAGTGCGCAATTATAATTCTAGGGCTATACACCGAATGCAAATATGGCCGTCAGGCAGTTTTTTGTTTGGCCAAGCTTTCAGTGAAATTAATGATATCACGGAAACAAGTTCTGCTAAATGAATCATCTTGCAAAGTTTGTGTTTTTGGTTAAATGGTTGCAAAGTTATGGCTCGCTGAAATTTTAAGCATTTGTATGAAAAAAAACATTCTAGCCTCACTAGCCTCGCTTTCATGTTTTTCCCTAAATTTGATTGACTATAACTTCTCCTAAAATAAGACTATGGCCTTGAAAATGCACACAATGACTTATTCTGACCTGATCTTTATCGTTATTCAATTGCTTTTTTTTTCTCTTGAGAACCCGTCCAAACAAAAAATTGTTGGATGGCCATATTTGCATTCAGCGTATTTGAATTTCTTTTTCTGCCAAGGTGATGGACTCTGCAACTCTATTTCCTCTGGGTGCTCAACTTTTAAAGTAGAAAACAGGAGCTTACGTAGAATTGACGCCGTGTCTTCATGATCATTTTCTCCAGAAGAGCCTTCTTCTTCGATGCCTTCAAAAAGTAGATTTTCCCTTCATGAATAGGCTTTTTGGTAGGCTTGTTCTCTGTTTAGACCAACTATTTCAGCCCTGTAGGCATCTTTGTCTTCTACTTGAGTGGCCTTTAACTCATCCAAAGAAGTGGAGTGGAATTGCATACTTGCCTTCAGTTCACCGATTGCTTTGTCACTCACAGAGCATTTACTGTCTAGACTTTCAACCCTTATTGTTAAGTTGTTAACTTGAGTTTCAGCCAGGGGCGGATCCAGGATTTTTCTTAGGAGGGGGTGCACCTATAAGGAATGACGTAACCACGTTTTTTTTCTTTTCTTTGCAGAATACCAGTTATATTAGAAAGATGCAGGTCATCTCAGGGGTGCGCACCCCGTAGATCCGCCCCTGTCAACCATTTCAATTTTCTTTAGGGTTTTGCTTATTAAGGCTTCTAGGTCATCCAGTTTTCCGAGTCTCTGAAATATTAGCTTGAGATTATCCATAATGTCCTCCACCATGTTTTGAGCAGTGAAGACTTCGTCGCTTTCTGAAGAAAAGCTTTCACTAAATTTTTGGTTCTTGTCAACTAGAGAAGATGATGAGCTGATTTCACCACTGGAATTACTTGATAGTGGGACTTTTCTTTTAGAATTTGCCATGTAAAATGTGAAAGATTTGGTTCACTTGACAAAGCTCCATAGGGCACGACTTACTCCAACAACATCGCGCCCAGTCCCTTCTTGTCTGGTGCATACGGACAAATCGCGCAGCTCTGCTCACAGGGCTACGATGCAAGCCAATTGAAGCGCTTAGGTTCGAAATATTGCTACAATCTTGCACTATACATCATCTTCCTGGCATTAGGGAGGTTAAGCATGAGAGACTTGAGGACAAAGCCCTGGGTCTGACATGTCGCTCTCCCACCAAATTTTAATTTGTTAAGCACGGATGCTGTTTTGACAGGACGCCAACATTCTCAGCTCCTGATACACTTTTGTATCTGTTCTGTTATGGCAAGTTTTAAAGAGTTTCATCAGACCCTTCTTCTCTACTACGATGTTTATCTTACTACTGATCAGGATTTCGTAATCTTGTACGAGTTGTTTTCTTCATGAAATCCAGATTTTGCTTATGATTCATTCGATCGCTTTGACTTGGATAACATGAACGATGACTAATGCAAAGCCGAATTTCGTATAGACAGGCAAATAATGAAATAGCGACACAGGTTTCATTTATTACCCTTCTTTTAAAATGTTAAAAGAATGTGTGTTCGGTGTAATGTCTGTTTTTCTCATTTGCAGATAAAATACTTCATTCTACTTACAATTGGAGGGGAGGTTTACTCGTTGCATCTTGCTCTGTGGCCAGTTCTATACAAGGCAAACACTGTTCTTAAACTCAAGTAAAAATTTAATTGAGCATCGATTGAAATCGTATGAACCAAAAAGAAAAGTAAAATAAAACCTACAAAAGCAATAAAATCTCATAAATCACTCACGTTTTCACTACACCGTCAAATTCTTCAAACTCACGTCGCTTCCAGCAAGACGACGTCATTTGTCAGGGGTATGTCATGTGCAATGGACCTAGTCCCAGCCGCTCACTGACGGTGGTGGCGTCGTCTTGAAAAATGCTTGTGCTTAACCTCCCTATTCTTTGCCAACTCAGAAAGCGAGACATACCATTGAATGCAGGTAGTTTATTATAGATGACTTTGATCAACTTTTATATTTTTAAAGATATTCTTGCAGACAAGCGTGGTTTACATGAATATGTAGTGCAAAGTTTTTGTCATTGTACTTGTTAGGTACAATACTTAATAATTGTTTTCTCACATTTCATATGTTAACACCTTTAATCATTTTTGCTAACTCGGCAGATGGAATTTTTCAATATTTAATCAGGTACAATGGTACAAGAGGATGCTACTTTAGATTTTAAAATGCTTTCTTTAAATGCTCACGGTATTCGCTCCCCTGAATGGAGACAGGCTCTGCTTATTTGGCTTCAAAAAACAAAAGGTGGATATTATATTCCTACAAGAAACCTACAGTATGAAAGAAGTTGAAAACAATTGGAAGTATCAGTGGAAAGGCCCAATGTATTTTGCACCTGGCTCGAATCTCAGTTGTGGTGTCTTAGTTTAGGTAAGGGATAGCTTAGAATTTTGAATAAGTCGTACTAGTTATTCTACACCGAGAAAAACTTGTTTTGTGCACTTTTGTACGGTCTAAATGTACTGTGCAGACGGTTGTGTAATACTGTTTTTGAGAATTGCTAAAATTGAAAAATAGCTGGGTCATCAATCTTATTCTTGTGCTTCCAACCTTTCACCTTAGTTGAGCTTATCATCGGCTTTCTGTTCAGAGAGCAACGCTGTTAGGCTTGGCCCATCTATATATAAATAGACCACACAAAAAAAAAAACCTGTTGCGTATCAAAAATTGCCTGAGAAACTGATTTGGAAATCAATAAATCAATTATTGATGGAGCCATAAATAAATAAATACTTTGCTTGAAATTATGACCTAAACTGCACCAAATGTACACAAGAGGCAGGATCAGTTATGTCTTGTAACTAAAATGTTTACATTTGCCTTCTTCACATAAGCTTGCTACACATCCATGGCAACAAGAAGCTACAGGAAGATGAATTTCTGTACTTTGATACAGAAGATGCCCTCCACAACTATGCAATAGTGCTGAATGAACATCTGAGAGGTGAGTTAATTGTTAGGAAATAGCAAAATTTGTATACACATTTGTATAAATTTGTACATGTAATAGTTGTTAATTAATGAACAACGAAATTATTCGGAAAAGTTTATCTAGGGTGTCCGAGGCCAAAGAATATTTCTTTCAGAAAGTGGACTTTTTTGCTCTTGTGGGATCAGATTCAATTATTTGACCAGGAATCCGTCATTATTTTGAAACATGCGCTTTTTACGCCAAAAACACCACATTTGGGCTAAAACTGACAGAAAGACACTTAGGACGTTCTTGCCAGGAGCCCTTCAATTAAATCCTAAACGATAATTGTTGTTGTTTATTGAACATTGTAGTCTGCTAATAAACTATTATTAATAATGTATTTTAGGTTCCTTGTAATGGCTACATATTTTGGTGTAAATTATGGCCAATTGGTGATGTCAGTTTCATTCGTCATGGCACAAATCTTGAGGTCTTACAAAACTGATGATATTCAAGTAACCTTACTAGGATGAATAAGGGAGGTGGTCATAATTATAACTGTAGTGTACTAGAAGAGGACCAATCTTGTTTAGGGAAATTGGGGTTTTATGCAAGACACCATGTATGAAATGACATAATACACCACTTTCATAATGGCAGCTGATTTATTTATTCTTTTATATGTATGTTAATTAGCCTTTCTGGCCTCGTTGGCGTGTACAAAATTCAAAAGAATTGTTACTCTAAAACGAGGCCAGTGAGGCTAATTAGCATACATATAAAAGAATAAATAAATCGGCCACCATTATGAAAGTGGTGTATTGGCCTGGAAATTTGAGATAAGACTTTTAAAATGTGTGTGAAGCACATTCAAGTAAGTTTGAAGTTTGAATCTGTTTGTCAGTTTATACTCATGATAGAGTGGGGATACTACAAACAAAAAATATTTTTTTAAGGTAGGAAGGGGAGGTACATAAAGGGACACAGTCTTTTTGTGGAATAGCAGGCCCTGCCAAGTACAATTGAAGGGTTGAAAGCGAAAAAGTCATGTGACGATTTTGGCCAATTTGTCAAAACAGCTCTGAACTTGCCCATTTTTTGCATGCGATGCGGATTTTATTAGTGAAACCTTGATCTGTAATTATTTTTTGTCTAAAGGCTATATTTCTAAGGTTTTAACCTTTTACGGACCAGTGTCTGATGTATCGGACACCTTAGGTGACTGCAGTTTTTTTACTCAGCAGCGATTCCAAATAAAAGTTATCAGGCCCCTGATGTTTACAGCGCCTGTAACTTTCATTAGCGAGCATTTTATCAATATTTTATGGCTTTTTATCCTCGATCATCTTTGTATAGCATGTCACGCAGGGAAACATTGTATACCGCTCAAAATGTGATAGACTACTTTGAGGGAGTTTTTGATACTCCAGTACATTTAGAGAACGAGCTGGGTAGATCGATTTTCTTGGCAACGGTTTCCCCTGTAGTGTGGTGATTCTTTAAGGCACATCTTACCAATGCTGCACTTTTTCCGTTCATTATTTTGATATTCCAGAAACACTTTATAACAAATTCGTAAATAATAGGAATTATTAAAACTTGTCGATAGACAATGACGCTCTTCACTTGCTTTGCTCGAGCTGTTCTTTACCTGTATGGTATCTACATATCCTGGCCAAACGTTCTTGCGACACCCAGCAAACACATGTGAAATTGTAATTTCATGAAAAACACTTCGAAAAAATGTTGCTCTCATTATATGACTCCTTTTTTGTCACTGCCCTCCTCCCTCATCCCCCAAGCAATGTTCAAAGAGGCTGCAATAATTCCTGATGTGAGACACTTCAAATCAACATGGCATAGCTAGTAGGTGATTAATGGGCTTTTGTAAAGTGTTGGAAGACTTTTAGCCAGGATTGTGAATATCTTCACTTATACCGCCAATTGTTGAAAATAAAAGACATTTCATTAACTCTCCCAAATAGGTGTTAATTTTGGAGTCAATTTCGCTCAAATTTAACTCTTTCACAAATCGTATCTAATTTTAGTCTATGATTTGCCAGGTGCATGTCGATCGACACGGGATTTTGATAAAATAAAAGAAACAGAAATTCGTCTTTGTTCCTGCCAATTACAAGGACAACATGAAAGTCGATGTAAAGACGCCATTCAGCGTGGAACCTCCGAAGGCAATCATTCTGGTAAGCGCACTGATATTTATATGAGCCAGGGTATTTAAAAAATGACAGAGATCTCACCTCACTCCTCTTTCCGCTGCAAACCATTGTGATAATCTGTAATGTGAAAGTGGCCAACTACCACGGTTGCAGCCATTGGGCTGCACATTTCTCGTGAAGAACAATTATGTATGCATTTCTGATGTAGAAAGGTAAGAATTAATGCATTCTGGCATGCTACAAAATGAAGCATTAAAGCGACAAGTTTTCAGGTAGTTTCGGGAGAATATTTCCATCATTCTGTATGGGTTATTTGCCAATCATTGGGCTTAAAATTGCAAAGGAATATTGAATACTCACTTTTATTAAATATCGCTTAACACCATTTTCTTGTCAAACTCACTTTTTAATTTAGTCATGTCTAAGATTTTATTGCATGATCACTGGGGATTCGGGGATCAAGGGAACATGGAACTTACTTGTGAAAGGAACAAAAAGAATGTAATGTGAACACGCTGTGTCTGATATTTTTAGGAACAAGAAACACCAAAATCGAAAACATACTTTTAGGTAACAAGAATAAGGAAGCATGAACCTCAACCCCTCCCCCAAACCACAGGAAGCCCTCGATGTTGAATACCGATGCTCACAAATCAAAGATTGATTAATGAATCTTCGAGCAAAATCAAATCTGAATAGTCTGGAATAATGAACTTTCTCGCAACCGCGCATTTTTCGTTGGTACCTAATATGCCACAACTGTTAATTTGCATCACAACATAAAAAGGGCCTCGATTTCAAGGTGAGGACAATTGCATTGTAATAACAGTTATGGAATCACGACTAGCACATGGCAACATTTCTTTGTTATAACCACACAGGTTACTGAAACAAAACTGTGGGGCAATGCTTTTTGCCATTGGATGCACTGCTATGGGCATACATGCCAATTCCATACGTGACACTTTTGATGGTTGCTGGTATCTGTCTTTGTTGGAAAGTCCGGCAGAGGGAAAACATACAGTATGAAGATTGGGCGGGCAGTTCTAGGTAGGTTGTCTACTATACACTTTAAACAATAACATACAGTGACCAATCAATCAATGATAATACATCAACACCTTCTATAGACTGAGACTCATCCCAAGGCATATGGGTCCCCTCGGTAGGTCATCGCAGGGTAACTTTTGCTTAGTGCAGTGAGTTCTATTTTTTGAATAAGAAAATAGAAACTAAAACCACTCTATGATATAAGCTGCCATGCGACCAAATTTATTTTAAAAAGGTAGACAAGATTTACTTTTTTGTTGTTTGTGGGTGAGAAAGGGGCGAGTGAACAGTCTGATGTTAAGGGTGGCATATATATCTCAGGGACATTTCTAAAAAAAACAATCACTTACAAGTGTCAACGCTAGAATTAAAACAGTAGTTCATGAAGATAATCGCTCAAGAAATATGGTCGGTTGTTTTAGTTGCATTTAATATTTGATATTTTCTTGTTGAAAAACAGAACCATAAAAAATTGCACTACTTTAAGAAAAGAATAAGGGCGTTCCATTATCAAAATGATGTTGTCTTTTTCTCATTGACAGGTATGTCAACACATTACA
>JAJGOT010000637.1:0-235000 GCA_022457155.1 Cladopsammia gracilis
TGGCAATATGTCGCTTAGCTTATTTCCACGTTAGATCGCCAAACGACACAAAATATGCAACTTGGTTGGATAAAAATATCCTATAGCACAAAATAAAAGTAGTAGTTTGGAGACAAAGCGCAGGATTGCAAGGATTGAAGTGGATTACAGTTAAGCTGGAAACCAAAGTTGCCTTTGTTTGCTGGAGAGGCAGTGTCAATCGTGACATTTATCTGAAATCAAAATGGGTGCGTTTTAAGGCGTAATCTATTTTGAGCCGTTTTACTTCGTAGCATTTGCTTAGCTAATGTTTGTCAGATCGAAAAATAAACTGTTTGTTTATCATAACTTATGAGACATTTGTTGGCTCCTAAAAGAAAAATTACGGAGCCTCTTCGTCAATATTCGAACATTTTCGGTTTTAGCCTCGGCACTTCGTGAATACTCTTCGTAAATGCATAGTAATGATACTGTCTCGCCGAAATGGCAAAATGTCGCTTAACTTATTTCACGTTATATCGCCAGATGGCACAAAACTTAGTTGGATAAAAAGATCATATAGTACAAAAAAAAGTATTAGTTTGGAGATAAAGCGCAGGATTGCAAGGATTGAAGTGGATTACAGTTTAGCTGGAAATCAAAGATCCCTTTGTTTGCTGGAGAGGCAGTGTCAATCGTGACATTTACCTGAAACCAAAATGCGTGCGTTGTAACGGCTCAGTTTATTTTGACCTTCTTTACGTCGTTGCATCGCACTTCGTGAATACTCTTCGTAAGTGCATACTAATTCCACTGTTCCGCCGAAATGGCAATATGTCGCTTAGCTTATTTCCACGTTAGATCGCCAAACGGCACAAAATATGCAACTTGGTTGGATAAAAATATCCTATAGCACAAAATAAAAGTAGAAGTTTGGAGACAAAGCGCAGGATTGCAATGATTGAAGTGGATTACAGTTAAGCTGGAAACCAAAGTTGCCTTTGTTTGCTGGAGAGGCAGTTTCAATCGTGACATTTATCTGAAATCAAAATGGGTGCGTTTTAAGGCTCAATCTATTTTGAGCCGTTTTACTTCGTAGCATTTGCTTAGCTAATGTTTGTCAGATCGAAAAATCAATTGTTTGTTTATCATAACTTATGAGACATTTGTCGGCTCCTAAAAGAAAAATTAAGGAGCCTCTTCGTCAATATTCGAACATTTTCGGTTTTAGCCTCGGCACTTCGTGAATACTCTTCGTAAATGCATAGTAATGATACTGTCTCGCCGAAATGGCAAAATGTCGCTTAACTTATTTCCACGTTATATCGCCAAATGGCACAAAACTTAGTTGGATAAAAAGATCATATAGTACAAAACAAAAGTATTAGTTTGGAGATAAAGCGCAGGATTGCAAGGATTGAAGTGGATTACAGTTTAGCTGGAAACCAAAGTTGCCTATGTTTGCTGGAGAGGCAGGTTCAATCGTGACATTTATCTGAAATCAAAATGGGTGCGTTTTAAGGCTCAATCTATTATGAGCCGCTTTACTTCGTTGCATTTGCTTAGCTAATGTTTGTCAGGTCGAAAAATAAATTGTTTGTTTATCATAACTTATGAGACATTTGTTGGCTCCTAGGAGAAAAGGTTACGGAGCCTCTTCGTCAATATTCGGGCATTTTCGGTTTTAGCCTCGGCACTTCGTGAATACTCTTCGTAAATGCCTAGTAATGATACCGTCCCGACAAAATAGCAAAATGTCGCTTAACTTATTTCCACGTTATATCGCCAAATGGCAAAAAATATACAACTAAGTTGGATAAAAAGATCCTATAGTACAAAACAAAAGGAGTAGTTTGGAGATAAAGCGCAGGATTGCAAGGATTGAAGTGGATTACATTTTAGCTGGAAATCAAAGATCCCTTTGTTTGCTGGAGAGGCAGTGTCAATCGTGACATTTACCTGAAACCAAAATGCGTGCGTTGTAACGGCTCAGTCTATTTTGACCTTCTTTACGTCGTTGCATCGCACTTCGTGAATACTCTTCGTAAGTGCATACTAATTCCACTGTTCCGCCGAAATGGCAATATGTCGCTTAGCTTATTTCCACGTTAGATCGCCAAACGACACAAAATATGCAACTTGGTTGGATAAAAATATCCTATAGCACAAAATAAAAGTAGTAGTTTGGAGACAAAGCGCAGGATTGCAAGGATTGAAGTGGATTACAGTTAAGCTGGAAACCAAAGTTGCCTTTGTTTGCTGGAGAGGCAGTGTCAATCGTGACATTTATCTGAAATCAAAATGGGTGCGTTTTAAGGCGTAATCTATTTTGAGCCGTTTTACTTCGTAGCATTTGCTTAGCTAATGTTTGTCAGATCGAAAAATAAATTGTTTGTTTATCATAACTTATGAGACATTTGTTGGCTCCTAAAAGAAAAATTACGGAGCCTCTTCGTCAATATTCGAACATTTTCGGTTTTAGCCTCGGCACTTCGTGAATACTCTTCGTAAATGCATAGTAATGATACTGTCTCGCCGAAATGGCAAAATGTCGCTTAACTTATTTCCACGTTATATCGCCAATGGCACAAAACTTAGTTGGATAAAAAGATCATATAGTACAAAACAAAAGTATTAGTTTGGAGATAAAGCGCAGGATTGCAAGGATTGAAGTGGATTACAGTTTAGCTGGAAATCAAAGTTCCCTTTGTTTGCTGGAGAGGCAGTGTCAATCGTGACATTTACCTGAAACCAAAATGCGTGCGTTGTAACGGCTCAGTTTATTTTGACCTTCTTTACGTCGTTGCATTTGCTAAGTGAATGTTTGTAAGGTGAAAAATAAATTGTTTGTTTATCATAACTTATGAGACATTTTGGCTCCTAGGAGAAAAATTACGGAGCCTCTTCGTCAATATTCGGGCATTTTCGGTTTTAGCCTCGGCACTTCGTGAATACTCTTCGTAAATGCATAGTAATGATACCGTCCCGCCGAAATGGCAAAATGTCGCTTAACTTATTTCCACGTTATATCGCCAAATGGCACAAAATATACAACTAGTTGGATAAAAAGATCCTATAGTACAAAACAAAAGTATAGTTTGGAGATAAAGCGCAGGATTGCAAGGATTGAAGTGGATTACAGTTTAGCTGGAAATCAAAGATCCCTTTGTTTGCTGGAGAGGCAGTGTCAATCGTGACATTTATCTGAAACCAAAATGCGTGCGTTGTAACGGCTCAGTTTATTTTGACCTTCTTTACGTCGTTGCATTTGCTAAGTGAATGTTTGTAAGGTGGAAAAATAAATTGTTTGTTTGTCATAACTTATGAGGCATTTGTTGGCTCCTAGGAGAAAAATTACGGAGCCCTTTCGTCAATGTTTCGGGCATTTTCGGTTTTAGCCATCGCACTTCGTGAATACTTTCGTAAGTGCATTACTAACACTGTTCCGCCGAAATGGCAAAATGTCGCTTAGCTTATTTCCACGTTATATCGCCAAACGGCACAAAATATGCAACTTGGTTGGATAAAAATGTCCTATAGCACAAAATAAAAGTAGTAGTTTGAAGACAAAGCGCAGGATTGCAAGGATTGAAGTGGATTACCTTTTTAGCTGGAAACCAAAGTTGCCTTTGTTTGCCCGAGAGGCAGTTTCAATCGTGACATTTATCTGAAATCAAAATGGGTGCGTTTTAAGGCTCAATCTATTTTGAGCCGCTTTACTTCGTTGCATTTGCTTAGCTAATGTTTGTCACATCGAAAAATAAATTGCTTGTTTATCATAACTTATTAGACATTTGTTGGCTCCTAGGAGAAAAATTACGGAGCCTCTTCGTCAATATTCGGGCATTTTCGTTTTAGCCTCGGCACTTCGTGAATACTCTTCGTAAATGCATAGTAATGATACCGTCCCGCCGAAATGGCAAAATGTCGCTTAACTTATTTCCACGTTATATCGCCAAATGGCACAAAATATACAACTAAGTTGGATGAAAAGATCCTATAGTACAAAACAAAAGGAGTAGTTTGGAGATAAAGCGCAGGATTGCAAGGATTGAAGTGGATTACAGTTTAGCTGGAAATCAAAGATCCCTTTGTTTGCTGGAGAGGCAGTGTCAATCGTGACATTTATCTGAAACCAAAATGCGTGCGTTGTATTGGCTCAGTTTATTTTGACCTTTTTTACGTCGTTGCATTTGCTAAGTGAATGTTTGTAAGGTGGAAAAATAAATTGTTTGTTTGTCATAAGTTATGAGGCATTTGTTGGCTCCTAGGAGAAAAATTACGGAGCCCCTTCGTCAATGTTTCGGGCATTTTCGGTTTTAGCCATCGCACTTCGTGAATACTCTTCGTAAGTGCATACTAATTCCACTGTTCCGCCGAAATGGCAAAATGTCGCTTAGCTTATTTCCACGTTATATCGCCAAACGGCACAAAATATGCAACTTGTTGGATAAAAATATCCTATAGCACAAAATAAAAGTAGTAGTTTGGAGACAAAGCGCAGGATTGCAAGGATTGAAGTGGATTACAGTTAGCTGGAAACCAAAGTTGCCTTTGTTTGCTGGAGAGGCAGTTTCAATCGTGACATTTATCTCAAATCAAAATGGGTGCGTTTTAAGGCTCAATCTATTTTGAGCCGCTTTACTTCGTTGCATTTGCTTAGCTAATGTTTGTCAGATCGAAAAATAAATTGTTTGTTTATCATAACTTATGAGACATTTGTTGGCTCCTAGGAGAAAAATTACGGAGCCTCTTCGTCAATATTCGGGCATTTTCGGTTTTAGCCTCGGCACTTCGTGAATACTCTTCGTAAATGCATAGTAATGATACCGTCCCGCCGAAATGGCAAAATGTCGCTTAACTTATTTCCACGTTATATCGCCAAATGGCACAAAATATACAACTTAGTTGGATAAAAAGATCCTATAGTACAAAACAAAAGTAGTAGTTTGGAGATAAAGCGCAGGATTGCAAGGATTGAAGTGGATTACAGTTTAGCTGGAAATCAAAGATCCCTTTGTTTGCTGGAGAGGCAGTTTCAATCGTGACATTTATCTGAAATCAAAATGGGTGCGTTTTAAGGCTCAATCTTTTGCCGCTTTACTTCGTTGCATTTGCTTAGCTAATGTTTGTCAGATCGAAAAATAAATTGTTTGTTTATCATAACTTATGAGACATTTGTTGGCTCCTAGGAGAAAAATTACGGAGCCTCTTCGTCAATATTCGGCATTTTCGGTTTTAGCCTCGGCACTTCGTGAAACTCTTCGTAAATGCATAGTAATCATACCGTCCGCCGAAATGGCAAATGTCGCTAAACTTATTTCCACGTTATATCGCCAAACGGCACAAAATATGCAACTTGGTTGGATAAAAATATCCTATAGCAAAAATAAAAGTAGTAGTTTGGAGACAAAGCGCAGGATTGCAAGGATTGAAGTGGATTACAGTTAGCTGGAAACCAAAGTTGCCTTTGTTTGCTGGAGAGGCAGTTTCAATCGTGACATTTATCTGAAATCAAAATGGGTGCGTTTTAAGGCTCAATCTATTTTGAGCCGCTTTACTTCGTTGCATTTGTTAGCTAATGTTTGTCAGATCAAAAATAAATTGTTTGTTTATCATAACTTATGAGACATTTGTTGGCTCCTAGGAGAAAAATTATGGAGCCTCTTCGTCAATATTCGGGCATTTTCGGTTTTAGCCTCGGCACTTCGTGAATACTCTTCGTAAATGCATAGTAATGATACCGTCCCGCCGAAATGGCAAAATGTCTTAACTTTTTCCACGTTATATCGCCAAATGGCACAAAATATACAACTATTTGGATAAAAAGATCCATAGTACAAAACAAAAGTAGTAGTTTGGAGATAAAGCGCAGGATTGCAAGGATTGAAGTGGATTACAGTTTAGCTGGAAATCAAAGATCCCTTTGTTTGCTGGAGAGGCAGTGTCAATCGTGACATTTATCTGAAACCAAAATGCGTGCGTTGTAACGGCTCAGTTTATTTTGACCTTCTTTACGTCATTGCATTTGCTAAGTGAATGTTTGTAAGGTGGAAAAATAAATTGTTTGTTTGTCATAACTTATGAGGCATTTGTTGGCTCCTAGGAGAAAAATTACGGAGCCCTTTCGTCAATGTTTCGGGCATTTTCGGTTTTAGCCATCGCACTTCGTGAATACTCTTCGTAAGTGCATACTAATTCCACTGTTCCGCCGAAATGGCAAAATGTCGCTTAGCTTATTTCCACGTTATATCGCCAAACGGCACAAAATATGCAACTTGGTTGGATAAAAATATCCTATAGCACAAAATAAAAGTAGTAGTTTGGAGACAAAGCGCAGGAATGCAAGGATTGAAGTGGATTACAGTTTAGCTGGAAACCAAAGTTGCCTTTGTTTGCTGGAGAGGCAGTTTCAATCGTGACATTTATCTGAAATCAAAATGGGTGCGTTTTAAGGCTCAATCTATTTTGAGCCGCTTTACTTCGTTGCATTTGCTTAGCTAATGTTTGTCAGATCGAAAAATAAATTGTTTGTTTATCATAACTTATGAGACATTTGTTAACTCCTAGGAGAAAAATTACGGAGCCTCTTCGTCAATATTCGAACATTTTCGGTTTTAGCCTCGGCGCTTCGTGAATACCCTTCGTAAATGCATAGTAATGATACTGTCAGGCCCAAATGGCAAAATGTCGCTAAACTTATTTCCACGTTATATCGCCAAATGGCACAAAATATACAACTTAGTTGGATAAAAAGATCCTATAGTACAAAACAAAAGGAGTAGTCTGGAGATAAAGCGCAGGATTGCAAGGATTGAAGTGCATTACAGTTAAGCTGGAAATCAAAGATCACTTTGTTTGCTGGAGAGGCAGTGTCAATCTTGACATTTATCTGAAACCTAAATGCGTGCGTTGTAACGGCTCAGTTTATTTTGACCTTCTTTACGTCGTTGCATTTGCTTAGTGAATGTTTGTAAGGTGGAAAAATAAATTGTTTGTTTGTCATAACTTATGAGGCATTTGTTGGCTCCTAGGAGAAAAATTACGGAGCCCCTTCGTCAATGTTTCGGGCATTTTCGGTTTTAGCCATCGCACTTCGTGAATACTCTTCGTAAGTGCATACTAATGACACTGTTCCTCCGAAATGGCAAAGTGTCGCTTAGCTTATTTCCACGTTATATCGCCAAACGGTACAAAATATGCAACTTGGTTGATAAAAATATCCTATAGCACAAAATAAAAGTAGTAGTTTGGAGACAAAGCGCAGGATTGCAAGGATTGAAGTGGATTACAGTTTAGCTGGAAACCAAAGTTGCCTTTGTTTGCTGGAGAGGCAGTTTCAATCGTGACATTTATCTCAAATCAAAATGGGTGCGTTTTAAGGCTCAATCTATTTCGAGCCGCTTTACTTCGTTGCATTTGCTTAGCTAATGTTTGTCAGATCGAAAAATAAATTGTTTGTTTATCATAACTTATGAGACATTTGTCAGCTCCTAGGAGAAAAATTATTGAGCCTTTTCGTCAATATTCGGGCTTTTTCGGTTTTAGCCTCGGCACTTCGAGAATACTCTTCGTAAATGCATAGTAATGATACCGTCCCGCCAAACTGGCAAATTGTCGCTTAACTTATTTCCACGTTATATCGCCAAATGGCACAAAATATACAACTTAGTTGGATAAAAAGATCATATAGTACAAAACAAATGAAGTAGTTTGGAGATAAAGCGCAGGATTGCAAGGATTGAAGTGGATTACAGTTTAGCTGGAAATCAAAGATCCCTTTGTTTGCTGGAGAGGCAGTGTCAATCGTGACATTTACCTGAAACCAAAATGCGTGCGTTGTAACGGCTCAGTTTATTTTGACCTTCTTTACGTCATTGCATTTGCTAAGTGAATGTTTGTAAGGTGGAAAAATAAATTGTTTGTTTGTCATAACTTATGAGGCATTTGTTGGCTCCTAGGAGAAAAATTACGGAGACCCTTCGTCAATGTCTCGGGCATTTTCGGTTTTAGCCATCGCACTTCGTGAATACTCTTTGTAAGTGCATACTACTGACACTGTTCCGCCGAAATGGCAAAATGTCGCTTAGCTTATTTCCACGTTATATCGCCAAACGGCACAAAATATGCAACTTGGTTGGATAAAAATATCCTATAGCACCAAATAAAAGTGGTGGTTTGGAGACAAAGCGCAGGATTGCAAGGATTGAAGTGGAGTACAGTTTAGCTGGAAACCAAAGTTGCCTTTGTTTGCTGGAGAGGCAGTTTCAATCGTGAAATTAATCTGAAACCAAAATGCGTGCGTTGTAAGGGCTCAGTTTATTTTGACCTTCTTTACGTCGTTGCATCGCACTTCGTGAATACTCTTCGTAAGTGCATACTAATTCCACTGTTCCGCCGAAATGGCAAAATGTTGCTTAGCTTATTTCCACGCTAGATCGCCAAACGGCACAAAATATATAACTTGGTTGGATAAAAATATCCTATAGCACAAAATAAAAGTAGTGGTTTGGAGACGAAGCGCAGGATTGCAAGGATTGAAGTGGATTATAGTTTAGCTGGAAACCAAAGTTGCTTTCGTTTGCTGGAGAGGCAGTTTCAATCGTGACATTTATCTCAAATCAAAATGGGTGCGTTTTAATGCTCAATCTATTTTGAGCCGCTTTACTTCGTTGCATTTGCTTAGCTAATGTTTGTCAGATCGAAAAATAAATTGTTTGTTTATCATAACTTATGAGACATTTGTTAACTCCTAGGAGAAAAATTACGGAGCCTCTTCGTCAATATTCGAACATTTTCGGTTTTAGCCTAGGCACTTCGTGAATACTCTTCGTAAATGCATAGTAATGATACCGTCCCGCCGAAATGGCAAAATGTCGCTAAACTTATTTCCACGTTATATCGCCAAATGGCACAAAATATACAACTTAGTTGGATAAAAAGATCATATAGTACAAAAGAAAAGTAGTAGTTCGGAGATAAAGCGCAGGATTGCAAGGATTGAAGTGGTTTACAGTTTAGCTGGAAATAAAAGATCCCTTTGTTTTCTGGAGAGGCAGTGTCAATCGTGACATTTATCTGAAACCAAAATGCGTGCGTTGTAACGGCTCAGTTTATTTTGATCTTCTTTACGTCGTTGCATTTGCCAAGTGAATGTTTGTAAGGTGGAAAAATAAATTGTTTGTTTGTCATAACTTATGAGGCATTTGTTGGCTCCTAGGAGAAAAATTACGTAGCCCCTTCGTCAATGTTTCCGGCATTTTTGGTTTTAGCCATCGCACTTCGTGAATACTCTTCGTAAGTGCATACTAATCACACTGTTCCGCAGAAATGGCAAAATGTCGCTTAGCTTATTTCCACGTTATATCGCCAAACGGCACAAAATATGCAACTTGGTTGGATAAAAATATCCTATAGCACAAAATAAAAGTAGTAGTTTGGAGACAAAGCACAGGATTGCAAGGATTGAAGAGGAGTACAGTTTAGCTGGAAAACAAAGTTGCCTTCGTTTGCTGGAGAGGCAGTTTCAATCGTGACATTTATCTGAAATCAAAATGGGTGCGTTTTAAGGCCAAATCCATTTTGAGCCGCTTTACTTCGTTGCATTTGCTTAGCTAATGTTTGTCAGATCGAAAAATAAATTGTTTGTTTATCATAACTTATGAGACATTTGTTGGCTCCTAGGAGAAAAATTACGGAGCCTCTTCGTCAATATTCGGGCATTTTCGGTTTTAGCCTCGGCACTTCGTGAATACTCTTCGTAAATGCATAGTAATGATACCGTCCCGCCGAAATGGCAAAATGTCGCTAAACCTATTAACAAGTTATATCGCCAAATGGCACAAAATATACAACTTAGTTGGATAAAAAGATCCTATAGTACAAAACAAAAGTAGTAGTTTGGAGATAAAGCGCAGGATTGCAAGGATTGAAGTGGCTTACAGTTTAGCTGGAAACCAAAGTTGCCTTTGTTTGCTGGAGAGGCAGTTTCAATCGTGACATTTATCTGAAATCAAAATGGGTGCGTTTTAAGGCTCAATCTATTTTGAGCCGCTTTACTTCGTTGCATTTGCTTAGCTAATGTTTGTCAGATCGAAAAATAAATTGTTTGTTTATCATAACTTATGAGACATTTGTTAACTCCTAGGAGAAAAATTACGGAGCCTCTTCGTCAATATTCGAACATTTTCGGTTTTAGCCTCGGCACTTCGTGAATACTCTTCGTAAATGCATAGTAATGATACTGTCCCGCCGAAATGGCAAAATGTCGCTTAACTTATTTCCACGTTATATCGCCAAATGGCACAAAATATACAACTTAGTTGGATAAAAAGATCATACAGTACAAAACGAAAGTAGCAGTTTGGAGATACAGCGCAGGATTGCAAGGATTGAAGTGGATTACAGTTTAGCTGGAAATCAAAGATCCCTTTGTTTGCTGGAGAGGCAGTGTCAATCGTGACATTTACCTGAAACCAAAATGCGTGCGTTGTAACGGCTCAGTTTATTTTGACCTTCTTTACGTCGTTGCATTTGCTAAGTGAATGTTTGTAAGGTGGAAAAATGAATTGTTTGTTTGTCATAACTTATGAGGCATTTGTTGGCTCCTTGGAGAAAAATTACGGAGCCCCTTCATCAATGTTTCGGGCATTTTCGGTTTTAGCCATCGCACTTCGTGAATACTCTTCGTAAGTGCATACTAATGACACTGTTCCGCCGAAATTGCAAAATGTCGCTTAGCTTATTTCCACGTTATATCGCCAAACGGCACAAAATATGCAACTTTGTTGGATAAAAATATCCTATAGCACAAAATAAAAGTAGTAGTTTGGAGACAAAGCGCAGGATTGCAAGGATTGAAGTGGATTACAGTTTAGCTGGAAACCAAAGTTGCCTTTGTTTGCTGGAGAGGCAGTTTCAATCGTGACATTTATCTGAAATCAAAATGGGTGCGTTTTAAGGCTCAATCTATTTTGAGCCGCTTTACTTCGTTGCATTTGCTTAGCTAATGTTTGTCAGATCGAAAAATAAATTGTTTGTTTATCATAACTTATGAGACATTTGTTAACTCCTAGGAGAAAAATTACAGAGCCTCTTCGTCAATATTCGACCATTTTCGGTTTTACCCTCGGCACTTCGTGAATACTCTTCGTAAATGCATAGTAATGATACTGTCTCGCCGAAATGGCAAAATGTCGCTTAACTTATTTCCACGTTATATCGCCAAATGGCACAAAACTTAGTTGGATAAGAAGATCATATAGTACAAAACAAAAGTATTAGTTTGGAGATAAAGCGCAGGATTGCAAGGATTGAAGTGGATTACAGTTTAGCTGGAAATCAAAGATCCCTTTGTTTGCTGGAGAGGCAGTGTCAATCGTGACATTTATCTGAAACCAAAATGCGTGCGTTGTAACGGCTCAGTTTATTTTGACCTTTTTTACGTCGCTGCATTTGCTAAGTGAATGTTTGTAAGGTGGAAAAATAAATTGTGTGTTTGTCATAAGTTATGAGGCATTTGTTGGCTCCTAGGAGAAAAATTACGGAGCCCCTTCGTCAATGTTTCGGGCATTTTCAGTTTTAGCCATCGCACTTCGTGAATACTCTTCGTAAGTGCATACTAATTCCACTGTTCCGCCGAAATGGCAATATGTCGCTTAGCTTATTTCCACGTTAGATCGCCAAACGGCACAAAATATGCAACTTGGTTGGATAAAAATATCCTATAGCACAAAATAAAAGTAGTAGTTTGGAGACAAAGCGCAGGATTGCAAGGATTGAAGTGGATTACAGTTAAGCTGGAAACCAAAGTTGCCTTTGTTTGCTGGAGAGGCAGTTTCAATCGTGACATTTATCTGAAATCAAAATGGGTGCGTTTTAAGGCTCAATCTATTTTGAGCCATTTTACTTCGTAGCATTTGCTTAGCTAATGTTTGTCAGATCGAAAAAGAAATTGTTTGTTTATCATAACTTATGAGACATTTGTCGGCTCCTAAAAGAAAAATTACGGAGCCTCTTCGTCAATATTCGAACATTTTCGGTTTTAGCCTCGGCACTTCGTGAATACTCTTCGTAAATGCATAGTAATGATACTGTCTCGCCGAAATGGCAAAATGTCGCTTAACTTATTTCCACGTTATATCGCCAAATGGCACAAAACTTAGTTGGATAAGAAGATCATATAGTACAAAACAAAAGTATTAGTTTGGAGATAAAGCGCAGGATTGCAAGGATTGAAGTGGATTACAGTTTAGCTGGAAATCAAAGATCCCTTTGTTTGCTGGAGAGGCAGTGTCAATCGTGACATTTACCTGAAACCAAAATGCGTGCGTTGTAACGGCTCAGTTTATTTTGACCTTCTTTACGTCGTTGCATTTGCTAAGTGAATGTTTGTAAGGTGAAAAAATAAATTGTTTGTTTATCATAACTTAAGAGACATTTGTTGGCTCCTAGGAGAAAAATTACGGAGCCTCTTCGTCAATATTCGGGCATTTTCGGTTTTAGCCTCGGCACTTCGTGAATACTCTTCGTAAATGCATAGTAATGATACTGTCTCGCCGAAATGGCAAAATGTCGCTTAACTTATTTCCACGTTATATCGCCAAATGGCACAAAACTTAGTTGGATAAAAAGATCATATAGTACAAAACAAAAGTATTAGTTTGGAGATAAAGCGCAGGATTGCAAGGATTGAAGTGGATTACAGTTTAGCTGGAAACCAAAGTTGCCTATGTTTGCTGGAGAGGCAGGTTCAATCGTGACATTTATCTGAAATCAAAATGGGTGCGTTTTAAGGCTCAATCTATTTTGAGCCGCTTTACTTCGTTGCATTTGCTTAGCTAATGTTTGTCAGATCGAAAAATAAATTGTTTGTTTATCATAACTTATGAGACATTTGTTGGCTCCTAGGAGAAAAATTACGGAGCCTCTTCGTCAATATTCGGGCATTTTCGGTTTTAGCCTCGGCACTTCGTGAATACTCTTCGTAAATGCATAGTAATGATACTGTCCCGCCGAAATGGCAAAATGTCGCTTAACTTATTTCCACGTTATGTCGTCAAGTGGCAGAAAATATACAACTTAGTTGGATAAAAAGATCCTATAGTACAAAACAAAAGTAGTAGTTTGGAAATAAAGCGCAGGATTGCAAGGATTGAAGTGGATTACAGTTTAGCTGGAAATCAAAGATCCCTTTGTTTGCTGGAGAGGCAGTGTCAATCGTGACATTTACCTGAAACCAAAATGCGTGCGTTGTAATGGCTCAGTTTATTTTGACCTTCTTTACGTCGTTGCATCGCACTTCGTGAATACTCTTCGTAAGTGCATACTAATTCCACTGTTCCGCCGAAATGGCAATATGTCGCTTAGCTTATTTCCACGTTAGATCGCCAAACGGCACAAAATATGCAACTTGGATGGATAAAAATATCCTATAGCACAAAATAAAAGTAGAAGTTTGGAGACAAAGCGCAGGATTGCAATGATTGAAGTGGATTACAGTTAAGCTGGAAACCAAAGTTGCCTTTGTTTGCTGGAGAGGCAGTTTCAATCGTGACATTTATCTGAAATCAAAATGGGTGCGTTTTAAGGCTCAATCTATTTTGAGCCGTTTTACTTCGTAGCATTTGCTTAGCTAATGTTTGTCAGATGGAAAAATAAATTGTTTGTTTATCATAACTTATGAGACATTTGTCGGCTCCTAAAAGAAAAATTACGGAGCCTCTTCGTCAATATTCGAACATTTTCGGTTTTAGCCTCGGCACTTCGTGAATACTCTTCGTAAATGCATAGTAATGATACTGTCTCGCCGAAATGGCAAAATGTCGCTTAACTTATTTCCACGTTATATCGCCAAATGGCACAAAATTTAGTTGGATAAAAAGATCATATAGTACAAAACAAAAGTATTAGTTTGGAGATAAAGCGCAGGATTGCAAGGATTGAAGTGGATTACAGTTTAGCTGGAAATCAAAGATCCCTTTGTTTGCTGGAGAGGCAGTGTCAATCGTGACATTTACATGAAACCAAAATGCGTCCGTTGTAACGGCTCAGTTTATTTTGACCTTCTTTACGTCGTTGCATCGCACTTCGTGAATACTCTTCGTAAGTGCATACTAATTCCACTGTTCCGCCGAAATGGCAATATGTCGCTTAGCTTATTTCCACGTTAGATCGCCAAACGGCACAAAATATGCAACTTGGTTGGATAAAAATATCCTATAGCACAAAATAAAAGTAGAAGTTTGGAGACAAAGCGCAGGATTGCAATGATTGAAGTGGATTACAGTTAAGCTGGAAACCAAAGTTGCCTTTGTTTGCTGGAGAGGCAGTTTCAATCGTGACATTTATCTGAAATCAAAATGGGTGCGTTTTAAGGCTCAATCTATTTTGAGCCGTTTTACTTCGTAGCATTTGCTTAGCTAATGTTTGTCAGATCGAAAAATAAATTGTTTGTTTATCATAACTTATGAGACATTGGTCGGCTCCTAAAAGAAAAATTACGGAGCCTCTTCGTCAATATTCGGGCATTTTCGGTTTTAGCCTCGGCACTTCGTGAATACTCTTCGTAAATGCCTAGTAATGATACCGTCCCGACAAAATAGCAAAATGTCGCTTAACTTATTTCCACGTTATATCGCCAAATGGCACAAAATATACAACTAAGTTGGATAAAAAGATCCTATAGTACAAAACAAAAGGAGTAGTTTGGAGATAAAGCGCAGGATTGCAAGGATTGAAGTGCATTACATTTTAGCTGGAAATCAAAGATCCCTTTGTTTGCTGGAAAGGCAGTGTCAATCGTGACATTTACCTGAAACCAAAATGCGTGCGTTGTAACGGCTCAGTTTATTTTGACCTTCTTTACGTCGTTGCATCGCACTTCGTGAATACTCTTCGTAAGTGCATACTAATTCCACTGTTCCGCCGAAATGGCAATATGTCGCTTAGCTTTTTTCCACGTTAGATCGCCAAACTACACAAAATATGCAACTTGGTTGGATAAAAATATCCTATAGCACAAAATAAAAGTAGTAGTTTGGAGACAAAGCGCAGGATTGCAAGGATTGAAGTGGATTACAGTTTAGCTGGAAATCAAAGATCCCTTTGTTTGCTGGAGAGGCAGTGTCAATCGTGACATTTATCTGAAACCAAAATGCGTGCGTTGTAACGGCTCAGTTTATTTTGACCTTTTTTACGTCGTTGCATTTGCTAAGTGAATGTTTGTAAGGTGGAAAAATAAATTGTGTGTTTGTCATAAGTTATGAGGCATTTGTTGGCTCCTAGGAGAAAAATTACGGAGCCTCTTCGTCAATATTCGGGCATTTTTCGGTTTTAGCCTCGGCACTTCGTGAATACTCTCCGTAAATGCATAGTAATGATACCGTCCCGCCAAAATGGCAAAATGTCGCTTAACTTATTTCCACGTTATATCGCCAAATGGCACAAAATATACAACTAAGTTGGATAAAAAGATCCTATAGTACAAAACAAAAGTAGTAGTTTGGAGATAAAGCGCAGGATTGCAAGGATTGAAGTGGATTACAGTTTAGCTGGAAATCAAAGATCCCTTTGTTTGCTGGAGAGGCAGTGTCAATCGTGACATTTATCTGAAACCAAAATGCGTGCGTTGTAACGGCTCAGTTTATTTTGACCTTTTTTACGTCGTTGCATTTGCTAAGTGAATGTTTGTAAGGTGGAAAAATAAATTGTTGGTTTGTCACAAGTTATGAGGCATTTGTTGGCTCCTAGGAGAAAAATTACGGAGCCCCTTCGTCAATGTTTCGGGCATTTTCGGTTTTAGCCATCGCACTTCGTGAATACTCTTCGTAAGTGCATACTAATGACACTGTTCCGCCGAAATGGCAAAATGTCGCTTAACTTATTTCCACGTTATATCGCCAAACGGCACAAAATATGCAACTTGGTTGGATAAAAATATCCTATAGCACAAAATAAAAGTAGTAGTTTGGAGACAAAGCGCAGGATTGCAAGGATTGAAGTGGATTAAAGTTTAGCTGGAAACCAAAGTTGCCTATGTTTGCTGGAGAGGCAGTTTCAATCGTGACATTTATCTGAAATCAAAATGGGTGCGTTTTAAGGCTCAATCTTTTTGGAGCCGCTTTACTTCGTTGCATTTGCTTAGCTAATGTTTGTCAGATCGAAAAATAAATTGTTTGTTTATCATAACTTATGAGAAATTTGTTGGCTCCTAGGAGAAAAATTACGGAGCCTCTTCGTCAATATTCGGGCATTTTCGGTTTTAGCCTCGGCACTTCGTGAATACTCTTCGTAAATGCATAGTAATGATACCGTCCCGCCGAAATGGCAAAATGTCGCTTAACTTATTTCCACGTTATATCGCCAAATGGCACAAAATATACAACTAAGTTGGATGAAAAGATCCTATAGTACAAAACAAAAGGAGTAGTTTGGAGATAAAGCGCAGGATTGCAAGGATTGAAGTGGATTACAGTTTAGCTGGAAATCAAAGATCCCTTTGTTTGCTGGAGAGGCAGTGTCAATCGTGACATTTATCTGAAACCAAAATGCGTGCGTGGTAACGGCTCAGTTTATTTTGACCTTTTTTACGTCGTTGCATTTGCTAAGTGAATGTTTGTAAGGTGGAAAAATAAATTGTGTGTTTGTCATAAGTTATGAGGCATTTGTTGGCTCCTAGGAGAAAAATTACGGAGCCCTTTCGTCAATGTTTCGGGCATTTTCGGTTTTAGCCATCGCACTTCGTGAATACTCTTCGTAAGTGCATACTAATTCCACTGTTCCGCCGAAATGGCAAAATGTCGCTTAGCTTATTTCCACGTTATATCGCCAAACGGCACAAAATATGCAACTTTGTTGGATAAAAATATCCTATAGCACAAAATAAAAGTAGTAGTTTGGAGACAAAGCGCAGGATTGCAAGGATTGAAGTGGATTACAGTTTAGCTGGAAACCAAAGTTGCCTTTGTTTGCTGGAGAGGCAGTTTCAATCGTGACATTTATCTGAAATCAAAATGGGTGCGTTTTAAGGCTCAATCTATTTTGAGCCGCTTTACTTCGTTGCATTTGCTTAGCTAATGTTTGTCAGATCGAAAAATAAATTGTTTGTTTATCATAACTTATGAGACATTTGTTGGCTCCTAGGAGAAAAATTACGGAGCCTCTTCGTCAATATTCGGGCATTTTTCGGTTTTAGCCTCGGCACTTCGTGAATACTCTCCGTAAATGCATAGTAATGATACCGTCCCGCCAAAATGGCAAAATGTCGCTTAACTTATTTCCACGTTATATCGCCAAATGGCACAAAATATACAACTAAGTTGGATAAAAAGATCCTATAGTACAAAACAAAAGTAGTAGTTTGGAGATAAAGCGCAGGATTGCAAGGATTGAAGTGGATTACAGTTTAGCTGGAAATCAAAGATCCCTTTGTTTGCTGGAGAGGCAGTGTCAATCGTGACATTTATCTGAAACCAAAATGCGTGCGTTGTAACGGCTCAGTTTATTTTGACCTTTTTTACGTCGTTGCATTTGCTAAGTGAATGTTTGTAAGGTGGAAAAATAAATTGTTGGTTTGTCATAAGTTATGAGGCATTTGTTGGCTCCTAGGAGAAAAATTACGGAGCCCTTTCGTCAATGTTTCGGGCATTTTCGGTTTTAGCCATCGCACTTCGTGAATACTCTTCGTAAGTGCATACTAATGACACTGTTCCGCCGAAATAGCAAAATGTCGCTTAACTTATTTCCACGTTATATCGCCAAACGGCACAAAATATGCAACTTGGTTGGATAAAAATATCCTATAGCACAAAATAAAAGTAGTAGTTTGGAGACAAAGCGCAGGATTGCAAGGATTGAAGTGGATTAAAGTTTAGCTGGAAACCAAAGTTGCCTTTGTTTGCTGGAGAGGCAGTTTCAATCGTGACATTTATTTGAAATCAAAATGGGTGCGTTTTAAGGCTCAATCTTTTTGGAGCCGCTTTACTTCGTTGCATTTGCTTAGCTAATGTTTGTCAGATCGAAAAATAAATTGTTTGTTTATCATAACTTATGAGAAATTTGTTGGCTCCTAGGAGAAAAATTACGGAGCCTCTTCGTCAATATAAAATATTCGGGCATTTTCGGTTTTAGCCTCGGCACTTCGTGAATACTCTTCGTAAATGCATAGTAATGATACTGTCTCGCCGAAATGGCAAAATGTCGCTTAACTTATTTCCACGTTATATCGCCAAATGGCACAAAACTTAGTTGGATAAGAAGATCATATAGTACAAAACAAAAGTATTAGTTTGGAGATAAAGCGCAGGATTGCAAGGATTGAAGTGGATTACAGTTTAGCTGGAAATCAAAGATCCCTTTGTTTGCTGGAGAGGCAGTGTCAATAGTGACATTTACCTGAAACCAAAATGCGTGCGTTGTAACGGCTCAGTTTATTTTGACCTTCTTTACGTCGTTGCATTTGCTAAGTGAATGTTTGTAAGGTGAAAAAATAAATTGTTTGTTTATCATAACTTATGAGAAATTTGTTGGCTCCTAGGAGAAAAATTACGGAGCCTCTTCGTCAATATTCGGGCATTTTCGGTTTTAGCCTCGGCACTTCGTGAATACTCTTCGTAAATGCATAGTAATGATACCGTCCCGCCGAAATGGCAAAATGTCACTTAACTTATTTCCACGTTATGTCGTCAAGTGGCACAAAATATACAACTTAGCTGGATAAAAAGATCCTATAGTACAAAACAAAAGTGGTAGTTTGGAGATAAAGCGCAGGATTGCAAATTTTGAAGTGGATTACAGTTTAGCTGGAAATCAAAGATCCCTTTGTTTGCTGGAGAGGCAGTGTCAATCGTGACATTTATCTGAAACCAAAATGCGTGCGTTGTAACGGCTCAGTTTATTTTGACCTTTTTTACGTCGTTGCATTTGCTAAGTGAATGTTTGTAAGGTGGAAAAATAAATTGTTTGTTTGTCATAAGTTATGAGGCATTTGTTGGCTCCTAGGAGAAAAATTACGGAGCCCCTTCGTCAATGTTTCGGGCATTTTCGGTTTTAGCCATCGCACTTCGAGAATACTCTTCGTAAGTGCATACTAATTCCACTGTTCCGCCGAAATGGCAAAATGTCGCTTAGCTTATTTCCACGTTATATCGCCAAACGGCACAAAATATGCAACTTGGTTGGATAAAAATATCCTATAGCACAAAATAAAAGTAGTAGTTTGGAGACAAAGCGCAGGATTGCAAGGATTGAAGTGGATTACAGTTTAGCTGGAAACCAAAGTTGCCTTTGTTTGCTGGAGAGGCAGTTTCAATCGTGACATTTATCTGAAATCAAAATGGGTGCGTTTTAAGGCTCAATCTATTTTGAGCCGCTTTTACTTCGTTGCATTTGCTTAGCTAATGTTTGTCAGATCGAAAAATAAATTGCTTGTTTATCATAACTTATGAGACATTTGTTGGCTCCTAAAAGAAAAATTACGGAGCCTCTTCGTCAATATTCGGGCATTTTCGGTTTTAGCCTCGGCACTTCGTGAATACTCTTCGTAAATGCATAGTAATGATACCGTCCCGCCGAAATGGCAAAATGTCGCTAAACTTATTTCCACGTTATATCGCCAAATGGCACAAAATATACAACTAAGTTGGATAAAAAGATCCTATAGTACAAAACAAAAGGAGTAGTTTGGAGATAAAGCACAGGATTGCAAGGATTGAAGTGGATTACAGTTTAGCTGGAAATCAAAGATCCCTTTGTTTGCTGGAGAGGCAGTGTCAATCGTGACATTTACCTGAAACCAAAATGCGTGCGTTGTAACGGCTCAGTTTATTTTGACCTTCTTTACGTCATTGCATTTGCTAAGTGAATGTTTGTATGGTGGAAAAATAAATTGTTTGTTTGTCATAACTTATGAGGCGTTTGTTGGCTCCTAGGAGAAAAATTACGGAGCCCCTTCGTCAATGTTTCGGGCATTTTCGGTTTTAGCCATCGCACTTCGTGAATACTCTTCGTAAGTGCATAGTAATTCCACTGTTCCGCCGAAATGGCAAAATGTCGCTTAGCTTATTTCCACGTTATATCGCCAAACGGCACAAAATATGCAACTTGGTTGGATAAAAATATCCTATAGCACAAAATAAAAGTAGTAGTTTGGAGACAAAGCGCAGGATTGCAAGGATTGAAGTGGATTAAAGTTTAGCTGGAAACCAAAGTTGCCTTTGTTCGCTGGAGAGGCAGTTTCAATCGTGACATTTATCTGAAATCAAAATGGGTGCGTTTTAAGGCTCAATCTTTTTGGAGCCGCTTTACTTCGTTGCATTTGCTTAGCTAATGTTTGTCAGATCGAAAAATAAATTGTTTGTTTATCATAACTTATGAGAAATTTGTTGGCTCCTAGGAGAAAAATTACGGAGCCTCTTCGTCAATATTCGGGCATTTTCGGTTTTAGCCTCGGCACTTCGTGAATACTCTTCGTAAATGCATAGTAATGATACCGTCCCGCCGAAATGGCAAAATGTCGCTTAACTTATTTCCACGTTATATCGCCAAATGGCACAAAATATACAACTAAGTTGGATAAAAAGATCCTATAGTACAAAACAAAAGGAGTAGTTTGGAGATAAAGCGCAGGATTGCAAGGATTGAAGTGGATTACATTTTAGCTGGAAATCAAAGATCCCTTTGTTTGCTGGAGAGGCAGTGTCAATCGTGACATTTACCTGAAACCAAAATGCGTGCGTTGTAACGGCTCAGTTTATTTTGACCTTCTTTACGTCGTTGCATCGCACTTCGTGAATACTCTTCGTAAGTGCATACTAATCACACTGTTTCGCAGAAATGGCAAAATGTGGCTTAGCTTATTTCCACGTTATATCGCCAAACGGCACAAAATATGCAACTTGGTTGGATAAAAATATCCTATAGCACAAAATAAAAGTAGTAGTTTGGAGACAAAGCACAGGATTGCAAGGATTGAAGAGGAGTACAGTTTAGCTGGAAAACAAAGTTGCCTTCGTTTGCTGGAGAGGCAGTTTCAATCGTGACATTTATCTGAAATCAAAATGGGTGCGTTTTAAGGCCCAATCCATTTTGAGCCGCTTTACTTCGTTGCATTTGCTTAGCTAATGTTTGTCAGATCGAAAAATAAATTGTTTGTTTATCATAACTTATGAGACATTTGTGGGCTCCTAGGAGAAAAATTACGGAGCCTCTTCGTCAATATTCGGGCATTTTCGGTTTTAGCCTCGGCACTTCGTGACAACTCTTCGTAAATGCATAGTAATCATACCGTCCCGCCGACATGGCAGAATGTCTTAAACTTATTTGCACTTTATATCGCCAAACGGCACAAAATATGCAACTTGGTTGGATAAAAATATCCTATAGCACAAAATAAAAGTAGTAGTTTGGAGACAAAGCGCAGGATTGCAAGGATTGAAGTGGATTACAGTTAAGCTGGAAACCAAAGTTGCCTTTGTTTGCTGGAGAGGCAGTTTCAATCGTGACATTTATCTCAAATCAAAATGGGTGCGTTTTAAGGCTCAATCTATTTTGAGCCGTTTTACTTCGTAGCATTTGCTTAGCTAATGTTTGTCAGATCGAAAAATAAACTGTTTGTTTATCATAACTTATGAGACATTTGTTGGCTCCTAAAAGAAAAATTACGGAGCCTCTTCGTCAATATTCGGGCATTTTCGGTTTTAGCCTCGGCACTTCGTGAATACTCTTCGTAAATGCTTAGTAATGATACCGTCCCGCCGAAATGGCAAAATGTCGCTAAACCTATTTCCAAGTTATATCGCCAAATGGCACAAAATATACAACTTAGTTGGATAAAAAGATCCTATAGTACAAAACGAAAGTAGTAGTTTGGAGATAAAGCGCAGGATTGCAAGGATTGAAGTGGATTACAGTTTAGCTGGAAATCAAAGATCCCTTTGTTTGCTGTAGAGGCAGTGTCAATCGTGACATTTACCTGAAACCAAAATGCGTGCGTTGTAACGGCTCAGTTTATTTTGACCTTCTTTACGTCGTTGCATTTGCTAAGTGAATGTTTGTAAGGTGGAAAAATAAATTGTTTGTTTGTCATAAGTTATGAGGCATTTGTTGGCTCCTAGGAGAAAAATTACGGAGCCCTTTCGTCAATGTTTCGGGCATTTTCGGTTTTAGCCATCGCACTTCGTGAATACTCTTCGTAAGTGTTTACTAATGACACTGTTCCGCCGAAATGGCAAAATGTGGCTTAGCTTATTTCCACGTTATATCGCCAAACGGCACAATAAAAATATCCTATAGCACAAAATAAAAGTAGTAGTTTAGAGACAAAGCGCAGGATTGCAAGGATTGAAGTTGAGTACAGTTTAGCTGGAAAACAAAGTTGCCTTCGTTTGCTGGAGAGGCAGTTTCAATCGTGACATTTATTTGAAATCAAAATGGGTGCGTTTTAAGGCTCAATCTATTTTGAGCCGCTTTACTTCGTTGCATTTGGTTAGCTAATGTTTGTCAGATCAAAAATAAATTGTTTGTTTATCATAACTTATGAGACATTTGTTGGCTCCTAGGAGAAAAATTAGGGAGCCTCTTCGTCAATATTCGGGCATTTTCGGTTTTAGCCTCGGCACTTCGTGAATACTCTTCGTAAATGCATAGTAATGATACCGTCCCGCCGAAATGGCAAAATGTCTCTTAACTTATTTCCACGTTATATCGCCAAATGGCACAAAATATACAACTTAGTTGGATAAAAAGATCTCATAGTACAAAACAAAAGTAGTAGATTGGAGATAAAGCGCAGGATTGCAAGGATTGAAGTGGATTACAGTTTAGCTGGAAATCAAAGATCCCTTTGTTTGCTGGAGAGGCAGTGTCAATCGTGACATTTACCTGAAACCAAAATGCGTGCGTTGTAACGGCTCAGTTTATTTTGACCTTCTTTACGTCGTTGCATTTGCTAAGTGAATGTTTGTAAGGTGGAAAAATAAATTGTTTGTTTGTCATAACTTATGAGGCATTTGTTGGCTCCTAGGAGAAAAATTACGGAGCCCTTTGGTCAATGTTTCGGGCATTTTCGGTTTTAGCCATCGCACTTCGTGAATACTCTTCGTAAGTGCATCCTAATGAGACTGTTCCGCCGAAAAGGCAAAATGTCGCTTAGCTTATTTCCACGTTGTATCGCCAAACGGCACAAAATATGCAACTTGGTTGGATAAAAATATCCTATAGCACAAAATAAAAGTAGTAGTTTGGAGACAATGCACAGGATTGTAAGGATTGAAGTGGATTACAGTTTAGCTGGAAACCAAAGTTGCCTTTGTTTGCTGGAGAGGCAGTTTCAACCGTGACATTTATCTGAAATCAAAATGGGTGCGTTTTAAGGCTCAATCTATTTTGAGCCGCTTTACTTCGTTGCATTTGCTTAGCTAATGTTTGTCAGATCGAAAAATAAATTGTTTGTTTATCATGACTTATGAGACATTTGTTGGCTCCTAGGAGAAAAATTACGGAGCCTCTTCGTCAATATTCGGGCATTTTCGGTTTTAGCCTCGGCACTTCGTGAATACTCTTCGTAAATGCATAGTAATGATACCGTCCCGCCGAAATGGCAAAATGTCGCTTAACTTATTTCCACGTTATATCGCCAAATGGCACAAAATATACAACTTAGTTGGATAAAAAGATCCTATAGTACAAAACAAAAGTAGTAGTTTGGAGATAAAGCGCAGGATTGCAAGGATTGAAGTGGATTACAGTTAAGCTGGAAATCAAAGATCACTTTGTTTGCTGGAGAGGCAGTGTCAATCTTGACATTTGTCTGAAACCTAAATGCGTGCGTTGTAACGGCTCAGTTTATTTTGACCTTCTTTACGTCGTTGCATTTGCTTAGTGAATGTTTGTAAGGTGGAAAAATAAATTGTTTGTTTGTCATAACTTATGAGGCATTTGTTGGCTCCTAGGAGAAAAATTACGGAGCCCCTTCGTCAATGTTTCGGGCATTTTCGGTTTTAGCCATCGCATTTCGTGAATACTCTTCGTAAGTGCATACTAATGACACTGTTCCTCCGAAATGGCAAAGTGTCGCTTAGCTTATTTCCACGTTATATCGCCAAACGGTACAAAATATGCAACTTGGTTGATAAAAATATCCTATAGCACAAAATAAAAGTAGTAGTTTGGAGATAAAGCGCAGGATTGCAAGGATTGAAGTGGATTACAGTTTAGCTGGAAACCAAAGTTGCCTTTGTTTGCTGGAGAGGCAGTTTCAATCGTGACATTTATCTCAAATCAAAATGGGTGCGTTTTAAGGCTCAATCCATTTTGAGCCGCTTTACTTCGTTGCATTTGCTTAGCTAATGTTTGTCAGATCGAAAAATAAATTGTTTGTTTATCATAACTTATGAGACATTTGTTGGCTCCTAGGAGAAAAATTACGGAGCCTCTTCGTCAATATTCGGGCATTTTCGGTTTTAGCCTCGGCACTTCGTGAATACTCTTCGTAAATGCATAGTAATGATACCGTCCCGCCGAAATGGCAAAATGTCGCTTAACTTATTTCCACGTTATGTCGTCAAGTGCCACAAAATATACAACTTAGTTGGATAAAAAGATCCTATAGTACAAAACAAAAGTAGTAGTTTGGAGATAAAGCGCAGGATTGCAAGGATTGAAGTGGATTACAGTTTAGCTGGAAATCAAAGATCCCTTTGTTTGCTGGAGAGGCAGTGTCAATCGTGACATTTATCTGAAACCAAAATGCGTGCGTTGTAACGGCTCAGTTTATTTTGACCTTTTTTACGTCGTTGCATTTGCTAAGTGAATGTTTGTAAGGTGGAAAAATAAATTGTTTGTTTGTCATAAGTTATGAGGCATTTGTTGGCTCCTAGGAGAAAAATTACGGAGCCCCTTCGTCAATGTTTCGGGCATTTTCGATTTTAGCCATCGCATTTCGTGAATACTCTTCGTAAGTGCATACTAATTCCACTGTTCCGCCGAAATTGTAAAATGTCGCTTAGCTTATTTCCACGTTATATCGCCAAACGGCACAAAATATGCAACTTGGTTGGATTAAAATATCCTATAGCACAAAATAAAAGTAGTAGTTTGGAGACAAAGCGCAGGATTGCAAGGATTGAAGTGGATTACAGTTTAGCTGGAAACCAAAGTTGCCTTCGTTTGCTGGAGAGGCAGTATCAATCGTTACATTTATCTGAAATCAAAATGGGTACGTTTTAAGGCTCAATCTGTTTTGAGCCGTTTTACTTCGTTGCATTTGCTTAGCTAATGTTTGTCAGATCGAAAAATAAACTGTTTGTTTATCATAATTTATGAGACATTTGTTGGCTCCTAAAAGAAAAATTACGGAGCCTCTTCGTCAATATTCGGGCATTTTCGGTTTTAGCCTCGGCACTTCGTGAATACTCTTCGTAAATGCTTAGTAATGATACCGTCCCGCCGAAATGGCAAAATGTCGCTAAACCTATTTCCAAGTTATATCGCCAAATGGCACAAAATATACAACTTAGTTGGATAAAAAGATCCTATAGTACAAAACAAAAGTAGTAGTTTGGAGATAAAGCGCAGGATTGCAAGGATTGAAGTGGCTTACAGTTTAGCTGGAAACCAAAGTTGCCTTTGTTTGCTGGAGAGGCAGTTTCAATCGTGACATTTATCTGAAATCAAAATGGGTGCGTTTTAAGGCTCAATCTATTTTGAGCCGCTTTACTTCGTTGCATTTGCTTAGCTAATGTTTGTCAGATCGAAAAATAAATTGTTTGTTTATCATAACTTATGAGACATTTGTTAACTCCTAGGAGAAAAATTACGGAGCCTCTTCGTCAATATTCGAACATTTTCGGTTTTAGCGTCGGCACTTCGTGAATACTCTTCGTAAATGCATAGTAATGATACTGTCCCGCCCAAATGGCAAAATGTCGCTTAACTTATTTCCACGTTATATCGCCAAATGGCACAAAATATACAACTTAGTTGGATAAAAAGATCATACAGTACAAAACGAAAGTAGCAGTTTGGAGATACAGCGCAGGATTGCAAGGATTGAAGTGGATTACAGTTTAGCTGGAAATCAAAGATCCCTTTGTTTGCTGGAGAGGCAGTGTCAATCGTGACATTTACCTGAAACCAAAATGCGTGCGTTGTAACGGCTCAGTTTATTTTGACCTTCTTTACGTCGTTGCATTTGCTAAGTGAATGTTTGTAAGGTGGAAAAATAATTTGTTTGTTTGTCATAACTTATGAGGCATTTGTTGGCTCCTAGGAGAAAAATTACGGAGCCCCTTCATCAATGTTTCGGGCATTTTCGGTTTTAGCCATCGCACTTCGTGAATACTCTTCGTAAGTGCATACTAATGACACTGTTCCGCCGAAATTGCAAAATGTCGCTTAGCTTATTTCCACGTTATATCGCCAAACGGCACAAAATATGCAACTTGGTTGGATAAAAATATCCTATAGCACAAAATAAAAGTAGTAGTGTAGAGACAAACCGCAGGATTGCAAGGATTGAAGTTGAGTACAGTTTAGCTGGATAACAAAGTTGCCTTCGTTTGCTGGAGATGCAGTTTAAATCGTGACATTTATCTGAAATCAAAATGGGTGCGTTTTAAGGCCCAATCTATTTTGAGCCGCTTTACTTCGTTGCATTTGCTTAGCTAATGTTTGTCAGATCGAAAAATAAATTGTTTGTTTATCATAACTTATGAGACATTTGTTGGCTCCTAGGAGAAAAATTACGGAGCCTCTTCGTCAATATTCGGGCATTTTCGGTTTTAGCCTCGGCACTTCGTGAATACTCTTCGTAAATGCATAGTAATGATACCGTCCCGCCGAAATGGCAAAATGTCGCTTAACTTATTTCCACGTTATATCGCCAAATGGCACAAAATATACAACTTAGTTGGATAAAAAGATCCTATAGTACAAAACAAAAGTAGTAGTTTGGAGATAAAGCGCAGGATTGCAAGGATTGAAGTGGATTACAGTTTAGCTGGAAATAAAACATCCCTTTGTTTTCTGGAGAGGCAGTGTAAATCGTGACATTTATCTGAAACCAAAATGCGTGCGTTGTAACGGCTCAGTTTATTTTGACCTTCTTTACGTCGTTGCATTTGCCAAGTGAATGTTTGTAAGGTGGAAAAATAAATTGTTTGTTTGTGATAATTTATGAGGCATTTGTTGGCTCCTAGGATAAAAATTACGGAGCCCCTTCGTCAATGTTTCGGGCATTTTTGGTTTTAGCCATCGCACTTCGTGAATACTCTTCGTAAGTGCATACTATTGACACTGTTCCGCCGAAATGGCAAAATGTCGCTTAGCTTATTTCCACGTTATATCGCCAAACGGCACAAAATATGCAACTTGGTTGGATTAAAATATCCTATAGCACAAAATAAAAGTAGTAGTTTGGAGACAAAGCGCGGGATTGCAAGGATTGAAGTGGATTACAGTTTAGCTGGAAACCAAAGTTGCCTTCGTTTGCTGGAGAGGCAGTATCAATCGTGACATTTATCTGAAATCAAAATGGGTACGTTTTAAGGCTCAATCTGTTTTGAGCCGTTTTACTTCGTTGCATTTGCTTAGCTAATGTTTGTGAGATCGAAAAATAAACTGTTTGTTTATCATAATTTATGAGACATTTGTTGGCTCCTAAAAGAAAAATTACGGAGCCTCTTCGTCAATATTCGGGCATTTTCGGTTTTAGCCTCGGCACTTCGTGAATACTCTTCGTAAATGCTTAGTAATGATACCGTCCCGCCGAAATGGCAAAATGTCGCTAAACCTATTTCCAAGTTATATCGCCAAATGGCACAAAATATACAACTTAGTTGGATAAAAAGATCCTATAGTACAAAACAAAAGTAGTAGTTTGGAGATAAAGCGCAGGATTGCAAGGATTGAAGTGGCTTACAGTTTAGCTGGAAACCAAAGTTGCCTTTGTTTGCTGGAGAGGCAGTTTCAATCGTGACATTTATCTGAAATCAAAATGGGTGCGTTTTAAGGCTCAATCTATTTTGAGCCGCTTTACTTCGTTGCATTTGCTTAGCTAATGTTTGTCAGATCGAAAAATAAATTGTTTGTTTATCATAACTTATGAGACATTTGTTAACTCCTAGGAGAAAAATTACGGAGCCTCTTCGTCAATATTCGAACATTTTCGGTTTTAGCCTCGGCACTTCGTGAATACTCTTCGTAAATGCATAGTAATGATACTGTCCCGCCCAAATGGCAAAATGTCGCTTAACTTATTTCCACGTTATATCGCCAAATGGCACAAAATATACAACTTAGTTGGATAAAAAGATCATACAGTACAAAACGAAAGTAGCAGTTTGGAGATACAGCGCAGGATTGCAAGGATTGAAGTGGATTACAGTTTAGCTGGAAATCAAAGATCCCTTTGTTTGCTGGAGAGGCAGTGTCAATCGTGACATTTACCTGAAACCAAAATGCGTGCGTTGTAACGGCTCAGTTTATTTTGACCTTCTTTACGTCGTTGCATTTGCTAAGTGAATGTTTGTAAGGTGGAAAAATAATTTGTTTGTTTGTCATAACTTATGAGGCATTTGTTGGCTCCTAGGAGAAAAATTACGGAGCCCCTTCATCAATGTTTCGGGCATTTTCGGTTTTAGCCATCGCACTTCGTGAATACTCTTCGTAAGTGCATACTAATGACACTGTTCCGCCGAAATTGCAAAATGTCGCTTAGCTTATTTCCACGTTATATCGCCAAACGGCACAAAATATGCAACTTGGTTGGATAAAAATATCCTATAGCACAAAATAAAAGTAGTAGTGTAGAGACAAACCGCAGGATTGCAAGGATTGAAGTTGAGTACAGTTTAGCTGGATAACAAAGTTGCCTTCGTTTGCTGGAGATGCAGTTTAAATCGTGACATTTATCTGAAATCAAAATGGGTGCGTTTTAAGGCCCAATCTATTTTGAGCCGCTTTACTTCGTTGCATTTGCTTAGCTAATGTTTGTCAGATCGAAAAATAAATTGTTTGTTTATCATAACTTATGAGACATTTGTTGGCTCCTAGGAGAAAAATTACGGAGCCTCTTCGTCAATATTCGGGCATTTTCGGTTTTAGCCTCGGCACTTCGTGAATACTCTTCGTAAATGCATAGTAATGATACCGTCCCGCCGAAATGGCAAAATGTCGCTTAACTTATTTCCACGTTATATCGCCAAATGGCACAAAATATACAACTTAGTTGGATAAAAAGATCCTATAGTACAAAACAAAAGTAGTAGTTTGGAGATAAAGCGCAGGATTGCAAGGATTGAAGTGGATTACAGTTTAGCTGGAAATAAAACATCCCTTTGTTTTCTGGAGAGGCAGTGTAAATCGTGACATTTATCTGAAACCAAAATGCGTGCGTTGTAACGGCTCAGTTTATTTTGACCTTCTTTACGTCGTTGCATTTGCCAAGTGAATGTTTGTAAGGTGGAAAAATAAATTGTTTGTTTGTGATAATTTATGAGGCATTTGTTGGCTCCTAGGAGAAAAATTACGGAGCCCCTTCGTCAATGTTTCGGGCATTTTTGGTTTTAGCCATCGCACTTCGTGAATACTCTTCGTAAGTGCATACTATTGACACTGTTCCGCCGAAATGGCAAAATGTCGCTTAGCTTATTTCCACGTTATATCGCCAAACGGCACAAAATATGCAACTTGGTTGGATTAAAATATCCTATAGCACAAAATAAAAGTAGTAGTTTGGAGACAAAGCGCAGGATTGCAAGGATTGAAGTGGATTACAGTTTAGCTGGAAACCAAAGTTGCCTTCGTTTGCTGGAGAGGCAGTTTCAATCGTGACATTTATCTGAAATCAAAATAGGTGCGTTTTAATGCTCAATCTATTTTGAGCCGCTTTACTTCGTTGCATTTGCTTAGCTAATGTTTGTCAGATCGAAAAATAAATTGTTTGTTTGTCATAACTTATGAGACATTTGTTGGCTCCTAGGAGAAAAATTACGGAGCCTCTTCGTCAATATTCGGGCACTTTCGGTTTTAGCCATCGCATTTCGTGAATACTCTTCGTAAATGGATAGTAATCATACCGTCCCGCCGAAATGGCAGAATGTCGCTAAACTTATTTCCACGTTATATCGCCAAACGGCACAAAATATGCAACTTGGTTGGATAAAAATATCCTATAGCACAAAATAAAAGTAGTACTTTGGAGACAAAGCGCACTATTGCAAGGATTGACGTGGATTACAGTTTAGCTGGAAACCAAAGTTGCCTTTGTATGCTGGAGAGGCAGTTTCAATCGCGACATTTTTCTGAAATCAAAATGGGTGCGTTTTAAGGCTCAATCTATTTTGAGCCGCTTTACTTCGTTGCATTTGCTTAGCTAATGTTTGTCAGATCGAAAAATAAATTGTTTGTTTATCATAACTTATGAGACATTTGTTAACTCCTAGGAGAAAAATTACAGAGCCTCTTCGTCAATATTCGAACATTTTCGGTTTTAGCCTCGGCACTTCGTGAATACTCTTCGTAAATGCATAGTAATGATACTGTCTCGCCGAAATGGCAAAATGTCGCTTAACTTATTTCCACGTTATATCGCCAAATGGCACAAAATATACAACTTAGTTGGATAAAAAGATCATACAGTACAAAACGAAAGTAGCAGTTTGGAGATACAGCGCAGGATTGCAAGGATTGAAGTGGATTACAGTTTAGCTGGAAATCAAAGATCCCTTTGTTTGCTGGAGAGGCAGTGTCAATCGTGACATTTACCTGAAACCAAAATGCGTGCGTTGGAACGGCTCAGTTTATTTTGACCTTCTTTACGTCGTTGCATCGCACTTCGTGAATACTCTTCGTAAGTGCATACTAATCACACTGTTTCGCAGAAATGGCAAAATGTGGCTTAGCTTATTTCCACGTTATATCGCCAAACGGCACAAAATATGCAACTTGGTTGGATAAAAATATCCTATAGCACAAAATAAAAGTAGTAGTTTTGAGACAAAGCACAGGATTGCAAGGATTGAAGTGGATTACAGTTTAGCTGGAAATCAAAGATCCCTTTGTTTGCTGGAGAGGCAGTGTCAATCGTGACATTTATCTGAAACCAAAATGCGTGCGTTGTAACGGCTCAGTTTATTTTGACCTTTTTTACGTCGTTGCATTTGCTAAGTGAATGTTTGTAAGGTGGAAAAATAAATTGTTTGTTTGTCATAAGTTATGAGGCATTTGTTGGCTCCTAGGAGAAAAATTACGGAGCCCCTTCGTCAATGTTTCGGGCGTTTTCGGTTTTAGCCATCGCACTTCGAGAATACTCTTCGTAAGTGCATACTAATTCCACTGTTCCGCCGAAATGGCAAAATGTCGCTTAGCTTATTTCCACGTTATATCGCCAAACGGCACAAAATATGCAACTTTGTTGGATAAAAATGTCCTATAGCACAAAATAAAAGTAGTAGTTTGAAGACAAAGCGCAGGATTGCAAGGATTGAAGTGGATTACAGTTTAGCTGGAAACCAAAGTTGCCTTTGTTTGCTGGAGAGGCAGTTTCAATCGTGACATTTATCTCAAATCAAAATGGGTGCGTTTTAAGGCTCAATCTATTTTGAGCCGCTTTACTTCGTTGCATTTGCTTAGCTAATGTTTGTCAGATCGAAAAATAAATTGCTTGTTTATCATAACTTATTAGACATTTGTTGGCTCCTAGGAGAAAAATTACGGAGCCTCTTCGTCAATATTCGGGCATTTTCGGTTTTAGCCTCGGCACTTCGTGAATACTCTTCGTAAATGCATAGTAATGATACCGTCCCGCCGAAATGGCAAAATGTCGCTTAACTTATTTCCACGTTATATCGCCAAATGGCACTAAATATACAACTAAGTTGGATAAAAAGATCCTATAGTACAAAACAAAAGGAGTAGTTTGGAGATAAAGCGCAGGATTGCAAGGATTGAAGTGGATTACAGTTTAGCTGGAAATCAAAGATCCCTTTGTTTGCTGGAGAGGCAGTGTCAATCGTGACATTTATCTGAAACCAAAATGCGTGCGTTGTAACGGCTCAGTTTATTTTGACCTTCTTTACGTCATTGCATTTGCTAAGTGAATGTTTGTATGGTGGAAAAATAAATTGTTTGTTTGTCATAACTTATGAGGCGTTTGTTGGCTCCTAGGAGAAAAATTACGGAGCCCCTTCGTCAATGTTTCGGGCATTTTCGGTTTTAGCCATCGCACTTCGTGAATACTCTTCGTAAGTGCATAGTAATTCCACTGTTCCGCCGAAATGGCAAAATGTCGCTTAGCTTATTTCCACGTTATATCGCCAAACGGCACAAAATATGCAACTTTGTTGGATAAAAATATCCTATAGCACAAAATAAAAGTAGTAGTTTGGAGACAAAGCGCAGGATTGCAAGGATTGAAGTGGATTACAGTTAAGCTGGAAACCAAAGTTGCCTTTGTTTGCCCGAGAGGCAGTTTCAATCGTGACATTTATCTGAAATCAAAATGGGTGCGTTTTAAGGCTCAATCTATTTTGAGCCATTTTACTTCGTAGCATTTGCTTAGCTAATGTTTGTCAGATCGAAAAAGAAATTGTTTGTTTATCATAACTTATGAGACATTTGTCGGCTCCTAAAAGAAAAATTACGGAGCCTCTTCGTCAATATTCGAACATTTTCGGTTTTAGCCTCGGCACTTCGTGAATACTCTTCGTAAATGCATAGTAATGATACTGTCTCGCCGAAATGGCAAAATGTCGCTTAACTTATTTCCACGTTATATCGCCAAATGGCACAAAACTTAGTTGGATAAGAAGATCATATAGTACAAAACAAAAGTATTAGTTTGGAGATAAAGCGCAAGATTGCAAGGATTTAAGTGGATTACAGTTTAGCTGGAAATCAAAGATCCCTTTGTTTGCTGGAGAGGCAGTGTCAATCGTGACATTTACCTGAAACCAAAATGCGTGCGTTGTAACGGCTCAGTTTATTTTGACCTTCTTTACGTCGTTGCATTTGCTAAGTGAATGTTTGTAAGGTGAAAAAATAAATTGTTTGTTTATCATAACTTAAGAGACATTTGTTGGCTCCTAGGAGAAAAATTACGGAGCCTCTTCGTCAATATTCGGGCATTTTTCGGTTTTAGCCTCGGCACTTCGTGAATACTCTCCGTAAATGCATAGTAATGATACCGTCCCGCCGAAATGGCAAAATGTCGCTTAACTTATTTCCACGTTATATCGCCAAATGGCACAAAATATACAACTAAGTTGGATAAAAAGATCCTATAGTACAAAACAAAAGTAGTAGTTTGGAGATAAAGCGCAGGATTGCAAGGATTGAAGTGGATTACAGTTTAGCTGGAAATCAAAGATCCCTTTGTTTGCTGGAGAGGCAGTGTCAATCGTGACATTTATCTGAAACCAAAATGCGTGCGTTGTAACGGCTCAGTTTATTTTGGCCTTCTTTACGTCGTTGCATTTGCCAAGTGAATGTTTGTAAGGTGGAATAATAAATTGTTTGTTTGCCATAACTTATGAGACATTTGTTGGCTCCTGGGAGAAAAAATACGGAGCCTCTTCGTCAATATTCGGGCATTTTCGGTTTTAGCCTCGGCACTTCGTGAATACTCTTCGTAAATGCATAGTAATGATACCGTCCCGCCGAAATGGCAAAATGTCGCTTAACTTATGTCCACGTTATATCGTCAAATGGCACAAAATATACAACTAAGTTGGATAAAAAGATCCTATAGTACAAAACAAAAGGAGTAGTTTGGAGATAAAGCGCAGGATTGCAAGGATTGAAGTGGATTACAGTTTAGCTGGAAACCAAAGTTGCCTTTGTTTGCTGGAGAGGCAGTTTCAATCGTGACATTTATCTGAAATCAAAATGGGTGCGTTTTAAGGCTCAATCTATTTTGAGCCGCTTTACTTCGTTGCATTTGCTTAGCTAATGTTTGTCAGATGGAAAAATAAATTGTTTGTTTATCATAACTTATGAGACATTTGTTGGCTCCTAGGAGAAAAATTACGGAGCCTCTTCGTCAATATTCGGGCATTTTTCGGTTTTAGCCTCGGCACTTCGTGAATACTCTCCGTAAATGCATAGTAATGATACCGTCCCGCCAAAATGGCAAAATGTCGCTTAACTTATTTCCACGTTATATCGCCAAATGGCACAAAATATACAACTAAGTTGGATAAAAAGATCCTATAGTACAAAACAAAAGTAGTAGTTTGGAGATAAAGCGCAGGATTGCAAGGATTGAAGTGGATTACAGTTTAGCTGGAAATCAAAGATCCCTTTGTTTGCTGGAGAGGCAGTGTCAATCGTGACATTTATCTGAAACCAAAATGCGTGCGTTGTAACGGCTCAGTTTATTTTGGCCTTCTTTACGTCGTTGCATTTGCCAAGTGAATGTTTGTAAGGTGGAATAATAAATTGTTTGTTTGTCATAACTTATGAGACATTTGTTGGCTCCTAGGAGAAAAAATACGGAGCCTCTTCGTCAATATTCGGGCATTTTCGGTTTTAGCCTCGGCACTTCGTGAATACTCTTCGTAAATGCATAGTAATGATACCGTCCCGCCGAAATGGCAAAATGTCGCTTAACTTATGTCCACGTTATATCGTCAAATGGCACAAAATATACAACTAAGTTGGATAAAAAGATCCTATAGTACAAAACAAAAGGAGTAGTTTGGAGATAAAGCGCAGGATTGCAAGGATGGAAGTGGATTACAGTTTAGCTGGAAATCAAAGATCCCTTTGTTTGCTGGAGAGGCAGTGTCAATCGTGACATTTATCTGAAACCAAAATGCGTGCGTTGTAACGGCTCAGTTTATTTTGGCCTTCTTTACTTCGTTGCATTTGCCAAGTGAATGTTTGTAAGGTGGAATAATAAATTGTTTGTTTGTCATAACTTATGAGACATTTGTTGGCTCCTAGGAGAAAAAATACGGAGCCTCTTCGTCAATATTCGGGCATTTTCGGTTTTAGCCATCGCACTTCGTGAATACTCTTCGTAAGTGCATACTAATTCCACTGTTCCGCCGAAATGGCAAAATGTCGCTTAGCTTATTTCCACGTTATATCGCCAAACGGCACAAAATATGCAACTTGGTTGGATAAAAATGTCCTATAGCACAAAATAAAAGTAGTAGTTTGAAGACAAAGCGCAGGATTGCAAGGATTGAAGTGGATTACCTTTTTAGCTGGAAACCAAAGTTGCCTTTGTTTGCCCGAGAGGCAGTTTCAATCGTGACATTTATCTGAAATCAAAATGGGTGCGTTTTAAGGCTCAATCTATTTTGAGCCGCTTTACTTCGTTGCATTTGCTTAGCTAATGTTTGTCACATCGAAAAATAAATTGTTTGTTTATCATAACTTATTAGACATTTGTTGGCTCCTAGGAGAAAAATTACGGAGCCTCTTCGTCAATATTCGGGCATTTTCGGTTTTAGCCTCGGCACTTCGTGAATACTCTTCGTAAATGCATAGTAATGATACCGTCCCGCCGAAATGGCAAAATGTCGCTTAACTTATTTCCACGTTATATCGCCAAATGGCACAAAATATACAACTAAGTTGGATGAAAAGATCCTATAGTACAAAACAAAAGGAGTAGTTTGGAGATAAAGCGCAGGATTGCAAGGATTGAAGTGGATTACAGTTTAGCTGGAAATCAAAGATCCCTTTGTTTGCTGGACAGGCAGTGTCAATCGTGACATTTATCTGAAACCAAAATGCGTGCGTTGTAACGGCTCAGTTTATTTTGACCTTTTTTACGTCGTTGCATTTGCTAAGTGAATGTTTGTAAGGTGGAAAAATAAATTGTGTGTTTGTCATAAGTTATGAGGCATTTGTTGGCTAATAGGAGAAAAATTACGGAGCCCCTTCGTCAATGTTTCGGGCATTTTCGGTTTTAGCCATCGGACTTCGTGAATACTCTTCGTAAGTGCATACTAATGACACTGTTCCGCCGAAATTGCAAAATGTCGCTTAGCTTATTTCCACGTTATATCGCCAAACGGCACAAAATATGCAACTTTGTTGGATAAAAATATCCTATAGCACAAAATAAAAGTAGTAGTTTGGAGACAAAGCGCAGGATTGCAAGGATTGAAGTGGATTACAGTTTAGCTGGAAACCAAAGTTGCCTTTGTTTGCTGGAGAGGCAGTTTCAATCGTGACATTTATCTGAAATCAAAATGGGTGCGTTTTAAGGCTCAATCTATTTTGAGCCGCTTTACTTCGTTGCATTTGCTTAGCTAAAGTTTGTCAGATCGAAAAATAAATTGATTGTTTATCATAACTTATGAGACATTTGTTAACTCCTAGGAGAAAAATTACAGAGCCTCTTCGTCAATATTCGAACATTTTCGGTTTTACCCTCGGCACTTCGTGAATACTCTTCGTAAATGCATAGTAATGATACTGTCTCGCCGAAATGGCAAAATGTCGCTTAACTTATTTCCACGTTATATCGCCAAATGGCACAAAATATACAACTTAGTTGGATAAAAAGATCATATAGTACAAAACAAAAGTAGTAGTTTGGAGATAAAGCGCACGATTGCAAGGATTGAAGTGGATTACAGTTTAGCTGGAAATCAAAGATCCCTTTGTTTGCTGGAGAGGCAGTGTCAATCGTGACATTTATCTGAAACCAAAATGCGTGCGTTGTAACGGCTCAGTTTATTTTGGCCTTCTTTACGTCGTTGCATTTGCCAAGTGAATGTTTGTAAGGTGGAATAATAAATTGTTTGTTTGTCATAACTTATGAGACATTTGTTGGCTCCTAGGAGAAAAAATACGGAGCCTCTTCGTCAATATTCGGGCATTTTCGGTTTTAGCCATCGCACTTCGTGAATACTCTTCGTAAGTGCATACTAATTCCACTGTTCCGCCGAAATGGCAAAATGTCGCTTAGCTTATTTCCACGTTATATCGCCAAACGGCACAAAATATGCAACTTGGTTGGATAAAAATGTCCTATAGCACAAAATAAAAGTAGTAGTTTGAAGACAAAGCGCAGGATTGCAAGGATTGAAGTGGATTACCTTTTTAGCTGGAAACCAAAGTTGCCTTTGTTTGCCCGAGAGGCAGTTTCAATCGTGACATTTATCTGAAATCAAAATGGGTGCGTTTTAAGGCTCAATCTATTTTGAGCCGCTTTACTTCGTTGCATTTGCTTAGCTAATGTTTGTCACATCGAAAAATAAATTGTTTGTTTATCATAACTTATTAGACATTTGTTGGCTCCTAGGAGAAAAATTACGGAGCCTCTTCGTCAATATTCGGGCATTTTCGGTTTTAGCCTCGGCACTTCGTGAATACTCTTCGTAAATGCATAGTAATGATACCGTCCCGCCGAAATGGCAAAATGTCGCTTAACTTATGTCCACGTTATATCGTCAAATCGCACAAAATATACAACTAAGTTGGATAAAAGATCCTATAGTACAAAACAAAAGTAGTAGTTTGGAGATAAAGCGCAGGATTGCAAGGATTGAAGTGGATTACAGTTTAGCTGGAAATCAAAGATCCCTTTGTTTGCTGGAGAGGCAGTGTCAATCGTGACATTTATCTGAAACCAAAATGCGTGCGTTGTAACGGCTCAGTTTATTTTGATCTTTTTTACGTCGTTGCATTTGCTAAGTGAATGTTTGTAAGGTGGAAAAATAAATTGTTTGTTTGTCATAAGTTATGAGGCATTTGTTGGCTCCTAGGAGAAAAATTACGGAGCCCCTTCGTCAATGTTTCGGGCATTTTCGGTTTTAGCCATCGCACTTCGTGAATACTCTTCGTAAGTGCATATTAATTCCACTGTTCCGCCGAAATGGCAAAATGTCGCTTAGCTTATTTCCACGTTATATCGCCAAACGGCACAAAATATGCAACTTGGTTGGATAAAAATATCCTATAGCACAAAATAAAAGTAGTAGTTTGGAGACAAAGCGCAGGATTGCAAGGATTGAAGTGGATTACCTTTTTAGCTGGAAACCAAAGTTGCCTTTGTTTGCCCGAAAGGCAGTTTCAATCGTGACATTTATCTGAAATCAAAATGGGTGCGTTTTAAGGCTCAATCTATTTTGAGCCGCTTTACTTCGTTGCATTTGCTTAGCTAATGTTTGTCACATCGAAAAATAAATTGTTTGTTTATCATAACTTATTAGACATTTGTTGGCTCCTAGGAGAAAAATTACGGAGCCTCTTCGTCAATATTCGGGCATTTTCGGTTTTAGCCTCGGCACTTCGTGAATACTCTTCGTAAATGCATAGTAATGATACCGTCCCGCCGAAATGGCAAAATGTCGCTTAACTTATTTCCACGTTATATCGCCAAATGGCACAAAATATACAACTAAGTTGGATGAAAAGATCCTATAGTACAAAACAAAAGGAGTAGTTTGGAGATAAAGCGCAGGATTGCAAGGATTGAAGTGGATTACAGTTTAGCTGGAAATCAAAGATCCCTTTGTTTGCTGGAGAGGCAGTGTCAATCGTGACATTTATCTGAAACCAAAATGCGTGCGTTGTAACGGCTCAGTTTATTTTGACCTTTTTTACATCGTTGCATTTGCTAAGTGAATGTTTGTAAGGTGGAAAAATAAATTGTGTGTTTGTCATAAGTTATGAGGCATTTGTTGGTTCCTAGGAGAAAAATTACGGAGCCCCTTCGTCAATGTTTCGGGCATTTTCAGTTTTAGCCATCGCACTTCGTGAATACTCTTCGTAAGTGCATACTAATTCCACTGTTCCGCCGAAATGGCAATATGTCGCTTAGCTTATTTCCACGTTAGATCGCCAAACGGCACAAAATATGCAACTTTGTTGGATAAAAATATCCTATAGCACAAAATAAAAGTAGTAGTTTGGAGACAAAGCGCAGGATTGCAAGGATTGAAGTGGATTACAGTTAAGCTGGAAACCAAAGTTGCCTTTGTTTGCCCGAGAGGCAGTTTCAATCGTGACATTTATCTGAAATCAAAATGGGTGCGTTTTAAGGCTCAATCTATTTTGAGCCATTTTACTTCGTAGCATTTGCTTAGCTAATGTTTGTCAGATCGAAAAAGAAATTGTTTGTTTATCATAACTTATGAGACATTTGTCGGCTTCTAAAAGAAAAATTACGGAGCCTCTTCGTCAATATTCGAACATTTTCGGTTTTAGCCTCGGCACTTCGAGAATACTCTTCGTAAATGCATAGTAATGATACTGTCTCGCCGAAATGGCAAAATGTCGCTTAACTTATTTCCACGTTATATCGCCAAATGGCACAAAACTTAGTTGGATAAGAAGATCATATAGTACAAAACAAAAGTATTAGTTTGGAGATAAAGCGCAAGATTGCAAGGATTTAAGTGGATTACAGTTTAGCTGGAAATCAAAGATCCCTTTGTTTGCTGGAGAGGCAGTGTCAATCGTGACATTTACCTGAAACCAAAATGCGTGCGTTGTAACGGCTCAGTTTATTTTGACCTTCTTTACGTCGTTGCATTTGCTAAGTGAATGTTTGTAAGGTGAAAAAATAAATTGTTTGTTTATCATAACTTAAGAGACATTTGTTGGCTCCTAGGAGAAAAATTACGGAGCCTCTTCGTCAATATTCGGGCATTTTTCGGTTTTAGCCTCGGCACTTCGTGAATACTCTCCGTAAATGCATAGTAATGATACCGTCCCGCCAAAATGGCAAAATGTCGCTTAACTTATTTCCACGTTATATCGCCAAATGGCACAAAATATACAATTAAGTTGGATAAAAAGATCCTATAGTACAAAACAAAAGTAGTAGTTTGGAGATAAAGCGCAGGATTGCAAGGATTGAAGTGGATTACAGTTTAGCTGGAAATCAAAGATCCCTTTGTTTGCTGGAGAGGCAGTGTCAATCGTGACATTTATCTGAAACCAAAATGCGTGCGTTGTAACGGCTCAGTTTATTTTGGCCTTCTTTACGTCGTTGCATTTGCCAAGTGAATGTTTGTAAGGTGGAATAATAAATTGTTTGTTTGTCATAACTTATGAGACATTTGTTGGCTCCTAGGAGAAAAAATACGGAGCCTCTTCGTCAATATTCGGGCATTTTCGGTTTTAGCCTCGGCACTTCGTGAATACTCTTCGTAAATGCATAGTAATGATACCGTCCCGCCGAAATGGCAAAATGTCGCTTAACTTATGTCCACGTTATATCGTCAAATGGCACAAAATATACAACTAAGTTGGATAAAAAGATCCTATAGTACAAAACAAAAGGAGTAGTTTGGAGATAAAGCGCAGGATTGCAAGGATTGAAGTGGATTACAGTTTAGCTGGAAACCAAAGTTGCCTTTGTTTGCTGGAGAGGCAGTTTCAATCGTGACATTTATCTGAAATCAAAATGGGTGCGTTTTAAGGCTCAATCTATTTTGAGCCGCTTTACTTCGTTGCATTTGCTTAGCTAATGTTTGTCAGATGGAAAAATAAATTGTTTGTTTATCATAACTTATGAGACATTTGTTGGCTCCTAGGAGAAAAATTACGGAGCCTCTTCGTCAATATTCGGGCATTTTTCGGTTTTAGCCTCGGCACTTCGTGAATACTCTCCGTAAATGCATAGTAATGATACCGTCCCGCCAAAATGGCAAAATGTCGCTTAACTTATTTCCACGTTATATCGCCAAATGGCACAAAATATACAACTAAGTTGGATAAAAAGATCCTATAGTACAAAACAAAAGTAGTAGTTTGGAGATAAAGCGCAGGATTGCAAGGATTGAAGTGGATTACAGTTTAGCTGGAAATCAAAGATCCCTTTGTTTGCTGGAGAGGCAGTGTCAATCGTGACATTTATCTGAAACCAAAATGCGTGCGTTGTAACGGCTCAGTTTATTTTGGCCTTCTTTACGTCGTTGCATTTGCCAAGTGAATGTTTGTAAGGTGGAATAATAAATTGTTTGTTTGTCATAACTTATGAGACATTTGTTGGCTCCTAGGAGAAAAAATACGGAGCCTCTTCGTCAATATTCGGGCATTTTCGGTTTTAGCCTCGGCACTTCGTGAATACTCTTCGTAAATGCATAGTAATGATACCGTCCCGCCGAAATGGCAAAATGTCGCTTAACTTATGTCCACGTTATATCGTCAAATGGCACAAAATATACAACTAAGTTGGATAAAAAGATCCTATAGTACAAAACAAAAGGAGTAGTTTGGAGATAAAGCGCAGGATTGCAAGGATGGAAGTGGATTACAGTTTAGCTGGAAATCAAAGATCCCTTTGTTTGCTGGAGAGGCAGTGTCAATCGTGACATTTATCTGAAACCAAAATGCGTGCGTTGTAACGGCTCAGTTTATTTTGGCCTTCTTTACGTCGTTGCATTTGCCAAGTGAATGTTTGTAAGGTGGAATAATAAATTGTTTGTTTGTCATAACTTATGAGACATTTGTTGGCTCCTAGGAGAAAAAATACGGAGCCTCTTCGTCAATATTCGGGCATTTTCGGTTTTAGCCATCGCACTTCGTGAATACTCTTCGTAAGTGCATACTAATTCCACTGTTCCGCCGAAATGGCAAAATGTCGCTTAGCTTATTTCCACGTTATATCGCCAAACGGCACAAAATATGCAACTTGGTTGGATAAAAATGTCCTATAGCACAAAATAAAAGTAGTAGTTTGAAGACAAAGCGCAGGATTGCAAGGATTGAAGTGGATTACCTTTTTAGCTGGAAACCAAAGTTGCCTTTGTTTGCCCGAGAGGCAGTTTCAATCGTGACATTTATCTGAAATCAAAATGGGTGCGTTTTAAGGCTCAATCTATTTTGAGCCGCTTTACTTCGTTGCATTTGCTTAGCTAATGTTTGTCACATCGAAAAATAAATTGTTTGTTTATCATAACTTATTAGACATTTGTTGGCTCCTAGGAGAAAAATTACGGAGCCTCTTCGTCAATATTCGGGCATTTTCGGTTTTAGCCTCGGCACTTCGTGAATACTCTTCGTAAATGCATAGTAATGATACCGTCCCGCCGAAATGGCAAAATGTCGCTTAACTTATTTCCACGTTATATCGCCAAATGGCACAAAATATACAACTAAGTTGGATGAAAAGATCCTATAGTACAAAACAAAAGGAGTAGTTTGGAGATAAAGCGCAGGATTGCAAGGATTGAAGTGGATTACAGTTTAGCTGGAAATCAAAGATCCCTTTGTTTGCTGGACAGGCAGTGTCAATCGTGACATTTATCTGAAACCAAAATGCGTGCGTTGTAACGGCTCAGTTTATTTTGACCTTTTTTACGTCGTTGCATTTGCTAAGTGAATGTTTGTAAGGTGGAAAAATAAATTGTGTGTTTGTCATAAGTTATGAGGCATTTGTTGGCTAATAGGAGAAAAATTACGGAGCCCCTTCGTCAATGTTTCGGGCATTTTCGGTTTTAGCCATCGCACTTCGTGAATACTCTTCGTAAGTGCATACTAATGACACTGTTCCGCCGAAATTGCAAAATGTCGCTTAGCTTATTTCCACGTTATATCGCCAAACGGCACAAAATATGCAACTTTGTTGGATAAAAATATCCTATAGCACAAAATAAAAGTAGTAGTTTGGAGACAAAGCGCAGGATTGCAAGGATTGAAGTGGATTACAGTTTAGCTGGAAACCAAAGTTGCCTTTGTTTGCTGGAGAGGCAGTATCAATCGTGACATTTATCTGAAATCAAAAAGGGTACGTTTTAAGGCTCAATCTGTTTTGAGCCGTTTTACTTCGTTGCATTTGCTTAGCTAATGTTTGTCAGATCGAAAAATAAACTGTTTGTTTATCATAATTTATGAGACATTTGTTGGCTCCTAAAAGAAAAATTACGGAGCCTCTTCGTCAATATTCGGGCATTTTCGGTTTTAGCCTCGGCACTTCGTGAATACTCTTCGTAAATGCTTAGTAATGATACCGTCCCGCCGAAATGGCAAAATGTCGCTAAACCTATTTCCAAGTTATATCGCCAAATGGAACAAAATATACAACTTAGTTGGATAAAAAGATCCTATAGTACAAAACAAAAGTAGTAGTTTGGAGATAAAGCGCAGGATTGCAAGGATTGAAGTGGATTACAGTTTAGCTGGAAACCAAAGTTGCCTTTGTTTGCTGGAGAGGCAGTTTCAATCGTGACATTTATCTGAAATCAAAATGGGTGCGTTTTAAGGCTCAATCTATTTTGAGCCGCTTTACTTCGTTGCATTTGCTTAGCTAATGTTTGTCAGATCGAAAAATAAATTGTTTGTTTATCATAACTTATGAGACATTTGTTAACTCCTAGGAGAAAAATTACGGAGCCTCTTCGTCAATATTCGAACATTTTCGGTTTTAGCCTCGGCACTTCGTGAATACTCTTCGTAAATGCATAGTAATGATACTGTCCCGCCCAAATGGCAAAATGTCGCTTAACTTATTTCCACGTTATATCGCCAAATGGCACAAAATATACAACTTAGTTGGATAAAAAGATCATACAGTACAAAACGAAAGTAGCAGTTTGGAGATACAGCGCAGGATTGCAAGGATTGAAGTGGATTACAGTTTAGCTGGAAATCAAAGATCCCTTTGTTTGCTGGAGAGGCAGTGTCAATCGTGACATTTACCTGAAACCAAAATGCGTGCGTTGTAACGGCTCAGTTTATTTTGACCTTCTTTACGTCGTTGCATTTGCTATGTGAATGTTTGTAAGGTGGAAAAATAATTTGTTTGTTTGTCATAACTTATGAGGCATTTGTTGGCTCCTAGGAGAAAAATTACGGAGCCCCTTCGTCAATGTTTCGGGCATTTTCGGTTTTAGCCATCGCACTTCGTGAATACTCTTCGTAAGTGCATACTAATGACACTGTTCCGCCGAAATTGCAAAATGTCGCTTAGCTCATTTCCACGTTATATCGCCAAACGGCACAAAATATGCAACTTGGTTGGATAAAAATATCCTATAGCACAAAATAAAAGTAGTAGTGTAGAGACAAACCGCAGGATTGCAAGGATTGAAGTTGAGTACAGTTTAGCTGGATAACAAAGTTGCCTTCGTTTGCTGGAGATGCAGTTTCAATCGTGACATTTATCTGAAATCAAAATGGGTGCGTTTTAAGGCCCAATCTATTTTGAGCCGCTTTACTTCGTTGCATTTGCTTAGCTAATGTTTTTCAGATCGAAAAATAAATTGTTTGTTTATCATAACTTAAGAGACATTTGTTGGCTCCTAGGAGAAAAATTACGGAGCCTCTTCGTCAATATTCGGGCATTTTCGGTTTTAGCCTCGGCACTTCGTGAATACTCTTCGTAAATGCATAGTAATGATACCGTCCCGCCGAAATGGCAAAATGTCGCTTAACTTATTTCCACGTTATGTCGTCAAGTGGCACAAAATATACAACTTAGTTGGATAAAAAGATCCTATAGTACAAAACAAAAGTAGTAGTTTGGAGATAAAGCGCAGGATTGCAAGGATTGAAGTGGATTACAGTTTAGATGGAAATCAAAGATCCCTTTGTTTGCTGGAGAGGCAGTGTCAATCGTGACATTTACCTGAAACCAAAATGCGTGCGTTGTAACGGCTCAGTTTATTTTGACCTTTTTTACGTCGTTGCATTTGCTAAGTGAATGTTTGTAAGGTGGAAAAATAATTTGTTTGTTTGTCATAACTTATGAGGCATTTGTTGGCTCCTAGGAGAAAAATTACGGAGCCCCTTCATCAATGTTTCGGGCATTTTCGGTTTTAGCCATCGCACTTCGTGAATACTCTTCGTAAGTGCATACTAATGACACTGTTCCGCCGAAATGGCAAAATGTCGCTTAGCTCATTTCCACGTTATATCGCCAAACGGCACAAAATATGCAACTTGGTTGGATAAAAATATCCTATAGCACAAAATAAAAGTAGTAGTGTAGAGACAAACCGCAGGATTGCAAGGATTGAAGTTGAGTACAGTTTAGCTGGATAACAAAGTTGCCTTCGTTTGCTGGAGATGCAGTTTCAATCGTGACATTTATCTGAAATCAAAATGGGTGCGTTTTAAGGCCCAATCTATTTTGAGCCGCTTTACTTCGTTGCATTTGCTTAGCTAATGTTTGTCAGATCGAAAAATAAATTGTTTGTTTATCATAACTTATGAGACATTTGTTGGCTCCTAGGAGAAAAATTAGGGAGCCTCTTCGTCAATATTCGGGCATTTTCGGTTTTAGCCTCGGCACTTCGTGAATACTCTTCGTAAATGCATAGTAATGATACCGTCCCGCCGAAATGGCAAAATGTCGCTTAACTTATTTCCACGTTATATCGCCAAATGGCACAAAATATACAACTTAGTTGGATAAAAAGATCCTATAGTACAAAACAAAAGTAGTAGTTTGGAGATAAAGCGCAGGATTGCAAGGATTGAAGTGGATTACAGTTTAGCTGGAAATAAAACATCCCTTTGTTTTCTGGAGAGGCAGTGTAAATCGTGACATTTATCTGAAACCAAAATGCGTGCGTTGTAACGGCTCAGTTTATTTTGACCTTCTTTACGTCGTTGCATTTGCCAAGTGAATGTTTGTAAGGTGGAAAAATAAATTGTTTGTTTGTGATAATTTATGAGGCATTTGTTGGCTCCTAGGAGAAAAATTACGGAGCCCCTTCGTCAATGTTTCGGGCATTTTTGGTTTTAGCCATCGCACTTCGTGAATACTCTTCGTAAGTGCATACTATTGACACTGTTCCGCCGAAATGGCAAAATGTCGCTTAGCTTATTTCCACGTTATATCGCCAAACGGCACAAAATATGCAACTTGGTTGGATTAAAATATCCTATAGCACAAAATAAAAGTAGTAGTTTGGAGACAAAGCGCAGGATTGCAAGGATTGAAGTGGATTACAGTTTAGCTGGAAACCAAAGTTGCCTTCGTTTGCTGGAGAGGCAGTTTCAATCGTGACATTTATCTGAAATCAAAATAGGTGCGTTTTAATGCTCAATCTATTTTGAGCCGCTTTACTTCGTTGCATTTGCTTAGCTAATGTTTGTCAGATCGAAAAATAAATTGTTTGTTTGTCATAACTTATGAGACATTTGTTGGCTCCTAGGAGAAAAATTACGGAGCCTCTTCGTCAATATTCGGGCACTTTCGGTTTTAGCCATCGCATTTCGTGAATACTCTTCGTAAATGGATAGTAATCATACCGTCCCGCCGAAATGGCAGAATGTCGCTAAACTTATTTCCACGTTATATCGCCAAACGGCACAAAATATGCAACTTGGTTGGATAAAAATATCCTATAGCACAAAATAAAAGTAGTAGTTTGGAGACAAAGCGCATTATTGCAAGGATTGACGTGGATTACAGTTTAGCTGGAAACCAAAGTTGCCTTTGTATGCTGGAGAGGCAGTTTCAATCGCGACATTTTTCTGAAATCAAAATGGGTGCGTTTTAAGGCTCAATCTATTTTGAGCCGCTTTACTTCGTTGCATTTGCTTAGCTAATGTTTGTCAGATCGAAAAATAAACTGTTTGTTTATCATAACTTATGAGACATTTGTTGGCTCCTAAAAGAAAAATTACGGAGCCTCTTCGTCAATATTCGGGCATTTTCGGTTTTAGCCTCGGCACTTCGTGAATACTCTTCGTAAATGCTTAGTAATGATACCGTCCCGCCGAAATGGCAAAATGTCGCTAAACCTATTTCCAAGTTATATCGCCAAATGGCACAAAATATACAACTTAGTTGGATAAAAAGATCCTATAGTACAAAACAAAAGTAGTAGTTTGGAGATAAAGCGCAGGATTGCAAGGATTGAAGTGGATTACAGTTTAGCTGGAAATCAAAGATCCCTTTGTTTGCTGGAGAGGCAGTGTCAATCGTGACATTTATCTGAAACCAAAATGCGTGCGTTGTAACGGCTCAGTTTATTTTGACCTTCTTTACGTCATTGCATTTGCTAAGTGAATGTTTGTATGGTGGAAAAATAAATTGTTTGTTTGTCATAACTTATGAGGCGTTTGTTGGCTCCTAGGAGAAAAATTACGGAGCCCCTTCGTCAATGTTTCGGGCATTTTCGGTTTTAGCCATCGCACTTCGTGAATACTCTTCGTAAGTGCATAGTAATTCCACTGTTCCGCCGAAATGGCAAAATGTCGCTTAGCTTATTTCCACGTTATATCGCCAAACGGCACAAAATATGCAACTTTGTTGGATAAAAATATCCTATAGCACAAAATAAAAGTAGTAGTTTGGAGACAAAGCGCAGGATTGCAAGGATTGAAGTGGATTACAGTTAAGCTGGAAACCAAAGTTGCCTTTGTTTGCTGGAGAGGCAGTTTCAATCGTGACATTTATCTGAAATCAAAATGGGTGCGTTTTAAGGCTCAATCTATTTTGAGCCTTTTACTTTCGCATTTGCTTAGCTAATGTTTGTCAGATCGAAAAAAAATTGTTTGTTTATCATAACTTATGAGACATTTTGTCTCCTAAGAAAAAATTACGGAGCCTCTTCGTCAATATTCGATTTTCGGTTTTAGCCTCGGCACTTCGTGAATACTCTTCGTAAATGCATAGTAATGATACCGTCTCGCCGAAATGGCAAAATGTCGCTTAACTTATTTCCACGTTATATCGCCAAATGGCACAAAATATACAACTTAGTTGGATAAAAAGATCCTATAGTACAAAACAAAAGTAGTAGTTTGGAGATAAAGCGCAGGATTGCAAGGATTGAAGTGGATTACAGTTTAGCTGGAAATCAAAGATCCCTTTGTTTGCTGGAGAGGCAGTGTCAATCGTGACATTTACTGAAACCAAAATGCGTGCGTTGTAACGGCTCAGTTTATTTTGACCTTCTTTACGTCGTTGCATTTGCTAAGTGAATGTTTGTAAGGTGAAAAAATAAATTGTTTGTTTATCATAACTTAAGAGACATTTGTTGGCTCCTAGGAGAAAAATTACGGAGCCTCTTCGTCAATATTCGGGCATTTTCGGTTTTAGCCTCGGCACTTCGTGAATACTCTTCGTAAATGCATAGTAATGATACCGTCCCGCCGAAATGGCAAACTGTCGCTTAACTTATTTCCACGTTATGTCGTCAAGTGGCACAAAATATACAACTTAGTTGGATAAAAAGATCCTATAGTACAAAACAAAAGTAGTAGTTTGGAGATAAAGCGCAGGATTGCAATGATTGAAGTGGATTACAGTTTAGCTGGAAATCAAAGATCCCTTTGTTTTCTGGAGAGGCAGTGTCAATCGTGACATTTATCTGAAACCAAAATGCGTGCGTTGTAACGGCTCAGTTTATTTTGACCTTTTTTACGTCGTTGCATTTGCTAAGTGAATGTTTGTAAGGTGGAAAAATAAATTGTTTGTTTGTCATAAGTTATGAGGCATTTGTTGGCTCCTAGGAGAAAAAATTACGGAGCCCCTTCGTCAATGTTTCGGGCATTTTCGGTTTTTAGCCATCGCACTTCGAGAATACTCTTCGTAAGTGCATACTAATTCCACTGTTCCGCCGAAATGGCAAAATGTCGCTTAGCTTATTTCCACGTTATATCGCCCAAACGGCACAAAATATGCAACTTTGTTGGATAAAAATGTCCTATAGCACAAAATAAAAGTAGTAGTTTGAAGACAAAGCGCAGGATTGCAAGGATTGAAGTGGATTACAGTTTAGCTGGAAACCAAAGTTGCCTTTGTTTGCTGGAGAGGCAGTTTCAATCGTGACATTTATCTCAAATCAAAATGGGTGCGTTTTAAGGCTCAATCTATTTTGAGCCGCTTTACTTCGTTGCATTTGCTTAGCTAATGTTTGTCAGATCGAAAAATAAATTGTTTGTTTATCATAACTTATTAGACATTTGTTGGCTCCTAGGAGAAAAATTACGGAGCCTCTTCGTCAATATTCGGGCATTTTCGGTTTTAGCCTCGGCACTTCGTGAATACTCTTCGTAAATGCATAGTAATGATACCGTCCCGCCGAAATGGCAAAATGTCGCTTAACTTATTTCCACGTTATATCGCCAAATGGCACAAAATATACAACTAAGTTGGATAAAAAGATCCTATAGTACAAAACAAAAGGAGTAGTTTGGAGATAAAGCGCAGGATTGCAAGGATTGAAGTGGATTACAGTTTAGCTGGAAATCAAAGATCCCTTTGTTTGCTGGAGAGGCAGTGTCAATCGTGACATTTATCTGAAACCAAAATGCGTGCGTTGTAACGGCTCAGTTTATTTTGACCTTCTTTACGTCGTTGCATTTGCTAAGTGAATGTTTGTATGGTGGAAAAATAAATTGTTTGTTTGTCATAACTTATGAGGCATTTGTTGGCTCCTAGGAGAAAAATTACGGAGCCCCTTCGTCAATGTTTCGGGCATTTTCGGTTTTAGCCATCGCACTTCGTGAATACTCTTCGTAAGTGCATAGTAATTCCACTGTTCCGCCGAAATGGCAAAATGTCGCTTAGCTTATTTCCACGTTATATCGCCAAACGGCACAAAATATGCAACTTGGTTGGATAAAAATATCCTATAGCACAAAATAAAAGTAGTAGTTTGGAGACAAAGCACAGGATTGCAAGGATTGAAGAGGAGTACAGTTTAGCTGGAAAACAAAGTTGCCTTCGTTTGCTGGAGAGGCAGTTTCAATCGTGACATTTATCTGAAATCAAAATGGGTGCGTTTTAAGGCCCAATCCATTTTGAGCCGCTTTACTTCGTTGCATTTGCTTAGCTAATGTTTGTCAGATCGAAAAATAAATTGTTTGTTTATCATAACTTATGAGACATTTGTTGGGCTCCTAGGAGAAAAATTACGGAGCCTCTTCGTCAATATTCGGGCATTTTTGGTTTTAGCCTCGGCACTTCGTGAATACTCTTCGTAAATGCATAGTAATGATACCGTCCCGCCGAAATGGCAAAATGTCGCTTAACTTATTTCCACGTTATATCGCCAAATGGCACAAAATATACAACTAAGTTGGATAAAAAGATCCTATAGTACAAAACAAAAGGAGTAGTTTGGAGATAAAGCGCAGGATTGCAAGGATTGAAGTGGATTACATTTTAGCTGGAAATCAAAGATCCCTTTGTTTGCTGGAGAGGCAGTGTCAATCGTGACATTTACCTGAAACCAAAATGCGTGCGTTGTAACGGCTCAGTTTATTTTGACCTTCTTTACGTCGTTGCATCGCACTTCGTGAATACTCTTCGTAAGTGCATACTAATCACACTGTTTCGCAGAAATGGCAAAATGTGGCTTAGCTTATTTCCACGTTATATCGCCAAACGGCACAAAATATGCAACTTGGTTGGATAAAAATATCCTATAGCACAAAATAAAAGTAGTAGTTTGGAGACAAAGCACAGGATTGCAAGGATTGAAGAGGATTACAGTTTAGCTGGAAACAAAGTTGCCTTTGTTTGCTGGAGAGGCAGTTTCAATCGTGACATTTATCTGAAATCAAAATGGGTGCGTTTTAAGGCTCTATTTTGACGCTTTACTTCGTTGCATTTGCTTAGCTAATGTTTGTCAGATCGAAAAATAAATTGTTTGTTTATCATAACTTATGAGACATTTGTGGCTCCTAGGAGAAAAATTACGGAGCCTCTTCGTCAATATTCGGGCATTTTCGGTTTTAGCCTCGGCACTTCGTGAATACTCTTCGTAAATGCATACTAATCATGTCCGCCGAAATGGCAAATGTCGCTTAACTTATTTCCACGTTATATCGCCAAACGGCACAAAATATGCAACTTGTTGGATAAAAATATCCTATAGCACAAAATAAAAGTAGTAGTTTGGAGACAAAGCGCAGGATTGCAAGGATTGAAGTGGATTACAGTTTAGCTGGAAACCAAAGTTGCCTTTGTTTGCTGGAGAGGCAGTTTCAATCGTGACATTTATCTCAAATCAAAATGGGTGCGTTTTAAGGCTCAATCTATTTTGAGCCGTTTACTTCGTTGCATTTGCTTAGCTAATGTTTGTCAGATCGAAAAATAAATTGTTTGTTTATCATAACTTATGAGACATTTGTTGGCTCCTAGGAGAAAAATTACGGAGCCTCTTCGTCAATATTCGGGCATTTTCGGTTTTAGCCTCGGCACTTCGTGAATACTCTTCGTAAATGCATAGTAATGATACCGTCCCGCCGAAATGGCAAAATGTCGCTTAACTTATTTCCACGTTATATCGCCAAATGGCACAAAATATACAACTTAGTTGGATAAAAAGATCCTATAGTACAAAACAAAAGTAGTAGTTTGGAGATAAAGCGCAGGATTGCAAGGATTGAAGTGGATTACAGTTTAGCTGGAAATCAAAGATCCCTTTGTTTGCTGGAGAGGCAGTGTCAATCGTGACATTTATCTGAAACCAAAATGCGTGCGTTGTAACGGCTCAGTTTATTTTGACCTTCTTTACGTCGTTGCATTTGCTAAGTGAATGTTTGTAAGGTGGAAAAATAAATTGTTTGTTTGTCATAACTTATGAGGCATTTGTTGGCTCCTAGGAGAAAAATTACGGAGCCCTTCGTCAATGTTTCGGGCATTTTCGGTTTTAGCCATCGCACTTCGTGAATACTCTTCGTAAGTGCATACTAATTCCACTGTTCCGCCGAAATGGCAAAATGTCGCTTAGCTTATTTCCACGTTATATCGCCAAACGGCACAAAATATGCAACTTGTTGGATAAAAATATCCTATAGCACAAAATAAAAGTAGTAGTTTGGAGACAAAGCGCAGGATTGCAAGGATTGAAGTGGATTACAGTTTAGCTGGAAACCAAAGTTGCCTTTGTTTGCTGGAGAGGCAGTTTCAATCGTGACATTTATCTGAAATCAAAATGGGTGCGTTTTAAGGCTCAATCTATTTTGAGCTTTACTTCGTTGCATTTGCTTAGCTAATGTTTGTCAGATCGAAAAAAATTGTTTGTTTATCATAACTTATGAGACATTTGTTGGCTCCTAAGAAAAATTACGGAGCCTCTTCGTCAATATTCGGGCATTTTCGGTTTTAGCCTCGGCACTTCGTGAATACTCTTCGTAAATGCATAGTAATGATACGTCCGCCGAAATGGCAAAATGTCGCTTAACTTATTTCCACGTTATATCGCCAAATGGCACAAACTTAGTTGGATAAAAAGATCTATAGTACAAAACAAAAGTAGTAGTTTGGAGATAAAGCGCAGGATTGCAAGGATTGAAGTGGATTACAGTTTAGCTGGAAATCAAAGATCCCTTTGTTTGCTGGAGAGGCAGTGTCAATCGTGACATTTACCTGAAACCAAAATGCGTGCGTTGTAACGGCTCAGTTTATTTTGACCTTCTTTACGTCGTTGCATTTGCTAAGTGAATGTTTGTAAGGTGAAAAATAAATTGTTTGTTTATCATAACTTATGAGCATTTGTTGGCTCCTAGGAGAAAAATTACGGAGCCTCTTCGTCAATATTCGGGCATTTTCGGTTTTAGCCTCGGCACTTCGTGAATACTCTTCGTAATGCATAGTAATGATACCGTCCCGCCGAAATGGCAAAATGTCGCTTACTTATTTCCACGTTATATCGCCAAATGGCACAAAATATACAACTTAAGTTGGATAAAAAGATCCTATAGTACAAAACAAAAGTAGTAGTTTGGAGATAAAGCGCAGGATTGCAAGGATTGAAGTGGATTACAGTTTAGCTGGAAATCAAAGATCCCTTTGTTTGCTGGAGAGGCAGTGTCAATCGTGACATTTATCTGAAACCAAAATGCGTGCGTTGTTGTAACGGCTCTCTATTTTATTTTGCCTTCTTTACGTCGTTGCATTTGCTAAGTGAATGTTTGTAAGGTGGAAAAATAAATTGTTTGTTTGTCATAACTTATGAGGCATTTGTTGGCTCCTAGGAGAAAAATTACGGAGCCCCTTCGTCAATGTTTCGGGCATTTTCGGTTTTAGCCATCGCACTTCGTGAATACTCTTCGTAAGTGCATAGTAATTCCACTGTTCCGCCGAAATGGCAAAATGTCGCTTAGCTTATTTCCACGTTATATCGCCAAACGGCACAAAATATGCAACTTGTTGGATAAAAATATCCTATACAAAATAAAAGTAGTAGTTTGGAGAAAGCGCAGGATTGCAAGGATTGAAGTGGATTAAGTTTAGCTGGAAACCAAAGTTGCCTTTGTTTGCTGGAGAGGCAGTTTCAATCGTGACATTTATCTGAAATCAAAATGGGTGCGTTTTAAGGCTCAATCTATTTTGAGCCGCTTTACTTCGTTGCATTTGCTTAGCTAATGTTTGTCAGATCGAAAAATAAATTGTTTGTTTATCATAACTTATGAGACATTTGTTGGCTCCTAGGAGAAAAATTACGGAGCCTCTTCGTCAATATTCGGGCATTTTCGGTTTTAGCCTCGGCACTTCGTGAATACTCTTCGTAAATGCATAGTAATGATACGTCCCGCCGAAATGGCAAAATGTCGCTTAACTTATTTCCACGTTATATCGCCAAATGGCACAAAATATACAACTAGTTGGATAAAAAGATCCTATAGTACAAAACAAAAGTGTAGTTTGGAGATAAAGCGCAGGATTGCAAGGATTGAAGTGGATTACAGTTTAGCTGGAAATCAAAGATCCCTTTGTTTGCTGGAGAGGCAGTGTCAATCGTGACATTTATCTGAAACCAAAATGCGTGCGTTGTAACGGCTCAGTTTATTTTGACCTTCTTTACGTCGTTGCATTTGCTAAGTGAATGTTTGTAAGGTGGTGGAAAATAAATTGTTTGTTTGTCATAACTTATGAGACATTTGTTGGCTCCTAGGAGAAAAATTACGGAGCCTCTTCGTCAATATTCGGGCATTTTCGGTTTTAGCCTCGGCACTTCGTGAATACTCTTCGTAAATGCATAGTAATGATACCGTCGCCGAAATGGCAAAATGTCGCTTAACTTATTTCCACGTTATATCGCCAAATGGCACAAAATATACAACTAGTTGGATAAAAAGATCCTATAGTACAAAACAAAAGTAGTAGTTTGGAGATAAAGCGCAGGATTGCAAGGATTGAAGTGGATTACAGTTTAGCTGGAAATCAAAGATCCCTTTGTTTGCTGGAGAGGCAGTGTCAATCGTGACATTTATCTGAAACCAAAATGCGTGCGTTGTAACGGCTCAGTTTATTTTGCCTTCTTTACGTCGTTGCATTTGCTAAGTGAATGTTTGTAAGGTGGAAAAATAAATTGTTTGTTTGTCATAACTTATGGACATTTGTTGGCTCCTAGGAGAAAAATTACGGAGCCTCTTCGTCAATATTCGGGCATTTTCGGTTTTAGCCATCGCACTTCGTGAATACTCTTCGTAAGTGCATACTAATTCACTGTTCCGCCGAAATGGCAAAATGTCGCTTAGCTTATTTCCACGTTATATCGCCAAACGGCACAAAATATGCAACTTGGTTGGATAAAATATCCTATAGCACAAAATAAAAGTAGTAGTTTGAAGACAAAGCGCAGGATTGCAAGGATTGAAGTGGATTACAGTTTAGCTGGAAACCAAAGTTGCCTTTGTTTGCTGGAGAGGCAGTTTCAATCGTGACATTTATCTGAAATCAAAATGGTCGTGCGTTTTAAGGCTCAATCTATTTTGAGCCGCTTTACTTCGTTGCATTTGCTTAGCTAATGTTTGTCACATCGAAAAATAAATTGTTTGTTTATCATAACTTATTAGACATTTGTTGGTCCTCCTAGGAGAAAAAATTACGGAGCCTCTTCGTCAATTTCGGGCATTTTCGGTTTTAGCCTCGGCACTTCGTGAATACTCTTCGTAAATGCATAGTATGATATTCCGCCGAAATGGCAAAATGTCGCTTAATTATTTCCACGTTATATCGCCAAATGGCACAAAATATACAACTAAGTTGGATAAAAAGATCCTATAGTACAAAACAAAAGAGTAGTTTGGAGATAAAGCGCAGGATTGCAAGGATTGAAGTGGATTACAGTTTAGCTGGAAATCAAAGATCCCTTTGTTTGCTGGAGAGGCAGTGTCAATCGTGACATTTATCTGAAACCAAAATGCGTGCGTTGTAACGGCTCAGTTTATTTTGACCTTCTTTACGTCGTTGCATTTGCTAAGTGAATGTTTGTAAGGTGGAAAAATAAATTGTTTGTTTGTCATAAGTTATGAGGCATTTGTTGGCTCCTAGGAGAAAAATTACGGAGCCCCTTCGTCAATGTTTCGGGCATTTTCGGTTTTAGCCATCGCACTTCGTGAATACTCTTCGTAAGTGCATACTAATTCCACTGTTCCGCCGAAATGGCAAAATGTCGCTTAGCTTATTTCCACGTTATATCGCCAAACGGCACAAAATATGCAACTTGGTTGGATAAAAATATCCTATAGCACAAAATAAAAGTAGTAGTTTGGAGACAAAGCGCAGGATTGCAAGGATTGAAGTGGATTACAGTTTAGCTGGAAACCAAAGTTGCCTTTGTTTGCTGGAGAGGCAGTTTCAATCGTGACATTTATCTGAAATCAAAATGGGTGCGTTTTAAGGCTCAATCTATTTTGAGCCGCTTTACTTCGTTGCATTTGCTTAGCTAATGTTTGTCAGATCGAAAAATAAATTGTTTGTTTATCATAACTTATGAGACATTTGTTGGCTCCTAGGAGAAAAATTACGGAGCCTCTTCGTCAATATTCGGGCATTTTCGGTTTTAGCCTCGGCACTTCGTGAATACTCTTCGTAAATGCATAGTAATGATACCGTCCCGCCGAAATGGCAAAATGTCGCTTAACTTATTTCCACGTTATATCGCCAAATGGCACAAAATATACAACTTAGTTGGATAAAAAGATCCTATAGTACAAAACAAAAGAGTAGTTTGGAGATAAAGCGCAGGATTGCAAGGATTGAAGTGGATTACAGTTTAGCTGGAAATCAAAGATCCTTTGTTTGCTGGAGAGGCAGTGTCAATCGTGACATTTATCTGAAACCAAAATGCGTGCGTTGTAACGGCTCAGTTTATTTTGACCTTCTTTACGTCGTTGCATTTGCAAGTGAATGTTTGTAAGGTGGAAAAATAAATTGTTTGTTTGTCATAACTTATGAGGCATTTGTTGGCTCCTAGGAGAAAAATTACGGAGCCCCTTTCGTCAATGTTTCGGGCATTTTCGGTTTTAGCCATCGCACTTCGTGAATACTCTTCGTAAGTGCATACTACTGACACTGTTCCGCCGAAATGGCAAAATGTCGCTTAGCTTATTTCCACGTTATATCGCCAAAGGGCACAAAATATGCAACTTGGTTGGATAAAAATATCCTATAGCACAAAATAAAAGTAGTAGTTTGGAGACAAAGCGCAGGATTGCAAGGATTGAAGTGGATTAAAGTTTAGCTGGAAACCAAAGTTGCCTTCGTTTGCTGGAGAGGCAGTTTCAATCGTGACATTTATCTGAAACCAAAATGCGTGCGTTGTAAGGGCTCAGTTTATTTTGACCTTCTTTACGTCGTTGCATCGCACTTCGTGAATACTCTTCGTAAGTGCATACTAATTCCACTGTTCCGCCGAAATGGCAAAATGTCGCTTAGCTTATTTCCACGTTAGATCGCCCAACGGCACAAAATATACAACTTGGTTGGATAAAAATATCCTATAGCACAAAATAAAAGTAGTGGTTTGGAGACAAAGGGCAGGATTGCAAGGATTGAAGTGGATTATAGTTTAGCTGGAAACCAAAGTTGCTTTCGTTTGCTGGAGAGGCAGTTTCAATCGTGACATTTATCTCAAATCAAAATGGGTGCGTTTTAATGCTCAATCTATTTTGAGCCGCTTTACTTCGTTGCATTTGCTTAGCTAATGTTTGTCAGATCGAAAAATAAATTGTTTGTTTATCATAACTTATTAGACATTTGTTGGCTCCTAGGAGAAAAATTATTGAGCCTCTTCGTCAATATTCGGGCATTTTCGGTTTTAGCCTCGGCACTTCGTGAATACTCTTCGTAAATGCATAGTAATGATACCGTCCCGCCGAAATGGCAAAATGTCGCTTAACTTATTTCCACGTTATATCGCCAAATGGCACAAAATATACAACTAAGTTGGATAAAAATATCCTATAGCACAAAATAAAAGTAGTGGTTTGGAGACAAAGCGCAGGATTGCAAGGAGTGAAGTGGATTAAAGTTTAGCTGGAAACCAAAGTTGCCTTTGTTTGCTGGAGAGGCAGGTTCAATCGTGACATTTATCTGAAATCAAAATGGGTGCGTTTTAAGGCTCAATCTATTATGAGCCGCTTTACTTCGTTGCATTTGCTTAGCTAATGTTTGTCAGATCGAAAAATAAATTGTTTGTTTATCATAACTTTTGAGACATTTGTTGGCTCCTAGGAGAAAAATTACGGAGCCTCTTCGTCAATATTCGGGCATTTTCGGTTTTAGCCTCGGCACTTCGTGAATACTCTTCGTAAATGCATAGTAATGATACCGTCCCGCCGAAATGGCAAAATGTCGCTTAACTTATTTCCACGTTATGTCGTCAAGTGGCACAAAATATACAACTTAGTTGGATAAAAAGATCCTATAGTACAAAACAAAAGTAGTAGTTTGGAGATAAAGCGCAGGATTGCAAGGATTGAAGTGGATTACAGTTTAGCTGGAAATCAAAGATCCCTTTGTTTGCTGGAGAGGCAGTGTCAATCGCGACATTTACCTGAAACCAAAATGCGTGCGTTGTAACGGCTCAGTTTATTTTGACATTCTTTACGTCGTTGCATTTGTTAAGTGAATGTTTGTAAGGTGAAAAAATAAATTGTTTGTTTATCATAACTTATGAGACATTTGTTGGCTCCTAGGAGAAAAATTACGGAGCCTCTTCGTCAATATTCGGGCATTTTCGGTTTTAGCCTCGCACTTCGTGAATACTCTTCGTAAATGCATAGTAATGATACCGTCCCGCCGAAATGGCAAAATGTCGCTTAACTTATTTCCACGTTATGTCGTCAAGTGGCACAAAATATACAACTTAGTTGGATAAAAAGATCATACAGTACAAAACGAAAGTAGTAGTTTGGAGATAAAGCGCAGGATTGCAAGGATTGAAGTGGATTACAGTTTACCTGGAAATCAAAGATCCCTTTGTTTGCTGTAGAGGCAGTGTCAATCGTGACATTTACCTGAAACCAAAATGCGTGCGTTGTAACGGCTCAGTTTATTTTGACCTTCTTTACGTCGTTGCATTTGCTAAGTGAATGTTTGTAAGGTGGAAAAATAAATTGTTTGTTTGTCATAACTTATGAGGCATTTGTTGGCTCCTAGGAGAAAAATTACGGAGCCCTTTCGTCAATGTTTCGGGCATTTTCGGTTTTAGCCATCGCACTTCGTGAATACTCTTCGTAAGTGCATACTAATGACACTGTTCCGCCGAAATGGCAAAATGTGGCTTAGCTTATTTCCACGTTATATCGCCAAACGGCACAAAATATGCAACTTGGTTGGATAAAAATATCCTATAGCACAAAATAAAAGTAGTAGTTTAGAGACAAAGCGCAGGATTGCAAGGATTGAAGTTGAGTACAGTTTAGCTGGAAAACGAAGTTGCCTTCGTTTGCTGGAGAGGCAGTTTCAATCGTGACATTTATTTGAAATCAAAATGGGTGCGTTTTAAGGCTCAATCTATTTTGAGCCGCTTTAGTTCGTTGCATTTGGTTAGCTAATGTTTGTCAGATCAAAAATAAATTGTTTGTTTATCATAACTTATGAGACATTTGTTGGCTCCTAGGAGAAAAATTACGGAGCCTCTTCGTCAATATTCGGGCATTTTCGGTTTTAGCCTAGGCACTTCGTGAATACTCTTCGTAAATGCATAGTAATGATACCGTCCCGCCGAAATGGCAAAATGTCTCTTAACTTATTTCCACGTTATATCGCCAAATGGCACAAAATATACAACTTAGTTGGATAAAAAGATCCTATAGTACAAAACAAAAGTAGTAGTTTGGAGATAAAGCGCAGGATTGCAAGGATTGAAGTGGATTACAGTTTAGCTGGAAATCAAAGATCCCTTTGTTTGCTGGAGAGGCAGTGTCAATCGTGACATTTACCTGAAACCAAAATGCGTGCGTTGTAACGGCTCAGTTTATTTTGCCCTTCTTTACGTCGTTGCATTTGCTAAGTGAATGTTTGTAAGGTGGAAAAATAAATTGTTTGTTTGTCATAACTTATGAGGCATTTGTTGGCTCCTAGGAGAAAAATTACGGAGCCCTTTCGTCAATGTTTCGGGTATTTTCGGTTTTAGCCATCGCACTTCGTGAATACTCTTCGTAAGTGCATCCTAATGAGACTGTTCCGCCGAAAAGGCAAAATGTCGCTTAGCTTATTTCCACGTTGTATCGCCAAACGGCACAAAATATGCAACTTGGTTGGATAAAAATATCCTATAGCACAAAATAAAAGTAGTAGTTTGGAAACAAAGCGCAGGATTGTAAGGATTGAAGTGGATTACAGTTTAGCTGGAAACCAAAGTTGCCTTTGTTTGCTGGAGAGGCAGTTTCAACCGTGACATTTATCTCAAATCAAAATGGGTGCGTTTTAAGTCTCAATCTATTTTGAGCCGCTTTACTTCGTTGCATTTGCTTAGCTAATGTTTGTCAGATCGAAAAATAAACTGTTTGTTTATCATAACTTATGAGACATTTGTCGGCTCCTAGGAGAAAAATTATTGAGCCTCTTCGTCAATATTCGGGCATTTTCGGTTTTAGCCTCGGCACTTCGAGAATACTCTTCGTAAATGCATAGTAATGATACCGTCCCGCCGAAATGGCAAAATGTCGCTTAACTTATTTCCACGTTATATCGCCAAATGGCACAAAATATACAACTAAGTTGGATAAAAAGATCCTATAGTACAAAACAAAAGGAGTAGTTTGGAGATAAAGCGCAGGATTGCAAGGATTGAAGTGGATTACAGTTTAGCTGGAAATCAAAGATCCCTTTGTTTGCTGGAGAGGCAGTGTCAATCGTGACATTTACCTGAAACCAAAATGCGTGCGTTGTAACGGCTCAGTTTATTTTGACCTTCTTTACGTCGTTGCATTTGCTAAGTGAATGTTTGTAAGGTGAAAAAATAAATTGTTTGTTTATCATAACTTATGAGACATTTGTTGGCTCCTAGGAGAAAAATTACGGAGCCTCTTCGTCAATATTCGGGCATTTTCGGTTTTAGCCTCGCACTTCGTGAATACTCTTCGTAAATGCATAGTAATGATACCGTCCCGCCGAAATGGCAAAATGTCGCTTAACTTATTTCCACGTTATGTCGTCAAGTGGCACAAAATATACAACTTAGTTGGATAAAAAGATCATACAGTACAAAACGAAAGTAGTAGTTTGGAGATAAAGCGCAGGATTGCAAGGATTGAAGTGGATTACAGTTTACCTGGAAATCAAAGATCCCTTTGTTTGCTGTAGAGGCAGTGTCAATCGTGACATTTACCTGAAACCAAAATGCGTGCGTTGTAACGGCTCAGTTTATTTTGACCTTCTTTACCTCGTTGCATTTGCTAAGTGAATGTTTGTAAGGTGGAAAAATAAATTGTTTGTTTGTCATAACTTATGAGGCATTTGTTGGCTCCTAAGAGAAAAATTACGGAGCCCTTTCGTCAATGTTTCGGGCATTTTCGGTTTTAGCCATCGCACTTCGTGAATACTCTTCGTAAGTGCATACTAATGACACTGTTCCGCCGAAATGGCAAAATGTGGCTTAGCTTATTTCCACGTTATATCGCCAAACGGCACAAAATATGCAACTTGGTTGGATAAAAATATCCTATAGCACAAAATAAAAGTAGTAGTTTAGAGACAAAGCGCAGGATTGCAAGGATTGAAGTTGAGTACAGTTTAGCTGGAAAACAAAGTTGCCTTCGTTTGCTGGAGAGGCAGTTTCAATCGTGACATTTATTTGAAATCAAAATGGGTGCGTTTTAAGGCTCAATCTATTTTGAGCCGCTTTAGTTCGTTGCATTTGGTTAGCTAATGTTTGTCAGATCAAAAATAAATTGTTTGTTTATCATAACTTATGAGACATTTGTTGGCTCCTAGGAGAAAAATTACGGAGCCTCTTCGTCAATATTCGGGCATTTTCGGTTTTAGCCTAGGCACTTCGTGAATACTCTTCGTAAATGCATAGTAATGATACCGTCCCGCCGAAATGGCAAAATGTCTCTTAACTTATTTCCACGTTATATCGCCAAATGGCACAAAATATACAACTTAGTTGGATAAAAAGATCCTATAGTACAAAACAAAAGTAGTAGTTTGGAGATAAAGCGCAGGATTGCAAGGATTGAAGTGGATTACAGTTTAGCTGGAAATCAAAGATCCCTTTGTTTGCTGGAGAGGCAGTGTCAATCGTGACATTTACCTGAAACCAAAATGCGTGCGTTGTAACGGCTCAGTTTATTTTGACCTTCTTTACGTCGTTGCATTTGCTAAGTGAATGTTTGTAAGGTGGAAAAATAAATTGTTTGTTTGTCATAACTTATGAGGCATTTGTTGGCTCCTAGGAGAAAAATTACGGAGCCCTTTCGTCAATGTTTCGGGCATTTTCGGTTTTAGCCATCGCATTTCGTGAATACTCTTCGTAAGTGCATACTAATGACACTGTTCCTCCGAAATGGCAAAGTGTCGCTTAGCTTATTTCCACGTTATATCGCCAAACGGTACAAAATATGCAACTTGGTTGATAAAAATATCCTATAGCACAAAATAAAAGTAGTAGTTTGGAGACAAAGCGCAGGATTGCAAGGATTGAAGTGGATTACAGTTTAGCTGGAAACCAAAGTTGCCTTTGTTTGCTGGAGAGGCAGTTTCAATCGTGACATTTATCTCAAATCAAAATGGGTGCGTTTTAAGTCTCAATCTATTTTGAGCCGCTTTACTTCGTTGCATTTGCTTAGCTAATGTTTGTCAGATCGAAAAATAAACTGTTTGTTTATCATAACTTATGAGACATTTGTCGGCTCCTAGGAGAAAAATTATTGAGCCTCTTCGTCAATATTCGGGCATTTTCGGTTTTAGCCTCGGCACTTCGAGAATACTCTTCGTAAATGCATAGTAATGATACCGTCCCGCCGAAATGGCAAAATGTCGCTTAACTTATTTCCACGTTATATCGCCAAATGGCACAAAATATACAACTAAGTTGGATAAAAAGATCCTATAGTACAAAACAAAAGGAGTAGTTTGGAGATAAAGCGCAGGATTGCAAGGATTGAAGTGGATTACAGTTTAGCTGGAAATCAAAGATCCCTTTGTTTGCTGGAGAGGCAGTGTCAATCGTGACATTTACCTGAAACCAAAATGCGTGCGTTGTAACGGCTCAGTTTATTTTGACCTTCTTTACGTCGTTGCATTTGCTAAGTGAATGTTTGTAAGGTGAAAAAATAAATTGTTTGTTTATCATAACTTATGAGACATTTGTTGGCTCCTAGGAGAAAAATTACGGAGCCTCTTCGTCAATATTCGGGCATTTTCGGTTTTAGCCTCGCACTTCGTGAATACTCTTCGTAAATGCATAGTAATGATACCGTCCCGCCGAAATGGCAAAATGTCGCTTAACTTATTTCCACGTTATGTCGTCAAGTGGCACAAAATATACAACTTAGTTGGATAAAAAGATCATACAGTACAAAACGAAAGTAGTAGTTTGGAGATAAAGCGCAGGATTGCAAGGATTGAAGTGGATTACAGTTTACCTGGAAATCAAAGATCCCTTTGTTTGCTGTAGAGGCAGTGTCAATCGTGACATTTACCTGAAACCAAAATGCGTGCGTTGTAACGGCTCAGTTTATTTTGACCTTCTTTACCTCGTTGCATTTGCTAAGTGAATGTTTGTAAGGTGGAAAAATAAATTGTTTGTTTGTCATAACTTATGAGGCATTTGTTGGCTCCTAGGAGAAAAATTACGGAGCCCTTTCGTCAATGTTTCGGGCATTTTCGGTTTTAGCCATCGCACTTCGTGAATACTCTTCGTAAGTGCATACTAATGACACTATTCCGCCGAAATGGCAAAATGTGGCTTAGCTTATTTCCACGTTATATCGCCAAACGGCACAAAATATGCAACTTGGTTGGATAAAAATATCCTATAGCACAAAATAAAAGTAGTAGTTTAGAGACAAAGCGCAGGATTGCAAGGATTGAAGTTGAGTACAGTTTAGCTGGAAAACAAAGTTGCCTTCGTTTGCTGGAGAGGCAGTTTCAATCGTGACATTTATTTGAAAACAAAATGGGTGCGTTTTAAGGCTCAATCTATTTTGAGCCGCTTTAGTTCGTTGCATTTGGTTAGCTAATGTTTGTCAGATCAAAAATAAATTGTTTGTTTATCATAACTTATGAGACATTTGTTGGCTCCTAGGAGAAAAATTAGGGAGCCTCTTCGTCAATATTCGGGCATTTTCGGTTTTAGCCTCGGCACTTCGTGAATACTCTTCGTAAATGCATAGTAATGATACCGTCCCGCCGAAATGGCAAAATGTCTCTTAACTTATTTCCACGTTATATCGCCAAATGGCACAAAATATACAACTTAGTTGGATAAAAAGATCCTATAGTACAAAACAAAAGTAGTAGTTTGGAGATAAAGCGCAGGATTGCAAGGATTGAAGTGGATTACAGTTTAGCTGGAAATCAAAGATCCCTTTGTTTGCTGGAGAGGCAGTGTCAATCGTGACATTTACCTGAAACCAAAATGCGTGCGTTGTAACGGCTCAGTTTATTTTGACCTTCTTTACGTCGTTGCATTTGCTAAGTGAATGTTTGTAAGGTGGAAAAATAAATTGTTTGTTTGTCATAACTTATGAGGCATTTGTTGGCTCCTAGGAGAAAAATTACGGAGCCCTTTCGTCAATGTTTCGGGCATTTTCGGTTTTAGCCATCGCACTTCGTGAATACTCTTCGTAAGTGCATCCTAATGAGACTGTTCCGCCGAAAAGGCAAAATGTCGCTTAGCTTATTTCCACGTTGTATCGCCAAACGGCACAAAATATGCAACTTGGTTGGATAAAAATATCCTATAGCACAAAATAAAAGTAGTAGTTTGGAGACAAAGCGCAGGATTGTAAGGATTGAAGTGGATTACAGTTTAGCTGGAAACCAAAGTTGCCTTTGTTTGCTGGAGAGGCAGTTTCAACCGTGACATTTATCTGAAATCAAAATGGGTGCGTTTTAAGGCTCAATCTATTTTGAGCCGCTTTACTTCGTTGCATTTGCTTAGCTAATGTTTGTCAGATCGAAAAATAAATTGTTTGTTTATCATAACTTATGAGACATTTGTTGGCTCCTATGAGAAAAATTACGGAGCCTCTTCGTCAATATTCGGGCATTTTCGGTTTTAGCCTCGGCACTTCGTGAATACTCTTCGTAAATGCATAGTAATGATACCGTCCCGCCGAAATGGCAAAATGTCGCTTAACTTATTTCCACGTTATATCGCCAAATGGCACAAAATATACAACTTAGTTGGATAAAAAGATCCTATAGTACAAAACAAAAGTAGTAGTTTGGAGATAAAGCGCAGGATTGCAAGGATTGAAGTGGATTACAGTTTAGCTGGAAATCAAAGATCCCTTTGTTTGCTGGAGAGGCAGTGTCAATCGTGACATTTACCTGAAACCAAAATGCGTGCGTTGTAACGGCTCAGTTTATTTTGACCTTCTTTACGTCGTTGCATTTGCTAAGTGAATGTTTGTAAGGTGGAAAAATAAATTGTTTGTTTGTCATAACTTATGAGGCATTTGTTGGCTCCTAAGAGAAAAATTACGGAGCCCCTTCGTCAATGTTTCGGGCATTTTCGGTTTTAGCCATCGCACTTCGTGAATACTCTTCGTAAGTGCATACTAATGACACTGTTCCGCCGAAATGGCAAAATGTGGCTTAGCTTATTTCCACGTTATATCGCCAAACGGCACAAAATATGCAACTTGGTTGGATAAAAATATCCTATAGCACAAAATAAAAGTAGTAGTTTAGAGACAAAGCGCAGGATTGCAAGGATTGAAGTTGAGTACAGTTTAGCTGGAAAACAAAGTTGCCTTCGTTTGCTGGAGAGGCAGTTTCAATCGTGACATTTATTTGAAATCAAAATGGGTGCGTTTTAAGGCTCAATCTATTTTGAGCCGCTTTACTTCGTTGCATTTGCTTAGCTAATGTTTGTCAGATCGAAAAATAAACTGTTTGTTTATCATAACTTATGAGACATTTGTCGGCTCCTAGGAGAAAAATTATTGAGCCTCTTCGTCAATATTCGGGCATTTTCGGTTTTAGCCTCGGCACTTCGAGAATACTCTTCGTAAATGCATAGTAATGATACCGTCCCGCCGAAATGGCAAAATGTCGCTTAACTTATTTCCACGTTATATCGCCAAATGGCACAAAATATACAACTAAGTTGGATAAAAAGATCCTATAGTACAAAACAAAAGGAGTAGTTTGGAGATAAAGCGCAGGATTGCAAGGATTGAAGTGGATTACAGTTTAGCTGGAAATCAAAGATCCCTTTGTTTGCTGGAGAGGCAGTGTCAATCGTGACATTTACCTGAAACCAAAATGCGTGCGTTGTAACGGCTCAGTTTATTTTGACCTTCTTTACGTCGTTGCATTTGCTAAGTGAATGTTTGTAAGGTGAAAAAATAAATTGTTTGTTTATCATAACTTATGAGACATTTGTTGGCTCCTAGGAGAAAAATTACGGAGCCTCTTCGTCAATATTCGGGCATTTTCGGTTTTAGCCTCGCACTTCGTGAATACTCTTCGTAAATGCATAGTAATGATACCGTCCCGCCGAAATGGCAAAATGTCGCTTAACTTATTTCCACGTTATGTCGTCAAGTGGCACAAAATATACAACTTAGTTGGATAAAAAGATCATACAGTACAAAACGAAAGTAGTAGTTTGGAGATAAAGCGCAGGATTGCAAGGATTGAAGTGGATTACAGTTTACCTGGAAATCAAAGATCCCTTTGTTTGCTGTAGAGTCAGTGTCAATCGTGACATTTACCTGAAACCAAAATGCGTGCGTTGTAACGGCTCAGTTTATTTTGACCTTCTTTACCTCGTTGCATTTGCTAAGTGAATGTTTGTAAGGTGGAAAAATAAATTGTTTGTTTGTCATAACTTATGAGGCATTTGTTGGCTCCTAGGAGAAAAATTACGGAGCCCTTTCGTCAATGTTTCGGGCATTTTCGGTTTTAGCCATCGCACTTCGTGAATACTCTTCGTAAGTGCATACTAATGACACTATTCCGCCGAAATGGCAAAATGTGGCTTAGCTTATTTCCACGTTATATCGCCAAACGGCACAAAATATGCAACTTGGTTGGATAAAAATATCCTATAGCACAAAATAAAAGTAGTAGTTTAGAGACAAAGCGCAGGATTGCAAGGATTGAAGTTGAGTACAGTTTAGCTGGAAAACAAAGTTGCCTTCGTTTGCTGGAGAGGCAGTTTCAATCGTGACATTTATTTGAAAACAAAATGGGTGCGTTTTAAGGCTCAATCTATTTTGAGCCGCTTTAGTTCGTTGCATTTGGTTAGCTAATGTTTGTCAGATCAAAAATAAATTGTTTGTTTATCATAACTTATGAGACATTTGTTGGCTCCTAGGAGAAAAATTAGGGAGCCTCTTCGTCAATATTCGGGCATTTTCGGTTTTAGCCTCGGCACTTCGTGAATACTCTTCGTAAATGCATAGTAATGATACCGTCCCGCCGAAATGGCAAAATGTCTCTTAACTTATTTCCACGTTATATCGCCAAATGGCACAAAATATACAACTTAGTTGGATAAAAAGATCCTATAGTACAAAACAAAAGTAGTAGTTTGGAGATAAAGCGCAGGATTGCAAGGATTGAAGTGGATTACAGTTTAGCTGGAAATCAAAGATCCCTTTGTTTGCTGGAGAGGCAGTGTCAATCGTGACATTTACCTGAAACCAAAATGCGTGCGTTGTAACGGCTCAGTTTATTTTGACCTTCTTTACGTCGTTGCATTTGCTAAGTGAATGTTTGTAAGGTGGAAAAATAAATTGTTTGTTTGTCATAACTTATGAGGCATTTGTTGGCTCCTAGGAGAAAAATTACGGAGCCCTTTCGTCAATGTTTCGGGCATTTTCGGTTTTAGCCATCGCACTTCGTGAATACTCTTCGTAAGTGCATCCTAATGAGACTGTTCCGCCGAAAAGGCAAAATGTCGCTTAGCTTATTTCCACGTTGTATCGCCAAACGGCACAAAATATGCAACTTGGTTGGATAAAAATATCCTATAGCACAAAATAAAAGTAGTAGTTTGGAGACAAAGCGCAGGATTGTAAGGATTGAAGTGGATTACAGTTTAGCTGGAAACCAAAGTTGCCTTTGTTTGCTGGAGAGGCAGTTTCAACCGTGACATTTATCTGAAATCAAAATGGGTGCGTTTTAAGGCTCAATCTATTTTGAGCCGCTTTACTTCGTTGCATTTGCTTAGCTAATGTTTGTCAGATCGAAAAATAAATTGTTTGTTTATCATAACTTATGAGACATTTGTTGGCTCCTATGAGAAAAATTACGGAGCCTCTTCGTCAATATTCGGGCATTTTCGGTTTTAGCCTCGCACTTCGTGAATACTCTTCGTAAATGCATAGTAATGATACCGTCCCGCCGAAATGGCAAAATGTCGCTTAACTTATTTCCACGTTATATCGCCAAATGGCACAAAATATACAACTTAGTTGGATAAAAAGATCCTATAGTACAAAACAAAAGGAGTAGTTTGGAGATAAAGCGCAGGATTGCAAGGATTGAAGTGGATTACAGTTTAGCTGGAAATCAAAGATCCCTTTGTTTGCTGGAGAGGCAGTGTCAATCGTGACATTTACCTGAAACCAAAATGCGTGCGTTGTAACGGCTCAGTTTATTTTGACCTTCTTTACGTCGTTGCATTTGCTAAGTGAATGTTTGTAAGGTGGAAAAATAAATTGTTTGTTTGTCATAACTTATGAGGCATTTGTTGGCTCCTAGGAGAAAAATTACGGAGCCCCTTCGTCAATGTTTCGGGCATTTTCGGTTTTAGCCATCGCACTTCGTGAATACTCTTCGTAAGTGCATACTAATGACACTGTTCCGCCGAAATGGCAAAATGTCGCTTAGCTTATTTCCACGTTATATCGCCAAACGGCACAAAATATGCAACTTGGTTGGATAAAAATATCCTATAGCACAAAATAAAAGTAGTAGTTTGGAGACAAAGCGCAGGATTGCGAGGATTGAAGTGGATTACGGTAGATTCTGCATGTACCGGAGCACATATTACGTAAAACAAAAGGAACAAAGAACGACAACAATACAAATGCAAAACAAGACCAAAAATACAATACCTCACAAACAATAGAAGACAATGAGTTGTTCATGGATAGCGGTACATGCAGAAAGACCCTGGATTACAGTTTAGCTGGAAACCAAAGTTGCCTTTGTTTGCTGGAGAGGCAGTTTCAATCGTGACATTTATCTGAAATCAAAATGGGTGCGTTTTAAGGCTCAATCTATTTTGAGCCGCTTTACTTCGTTGCATTTGCTTGGCTAATGTTTGTCAGATCGAAAAATAAATTGTTTGTTTATCATAACTTATGAGACATTTGTCGGCTCCTAGGAGAAAAATTACGGAGCCTCTTCGTCAATATTCGGGCATTTTCAGTTTTAGCCTCGCCACTTCGTGAATACTCTTCGTAAATGCATAGTAATGATACCGTCCCGCCGAAATGGCAAAATGTCGCTAAACTTATTTCCACGTTATATCGCCAAATGGCACAAAATATACAACTTAGTTGGATAAAAACATCATATAGTACAAAACAAAAGTAGTAGTTTGGAGATAAAGCGCAGGATTGCAAGGATTGAAGTGGCTTACAGTTTAGCTGGAAATCAAAGATCCCTTTGTTTGCTGGAGAGGCAGTGTCAATCGTGACATTTATCTGAAACCAAAATGCGTGCGTTGTAACGGCTCAGTTTATTTTGACTTTTTTTACGTCGTTGCATTTGCTAAGTGAATGTTTGTAAGGTGGAAAAATAAATTGTTTGTTTGTCATAAGTTATGAGGCATTTGTTGGCTCCTAGGAGAAAAATTACGGAGCCCCTTCGTCAATGTTTCGGGCATTTTCGGTTTTAGCCATCGCACTTCGTGAATACTCTTCGTAAGTGCATACTAATTCCACTGTTCCGCCGAAATGGCAATATGTCGCTTAGCTTATTTCCACGTTAGATCGCCAAACGGCACAAAATATGCAACTTGGTTGGATAAAAATATCCTATAGCACAAAATAAAAGTAGTAGTTTGGAGACAAAGCGCAGGATTGCAAGGATTGAAGTGGATTACAGTTAAGCTGGAAACCAAAGTTGCCTTTGTTTGCTGGAGAGGCAGTTTCAATCGTGACATTTATCTCAAATCAAAATGGGTGCGTTTTAAGGCTCAATCTATTTTGAGCCGTTTTACTTCGTAGCATTTGCTTAGCTAATGTTTGTCAGATCGAAAAATAAACTGTTTGTTTATCATAACTTATGAGACATTTGTTGGCTCCTAAAAGAAAAATTACGGAGCCTCTTCGTCAATATTCGGGCATTTTCGGTTTTAGCCTCGGCACTTCGTGAATACTCTTCGTAAATGCATAGTAATGATACCGTCCCGCCGAAATGGCAAAATGTCGCTTAACTTATTTCCACGTTATATCGCCAAATGGCACAAAATATACAAGTTAGTTGGATAAAAAGATCCTATAGTACAAAACAAAAGTAGTAGTTTGGAGATAAAGCGCAGGATTGCAAGGATTGAAGTGGATTACAGTTTTGCTGGAAATCAAAGATTCCTTTGTGTGCTGGAGAGGGAGTGTCAATGGTGACATTTATCTGAAACCAGAATGCGTGCGTTGTAACGGCTCAGTTTATTTTGACCTTCTTTACGTCGTTGCATTTGCCAAGTGAATGTTTGTAAGGTGGAAAAATAAATTGTTTGTTTGTCATAACTTAAGAGGCATTTGTTGGCTCCTAGGAGAAAAATTACGGAGCCCCTTTGTCAATGTTTCGGGCATTTTCGGTTTTAGCCATCGCAGTTCGTGAATACTCTTTTTAAGTGCATACTACTGACACTGTTCCGCCGAAATGGCAAAATGTCGCTTAGCTTATTTCCACGTTATATCGCCAAAGGGCACAACATATGCAACTTGGTTGGATAAAAATATCCTATAGCACAAAATAAAAGTGGTAGTTTGGAGACAAAGCGCAGGATTGCAAGGATTGAAGTGGAGTACAGTTTAGCTGGAAACCAAAGTTGCCTTTGTTTGCTGGAGAGGCAGTTTCAATCGTGACATTTATCTGAAACCAAAATGCGTGCGTTGTAAGGGCTCAGTTTATTTTGACCTTCTTTACGTCGTTGCATCGCACTTCGTGAATACTCTTCGTAAGTGCATACTAATTCCACTGTTCCGCCGAAATGGCAAAATGTCGCTTAGCTTATTTCCACGTTAGATCGCCCAACGGCACAAAATATACAACTTGGTTGGATAAAAATATCCTATAGCACAAAATAAAAGTAGTGGTTTGGAGACAAAGGGCAGGATTGCAAGGATTGAAGTGGATTATAGTTTAGCTGGAAACCAAAGTTGCTTTCGTTTGCTGGAGAGGCAGTTTCAATCGTGACATTTATCTCAAATCAAAATGGGTGCGTTTTAATGCTCAATCTATTTTGAGCCGCTTTACTTCGTTGCATTTGCTTAGCTAATGTTTGTCAGATCGAAAAATAAATTGTTTGTTTATCATAACTTATTAGACATTTGTTGGCTCCTAGGAGAAAAATTACGGAGCCTCTTCGTCAATATTCGAGCATTTTCGGTTTTAGCCTCGGCACTTCGTGAATACTCTTCGTAAATGCATAGTAATGATACCGTCCCGCCGAAATGGCAAAATGTCGCTTAACTTATTTCCACGTTATATCGCCAAATGGCACAAAATATACAACTATGTTGGATGAAAAGATCCTATAGTACAAAACAAAAGGAGTAGTTTGGAGATAAAGCGCAGGATTGCAAGGATTGAAGTGGATTACAGTTTAGCTGGAAATCAAAGATCCCTTTGTTTGCTGGAGAGGCAGTGTCAATCGTGACATTTATCTGAAACCAAAATGCGTGCGTTGTAACGGCTCAGTTTATTTTGACCTTTTTTACGTCGTTGCATTTGCTAAGTGAATGTTTGTAAGGTGGAAAAATAAATTGTTTGTTTGTTATAAGTTATGAGGCATTTGTTGGCTCCTAGGAGAAAAATTACGGAGCCCCTTCGTCAATGTTTCGGGCATTTTCGGTTTTAGCCATCGCACTTCGTGAATACTCTTCGTAAGTGAATACTAATTCCACTGTTCCGCCGAAATGGCAAAATGTCGCTTAGCTTATTTCCACGTTATATCGCCAAACGGCACAAAATATGCAACTTGGTTGGATAAAAATATCCTATAGCACAAAATAAAAGTAGTAGTTTGGAGACAAAGCGCAGGATTGCAAGGATTGAAGTGGATTACAGTTTAGATGGAAACCAAAGTTGCCTTTGTTTGCTGGAGAGGCAGTTTCAATCGTGACATTTATCTGAAATCAAAATGGGTGCGTTTTAAGGCCCAATCTATTTTGAGCCGCTTTACTTCGTTGCATTTGCTTAGCTAATGTTTGTCAGATCGAAAAATAAATTGTTTGTTTATCATAACTTATGAGACATTTGTTGGCCCCTAGGAGAAAAATTACGGAGCCTCTTCGTTAATATTCGGGCATTTTCGGTTTTAGCCTCGGCACTTCGTGAATACTCTCCGTAAATGCATAGTAATGATACCGTCCCGCCAAAATGGCAAAATGTCGCTTAACTTATTTCCACGTTATATCGCCAAATGGCACAAAATATAGAACTTAGTTGGATAAAAATGTCCTATAGCACAAAATAAAAGTAGTAGTTTGGAGACAAAGCGCAGGACTGCAAGGATTGAAGTGGATTACAGTTAAGCTGGAAACCAAAGTTGCCTTTGTTTGCTGGAGAGGCAGTTTCAATCGTGACATTTATCTGAAATCAAAATGGGTGCGTAATAAGGCTCAATCTATTTTGACCCATTTTACTTCGTAGCATTTGCTTAGCTAATGTTTGTCAGATCGAAAAATAAATTGTTTGTTTATCATAACTTATGAGACATTTGTCGGCTCCTAAAAGAAAAATAACGGAGCCTCTTCGTCAATATTCGAACATTTTCGGTTTTAGCCTCGGCACTTCGTGAATACTCTTCGTAAATGCATAGTAATGATACTGTCTCACCGAAATGGCAAAATGTCGCTTAACTTATTTGCACGTTATATCGCCAAATGGCACAAAACTTAATTGGATAAAAAGGTCATATAGTACAAAACAAAAGTATTAGTTTGGAGATAAAGCGCAGGATTGCAAGGATTTAAGTGGATTACAGTTTAGCTGGAAATCAAAGATCCCTTTGTTTGCTGGAGAGGCAGTGTCAATCGTGACATTTACCTGAAACCAAAATGCGTGCGTTGTAACGGCTCAGTTTATTTTGACCTTTTTTACGTCGTTGCATTTGCTAAGTGAATGTTTGTAAGGTGGAAAAATAAATTGTTTGTTTGTCATAAGTTATGAGGCATTTGTTGGCTCCTAGGAGAAAAATTACGGAGCCCCTTCGTCAATGTTTCGGGCATTTTCGGTTTTAGCCATCGCACTTCGTAAATACTCTTCGTAAGTGCATACTAATTCCACTGTTCCGCCGAAATGGCAATATGTCGCTTAGCTTATTTCCACGTTAGATCGCCAAACGGCACAAAATATGCAACTTGGTTGGATAAAAATATCCTATAGCACAAAATAAAAGTAGTAGTTTGAAGACAAAGCGCAGGATTGCAAGGATTGAAGTGGATTACAGTTTAGCTGGAAACCAAAGTTGCCTTTGTTTGCTGGAGAGGCAGTTTCAATCGTGACATTTATCTGAAATCAAAATGGGTGCGTTTTAAGGCTCAATCTATTTTGAGCCGGTTTACTACGTTGCATTTGCTTAGCAAATGTTTGTCAGATCGAAAAATAAATTGTTTGTTTATCATAACTTATGAGACATTTGTTGGCTCCTAGGAGAAAAATTAGGGAGCCTCTTCGTCAATATTCGGGCATTTTCGGTTTTAGCCTCGGCACTTCGTGAATACTCTTCGTAAATGCATAGTAATGATACCGTCCCGCCGAAATGGCAAAATGTCGCTTAACTTATTTCCACGTTATATCGCCAAATGGCACAAAATATACAACTAAGTTAGATAAAAATATCCTATAGCACAAAATAAAAGTAGTGGTTTGGAGACAAAGCGCAGGATTGCAAGGATTGAAGTGGATTAAAGTTTAGCTGGAAACCAAAGTTGCCTTTGTTTGCTGGAGAGGCAGGTTCAATCGTGACATTTATCTGAAATCAAAATGGGTGCGTTTTAAGGCTCAATCTATTTTGAGCCGCTTTACTTCGTTGCATTTGCTTAGCTAATGTTTGTCAGATCGAAAAATAAATTGTTTGTTTATCATAACTTATGAGACATTTGTTGGCTCCTAGGAGAAAACGTTACGGAGCCTCTTCGTCAATATTCGGGCATTTTCGGTTTTAGCCTCAGCACTTCGTGAATACTCTCCGTAAATGCCTAGTAATGATACCGTCCCGCCAAAATGGCAAAATGTCGCTTAACTTATTTCCACGTTATATCGCCAAATGGCACAAAATATACAACTAAGTTGGATAAAAAGATCCTATAGTATAAAAACAAAAGGAGTAGTTTGGAGATAAAGCGCAGGATTGCAAGGATTGAAGTGGATTACATTTTAGCTGGAAATCAAAGATCCCTTTGTTTGCTGGAGAGGCATTGTCAATCGTGACATTTACCTGAAACCAAAATGCGTGCGTTGTAACGGCTCAGTTTATTTTGACCTTCTTTACGTCGTTGCATCGCACTTCGTGAATACTCTTCGTAAGTGCATACTAATTCCACTGTTCCGCCGAAAAGGCAATATGTCGCTTAGCTTATTTCCACGTTAGATCGCCAAACGGCAAAAAATATGCAACTTGGTTGGATAAAAATATGCTATAGCACAAAATAAAAGTAGTAGTTTGGAGACAAAGCGCAGGATTGCAAGCATTGAAGTGGATTACAGTTAAGCTGGAAACCAAAGTTGCCTTTGTTTGCTGGAGAGGCAGTTTCAATCGTGACATTTATCTGAAATCAATATGGGTGCGTTTTAAGGCTCAATCTATTTTGAGCCGTTTTACTTCGTAGCATTTGCTTAGCTAATGTTTGTCAGATCGAAAAATAAATTGTTTGTTTATCATAACTTATGAGACATTTGTCGGCTCCTAAAAGGAAAATTACGGAGCCTCTTCGTCAATATTCGAACATTTTCGGTTTTAGCCATCGCACTTCGTGAATACTCTTCGTAAATGCATAGTAATGATACTGTCTCGCCGAAATGGCAAAATGTCGCTTAACTTATTTCCACGTTATATCGCCAAATGGCTCAAAACTTAGTTGGATAAAAAGATCATATAGTACAAAACAAAAGTATTAGTTTGGAGATAAAGCGCAGGACTGCAAGGATTGAAGTGGATTACAGTTTAGCTGGAAATCAAAGATCCCTTTGTTTGCTGGAAAGGCAGTGTCAATCGTGACATTTACCTGAAACCAAAATGCGTGCGTTGTAACGGCTCAGTTTATTTTGACCTTCTTTACGTCGTTGCATTTGCTAAGTGAATGTTTGTAAGGTGAAAAAATAAATTGTTTGTTTATCATAACTTATGAGACATTTATTGGCTCCTAGGAGAAAAATTACGGAGCCTCTTCGTCAATATTCGGGCATTTTCGGTTTAAGCCTCGGCACGTCGTGAATACTCTTCGTAAATGCATAGTAATGATACAGTCCCGCCGAAATGGCAAAATGTCGCTTAACTTATTTCCACGTTATATCGCCAAATGGCACAAAATATACAACTAAGTTGGATAAAAATATCCTATAGCACAAAATAAAAGTAGTGGTTTGGAGACAAAGCGCAGGATTGCAAGGAGTGAAGTGGATTAAAGTTTAGCTGGAAACCAAAGTTGCCTTTGTTTGCTGGAGAGGCAGGTTCAATCGTGACATTTATCTGAAATCAAAATGGGTGCGTTTTAAGGCTCAATCTATTATGAGCCGCTTTACTTCGTTGCATTTGCTTAGCTAATGTTTGTCAGATCGAAAAATAAATTGTTTGTTTATCATAACTTTTGAGACATTTGTTGGCTCCTAGGAGAAAAATTACGGAGCCTCTTCGTCAATATTCGGGCATTTTCGGTTTTAGCCTCGGCACTTCGTGAATACTCTTCGTAAATGCATAGTAATGATACCGTCCCGCCGAAATGGCAAAATGTCGCTTAACTTATTTCCACGTTATGTCGTCAAGTGGCACAAAATATACAACTTAGTTGGATAAAAAGATCCTATAGTACAAAACAAAAGTAGTAGTTTGGAGATAAAGCGCAGGATTGCAAGGATTGAAGTGGATTACAGTTTAGCTGGAAATCAAAGATCCCTTTGTTTGCTGGAGAGGCAGTGTCAATCGCGACATTTACCTGAAACCAAAATGCGTGCGTTGTAACGGCTCAGTTTATTTTGACATTCTTTACGTCGTTGCATTTGCTAAGTGAATGTTTGTAAGGTGAAAAAATAAATTGTTTGTTTATCATAACTTATGAGACATTTGTTGGCTCCTAGGAGAAAAATTACGGAGCCTCTTCGTCAATATTCGGGCATTTTCGGTTTTAGCCTCGCACTTCGTGAATACTCTTCGTAAATGCATAGTAATGATACCGTCCCGCCGAAATGGCAAAATGTCGCTTAACTTATTTCCACGTTATGTCGTCAAGTGGCACAAAATATACAACTTAGTTGGATAAAAAGATCATACAGTACAAAACGAAAGTAGTAGTTTGGAGATAAAGCGCAGGATTGCAAGGATTGAAGTGGATTACAGTTTACCTGGAAATCAAAGATCCCTTTGTTTGCTGTAGAGGCAGTGTCAATCGTGACATTTACCTGAAACCAAAATGCGTGCGTTGTAACGGCTCAGTTTATTTTGACCTTCTTTACGTCGTTGCATTTGCTAAGTGAATGTTTGTAAGGTGGAAAAATAAATTGTTTGTTTGTCATAACTTATGAGGCATTTGTTGGCTCCTAGGAGAAAAATTACGGAGCCCTTTCGTCAATGTTTCGGGCATTTTCGGTTTTAGCCATCGCACTTCGTGAATACTCTTCGTAAGTGCATACTAATGACACTATTCCGCCGAAATGGCAAAATGTGGCTTAGCTTATTTCCACGTTATATCGCCAAACGGCACAAAATATGCAACTTGGTTGGATAAAAATATCCTATAGCACAAAATAAAAGTAGTAGTTTAGAGACAAAGCGCAGGATTGCAAGGATTGAAGTTGAGTACAGTTTAGCTGGAAAACAAAGTTGCCTTCGTTTGCTGGAGAGGCAGTTTCAATCGTGACATTTATTTGAAAACAAAATGGGTGCGTTTTAAGGCTCAATCTATTTTGAGCCGCTTTAGTTCGTTGCATTTGGTTAGCTAATGTTTGTCAGATCAAAAATAAATTGTTTGTTTATCATAACTTATGAGACATTTGTTGGCTCCTAGGAGAAAAATTAGGGAGCCTCTTCGTCAATATTCGGGCATTTTCGGTTTTAGCCTCGGCACTTCGTGAATACTCTTCGTAAATGCATAGTAATGATACCGTCCCGCCGAAATGGCAAAATGTCTCTTAACTTATTTCCACGTTATATCGCCAAATGGCACAAAATATACAACTTAGTTGGATAAAAAGATCCTATAGTACAAAACAAAAGTAGTAGTTTGGAGATAAAGCGCAGGATTGCAAGGATTGAAGTGGATTACAGTTTAGCTGGAAATCAAAGATCCCTTTGTTTGCTGGAGAGGCAGTGTCAATCGTGACATTTACCTGAAACCAAAATGCGTGCGTTGTAACGGCTCAGTTTATTTTGACCTTCTTTACGTCGTTGCATTTGCTAAGTGAATGTTTGTAAGGTGGAAAAATAAATTGTTTGTTTGTCATAACTTATGAGGCATTTGTTGGCTCCTAGGAGAAAAATTACGGAGCCCTTTCGTCAATGTTTCGGGCATTTTCGGTTTTAGCCATCGCACTTCGTGAATACTCTTCGTAAGTGCATCCTAATGAGACTGTTCCGCCGAAAAGGCAAAATGTCGCTTAGCTTATTTCCACGTTGTATCGCCAAACGGCACAAAATATGCAACTTGGTTGGATAAAAATATCCTATAGCACAAAATAAAAGTAGTAGTTTGGAGACAAAGCGCAGGATTGTAAGGATTGAAGTGGATTACAGTTTAGCTGGAAACCAAAGTTGCCTTTGTTTGCTGGAGAGGCAGTTTCAACCGTGACATTTATCTGAAATCAAAATGGGTGCGTTTTAAGGCTCAATCTATTTTGAGCCGCTTTATTTCGTTGCATTTGCTTAGCTAATGTTTGTCAGATCGAAAAATAAATTGTTTGTTTATCATAACTTATGAGACATTTGTTGGCTCCTATGAGAAAAATTACGGAGCCTCTTCGTCAATATTCGGGCATTTTCGGTTTTAGCCTCGGCACTTCGTGAATACTCTTCGTAAATGCATAGTAATGATACCGTCCCGCCGAAATGGCAAAATGTCGCTTAACTTATTTCCACGTTATATCGCCAAATGGCACAAAATATACAACTTAGTTGGATAAAAAGATCCTATAGTACAAAACAAAAGTAGTAGTTTGGAGATAAAGCGCAGGATTGCAAGGATTGAAGTGGATTACAGTTAAGCTGGAAATCAAAGATCACTTTGTTTGCTGGAGAGGCAGTGTCAATCTTGACATTTATCTGAAACCTAAATGCGTGCGTTGTAACGGCTCAGTTTATTTTGACCTTCTTTACGTCGTTGCATTTGCTTAGTGAATGTTTGTAAGGTGGAAAAATAAATTGTTTGTTTGTCATAACTTATGAGGCATTTGTTGGCTCCTAGGAGAAAAATTACGGAGCCCCTTCGTCAATGTTTCGGGCATTTTCGGTTTAGCCATCGCATTTCGTGAATACTCTTCGTAAGTGCATACTAATGACACTGTTCCTCCGAAATGGCAAAGTGTCGCTTAGCTTATTTCCACGTTATATCGCCAAACGGTACAAAATATGCAACTTGGTTGATAAAAATATCCTATAGCACAAAATAAAAGTAGTAGTTTGGAGACAAAGCGCAGGATTGCAAGGATTGAAGTGGATTACAGTTTAGCTGGAAACCAAAGTTGCCTTTGTTTGCTGGAGAGGCAGTTTCAATCGTGACATTTATCTCAAATCAAAATGGGTGCGTTTTAAGTCTCAATCTATTTTGAGCCGCTTTACTTCGTTGCATTTGCTTAGCTAATGTTTGTCAGATCGAAAAATAAATTGTTTGTTTATCATAACTTATGAGACATTTGTCGGCTCCTAGGAGAAAAATTATTGAGCCTCTTCGTCAATATTCGGGCATTTTCGGTTTTAGCCTCGGCACTTCGAGAATACTCTTCGTAAATGCATAGTAATGATACCGTCCCGCCGAACTGGCAAATTGTCGCTTAACTTATTTCCACGTTATATCGCCAAATGGCACAAAATATACAACTAAGTTGGATAAAAAGATCCTATAGTACAAAACAAAAGGAGTAGTTTGGAGATAAAGCGCAGGATTGCAAGGATTGAAGTGGATTACAGTTTAGCTGGAAATCAAAGATCCCTTTGTTTGCTGGAGAGGCAGTGTCAATCGTGACATTTACCTGAAACCAAAATGCGTGCGTTGTAACGGCTCAGTTTATTTTGACCTTCTTTACGTCGTTGCATTTGCTAAGTGAATGTTTGTAAGGTGGAAAAATAAATTGTTTGTTTGTCATAACTTATGAGGCATTTGTTGGCTCCTAGGAGAAAAATTACGGAGCCCCTTCGTCAATGTTTCGGGCATTTTCGGTTTTAGCCATCGCACTTCGTGAATACTCTTCGTAAGTGCATACTAATGACACTGTTCCGCCGAAATGGCAAAATGTCGCTTAGCTTATTTCCACGTTATATCGCCAAACGGCACAAAATATGCAACTTGGTTGGATAAAAATATCCTATAGCACAAAATAAAAGTAGTAGTTTGGAGACAAAGCGCAGGATTGCGAGGATTGAAGTGGATTACGGTAGATTCTGCATGTACCGGAGCACATATTACGTAAAACAAAAGGAACAAAGAACGACAACAATACAAATGCAAAACAAGACCAAAAATACAATACCTCACAAACAATAGAAGACAATGAGTTGTTCATGGATAGCGGTACATGCAGAAAGACCCTGGATTACAGTTTAGCTGGAAACCAAAGTTGCCTTTGTTTGCTGGAGAGGCAGTTTCAATCGTGACATTTATCTGAAATCAAAATGGGTGCGTTTTAAGGCTCAATCTATTTTGAGCCGCTTTACTTCGTTGCATTTGCTTGGCTAATGTTTGTCAGATCGAAAAATAAATTGTTTGTTTATCATAACTTATGAGACATTTGTCGGCTCCTAGGAGAAAAATTACGGAGCCTCTTCGTCAATATTCGGGCATTTTCAGTTTTAGCCTCGCCACTTCGTGAATACTCTTCGTAAATGCATAGTAATGATACCGTCCCGCCGAAATGGCAAAATGTCGCTAAACTTATTTCCACGTTATATCGCCAAATGGCACAAAATATACAACTTAGTTGGATAAAAACATCATATAGTACAAAACAAAAGTAGTAGTTTGGAGATAAAGCGCAGGATTGCAAGGATTGAAGTGGCTTACAGTTTAGCTGGAAATCAAAGATCCCTTTGTTTGCTGGAGAGGCAGTGTCAATCGTGACATTTATCTGAAACCAAAATGCGTGCGTTGTAACGGCTCAGTTTATTTTGACCTTCTTTACGTCGTTGCATTTGCTAAGTGAATGTTTGTAAGGTGGAAAAATAAATTGTTTGTTTGTCATAACTTATGAGGCATTTGTTGGCTCCTAGGAGAAAAATTACGGAGCCCCTTCGTCAATGTTTCGGGCATTTTCGGTTTTAGCCATCGCACTTCGTGAATACTCTTCGTAAGTGCATACTAATGACACTGTTCCGCCGAAATGGCAAAATGTCGCTTAGCTTATTTCCACGTTATATCGCCAAACGGCACAAAATATGCAACTTGGTTGGATAAAAATATCCTATAGCACAAAATAAAAGTAGTAGTTTGGAGACAAAGCGCAGGATTGCGAGGATTGAAGTGGATTACGGTAGATTCTGCATGTACCGGAGCACATATTACGTAAAACAAAAGGAACAAAGAACGACAACAATACAAATGCAAAACAAGACCAAAAATACAATACCTCACAAACAATAGAAGACAATGAGTTGTTCATGGATAGCGGTACATGCAGAAAGACCCTGGATTACAGTTTAGCTGGAAACCAAAGTTGCCTTTGTTTGCTGGAGAGGCAGTTTCAATCGTGACATTTATCTGAAATCAAAATGGGTGCGTTTTAAGGCTCAATCTATTTTGAGCCGCTTTACTTCGTTGCATTTGCTTGGCTAATGTTTGTCAGATCGAAAAATAAATTGTTTGTTTATCATAACTTATGAGACATTTGTCGGCTCCTAGGAGAAAAATTACGGAGCCTCTTCGTCAATATTCGGGCATTTTCAGTTTTAGCCTCGCCACTTCGTGAATACTCTTCGTAAATGCATAGTAATGATACCGTCCCGCCGAAATGGCAAAATGTCGCTAAACTTATTTCCACGTTATATCGCCAAATGGCACAAAATATACAACTTAGTTGGATAAAAACATCATATAGTACAAAACAAAAGTAGTAGTTTGGAGATAAAGCGCAGGATTGCAAGGATTGAAGTGGCTTACAGTTTAGCTGGAAATCAAAGATCCCTTTGTTTGCTGGAGAGGCAGTGTCAATCGTGACATTTATCTGAAACCAAAATGCGTGCGTTGTAACGGCTCAGTTTATTTTGACCTTCTTTACGTCGTTGCATTTGCTAAGTGAATGTTTGTAAGGTGGAAAAATAAATTGTTTGTTTGTCATAACTTATGAGGCATTTGTTGGCTCCTAGGAGAAAAATTACGGAGCCCCTTCGTCAATGTTTCGGGCATTTTCGGTTTTAGCCATCGCACTTCGTGAATACTCTTCGTAAGTGCATACTAATTCCACTGTTCCGCCGAAATGGCAAAATGTCGCTTAGCTTATTTCCACGTTATATCGCCAAACGGCACAAAATATGCAACTTGGTTGGATAAAAATATCCTATAGCACAAAATAAAAGTAGTGGTTAGTAGTTAAGGACTTGGCGGTACCAGATCAGTTTTGCAAAACTGATCTGGTACCGTTAGATCAAAGCAAAATCAAAATTATTCCTCAACGAATGAGGAATTGTCTGATGCATCAGACAGATTCTTTTTTAAATCAATGAAGTTGAAGGGAAGGGGTATTTCAGTGAAAACATGAACAAGAAACTATTTTCAACATATTGCGGACTTTGATTTCCCTTTACAAGATCTCTCAACTTTGCCAGGTCTGTTCTAAACTCAATAAAACGCTGTTTATCTATCAGTGATATCAAAGGTGTGTGAATTTTTATTGTAAGGAAATTAAGTACAAAACGGACGCAATTAAATGGTGGATGATGCAAAATCCACTTGCCATTGTTCTCTTTTGTTTCCATTGGGAAGGGAAAAAACCTTTTTTTATGTTATGGGACTTTCCCTGCTGTCTATTTTTTGTTCTATTGAAATATCGCTAACGCGTTAGCCGATTTTTATATGTTCGCTATTTTTGTTTTTTGATAATATGGTCACAACTGCGGTTTTGTTTAAAAAATATAATCTCATATAATAGTATAGAATGAATTGTAATTTGGGAATTCATGACGAATTTAAGAATACAGGAGAGTTAACCTGTCCCTTTTGTGACCAACGATTGGCAGATGTTGCTAGAAATACGGAAGTTGTTGAATCATGTTGTGATAAAAAAGATATGTTTAATGACAATGGAATGAATGTTTGTAAAAATTGTGGTGTTGTTAATGGATATGATTTACAAGCTCCATATATCGATTTCCATGATAACAAATATAAAATGACGAGAAAGAGTGTGTATATAAGAAAATATCATATTTTAAATGTTGTCAATGATATAGCACAACAGAATCATGTACAAATCAGTAATGATAATAGAGAGAAAATCCTGACAATATTCGCTTTAATTAATGAAGTATTGTCGCAGGTTAACAATAAACGTAAACGGATGATTAGTATTAAATTTGTTATCAAGCAATTATTTAGGATGCTTGAGCTTCCATACAAGAGTATTAAAGTAACGAAGTCAATGAAGACATTAAAATTTTATGAGACTTGGTGGGACAACATATATGAATTAATAAAGGCTGATGCTGCTAAAATTAGTCATACGTCATACGAAGGGGGTTTTCCCTATGAATGAGTTATTGAACAAAGTTTGTTAGTAAAGTTTATCGTAAAAGTAAAGTTTGTTAGTAAAGTTTACTCGGAAGTGAATTTTTTTATCATACTGTTTATCAAATTTATCGGCAAGAGGACAAAGATCGATGATTATTTCATCTAACTGTCTCATTTCATTGATGAAAACAGTGTGGTTAAATTGATTTCCTCTTAAAAAAAGACCGTAAATCAACTAATACTTTTTCATATGTTGTGTATGCAAATTTAGACATTTCTATTTTCTTCGAATAATTATTAATGTCACTTACTGTTTTTAGAACTAAACCAGCTCCAGAAATAGAAGCTAGTATAGCAGGATTTAATGTGATACTACCAGCTACTGTACCAATAACTACTAAGCCTGTTGAAGTTACATTAATAATTATTTCAAGCGCAAGTACCAGCAGCGGGTGTTAGATGTAGAAATGGGTTCGTTTACACCTTTAGTGTTTGGAACCAATGGCGGAATGGGAAAGGAGTGTCAGCGGTTTTTAAAGCATCTCGCAGACAAGATAGCTCAGAAAGATACTGAGCCTTATCATATTGTAATTACTTGGCTCAGGACACAGATTTCGTTTGAACTCTTAAGATCGGTACATGCATGTGTTAGAGGTTCGCGAACGCCGTTTCGTAGCAAGATAGAGCAATCCTTAGACTGCAAAATAAATGTAGCTAGTGCGGATATTTGAAATACACGGTTGCTTTTATATATATGTTTTTATACTTAGGGCGTTTTATGGATACTGGTTTAGCCATCATTATTATAATTCAATTGTATAATTTTAATATCATTTAATACCATTTTTTAGTATCATGGAATTTGTAATTTTATAGAATTTTGAATTTTAATTATCAATTATTTCTTATTTTTATTTTTTGTAATTAAGATATTTTTTTTAAATTGTAAATAAAGTTGTTATTTTTTATAATTATTTCAAGCTCTTGAAATATTTGAAAGCCTTCTTATAACACCAAAAGCGTTTATGATAAAATTTATACAATGCTTTGATTTCAGATAATTTTTCTGGGCTTATGTTTGTATCAATATGATTGAAATCGAATATTTCTGTTTTATCTGTTTTAGTCATTATATTATATATTTGGATAATTATATTTTAGGATTTGAAAGAAGACAATATAATACACCACTTATTTGGCCCATTATTGGAGATCTTTTTATTTTCTTAGGCAATGAATGGCAACAATATGTGTATCCAGGCCCCTTTTCATAGTCATTGTAAAATCTTCCAAATGCATCATGAAAAATAGCATGTTTAATTAAAAATTGGTATTTGGTGTTTATAGTACAAGAACCCGGTCCTATTAAGCCAATATTAGGGTGTTTTTCTAATATTTGGTTCATTGATATTGACTCATTCAAATAGTTTACATACAAAAATTGATATATTAAAGCCGATTTTAATATTTCATATTTAGTATTAGGATGTAGGCTTTTTTGGGTTGTGAAAAATTTATTACAAAAATTAATTGACTGTGTGAGAATTGCCATTTATATATATATATATCAATATATTAGATAATTATATATTAAAACTCTGAATGAATTTTTGGATCTGTTTGGGTAAACCAATTAGGTTTCTACCATTCAGATCAATATGATTGAAATCAAACCGCCACGGCGGTTTGTAATTAAGTGGGTGATTTTGCATTTTTAAAGCAGGAACAAAGTTTCAATCTCTTCATTGTTTGTATAATTTCTTTCAGTTTTTCAGAATTTATTTTGATTTCAAAGGCCATTTTAGTTGGGGAAATTAAATTTCAAACGCTACGGCTTAATTGAATTCAATAGCAAATACAACGTCATCATGCGTGATCTGTTCAGTTGTATTTTTTTTGTAAATTTCAATCCATATTATATCATATTTTGATAGGTTCATATTTATGTTAAATTCCTGTCGGTATTAAGGTATAATTTGAAATGGATTTGCAAAATTCAAAAATAAGCGACTTGGATGCTGTGATTTTTCGAAGTAAGCCGTAATGAATGTTTTTGATGTTAATGAAGGATTTAATATTCTATGACCATTCATATCCAAATCAGCCTCCATGACCATCTTTTGATTTTCAAAAATGAAAGGTGCATCGAAGACGCTGCTTTCAACATCAGGTTTGAGAACCTTTGACACCATATATGATCAACTTTGCGGGTCCTTCTGCAGCTGACTCGGCAGTTCCCCGCCATTTCAGATCTAGAAATATATATTCAGGTGGAGTGATCTCCCATTTATGCATGTGGATGATGGATCTGGCATAATTCGAAAACTTCTTTGTTGATTGCTGATTAATATTCAGACTTGTGCTCACGACATTAACACTCACACCATCCATTGACGCGGGGAAGAATTCAATGCAAATCGTGTATTCTCCGTCTGGGAGTTTGAACATATTGAATCCAAGTCTCCCATCGTATTCATTGAAATGATCTTTTGTGATTTGCAAGTCATAAGCCTTCTTATTGAAAAGATGTGGCGAATTTGAAAAATCACTGATTGCCGTTACTGTCATATTATGTTCAGAGCTGGATTCATCCACATTTTCCATCAGATAGCGGAATGCGTCCTTCGGATGGGAGGTTGACGTGATATGCGATTCATTTACGTATTTTTTAAGCTTCTCTTCTAATTCTATCGTGTGGACTACCACACCTCCTATCTGGCTATCCACATAAGATTTTGACGTGGGTTGATGCTTCAGAGTTGGCGCTGCAATATTATTGATTTGTTGCGAGTTCATATCCAGGTTTCCAGTCATTTTTCCACCTTTCAACGAAAGCTTTTTCGCGGATTGGGCATCCTCATATCTTTTATTTGCGCCTTGGTCGGCAACTTCGGGATCTTTCACGTTAAAAATGGTGTGATTTCCCATATCCAAACTAGTCTCCATTGGAAACGCCTCTTTGCGGCTGAGAAAGATATTCTTGACGTCATTATAAGAAACCAGAATGTTATAATTGGCTCCCAAATCATGCCATGTTTGTTGTTTTGATTGGACAATATTGTATTTCTCTTGGAGGTCAATATTTTTAGATATATTCAAACTTGAACTAGGTTGTATTTTTTGAATCGCATTTTTCAAAGTTACCATATTCACTGCAGAAAGATCATTGTTTTCATCCGTATCCATATTTGTGATTAGTTTTCAATCCATATCAATTTCTCCCGGTAAAATTAATTTATTTCCTCGCAGATCCAAATCTGCAGTCATATGAGTTGTTCCATCTAACTTTAAATAATGCGTGTCTCCATACTCTTTATTAACAGCATCTTTTTCTGAAATTGGTGTTTTTAAATTTCTTATATTATTGTTTTTCATATCAAGATTTGCTGTAACTAATGGTAAATGCTTACTAACAAATGTATTTCTTACAAAATTGAAATCAACAACATTGTTCAAGCCAGTAACTTGTCCTATATTTACTAATTTTTTACCTTGCATATCGTAATCACCATCCTCTGTTAATTTAAACCCTACGCCCGGTAATCCACGTTGAGGTGTCGCTGTTGATGTTGACGATGGTAAAATTCCATTTGAGTAACTCATATATATGTTATTTATATTATATTTGTTCATCGAAATTTTTGGTTGTGATTTTCCGTGGCTTATCAATATATATAAAGCTATATGGTTCATTAGTTGCTTTATCATATAATTCTTTTGGAATGTTGTTTTCACGGCAAATTAGACTCTTCTCATTGGCACTAGGAAATTCGTAAATAGAGAAATGTGAACAGTTCAATCTTATGTCTTTTGGTGTCTTATAGTAGCTTTGACTCAGATAAATCACACTGCAATTTTTGTGTCTCCCACGTATAAAATAGTCGACTAATGGTTTTTGATTTTTTTCACATACAAAATCATCAAAAATAACCAATTTCTGACTTTCACTATCAAGATCATTTACAGGAATAATCTCGTTATTACTTGCTTCAATAACATCATAACCAACTTCATTACTTATCGGTTGGAACATATCCATAAGATTCTGGTACTTTGACTGCTCTAAGTTTTTCGCATACAGGTATATTTTATCAAAGTACAATAAATTATAAATCATATGTAATAGTGTATTTGTTTTACCAGAACCACTAGGTCCACAAATCAGATTTCGAAAACATTTATTTGGCATGAAATCATATAACTGTTTAAAGTTTGAGAAAACATCGTCTTCAACGTCATAATTTGGTATTTTCATTTATATTATATGGGTATATTATTTCAATATAACATGGTGTATAACACGGTGTATAACACGGTGTATAACACAGTGTATAACACTGTGTTAAACGTTATTTTTTATATATGATTTTCATTTTTATGTAATGTAATAATATAACAATAAATGAGTTTACTTAAGTGGAATGAACTCGCAAAGAGTAAATCTGATTTAGGGAATAAGATTAATTATGTTCATGATAGAATTACGAAACATGATATTAGTCAGCAGACAAGCCAACAGTCATTGGCGAAGGTATTTAAACCAGTGACTAGTAAATTAGATGATGTTATTGACAGTAATTTAGATTTAAGGATGCCTCCAAGGAAAAAACGACCACTGAAGAAAGGGGAAGTTGGTATTCACTATATGCCTGAAGTTGATCCATATGAAGATATGGATGTAGAAGGTCTGATTGATTTTGGTGATTATGTACCACCACAGCAAGATAAACAACTGGTGCCAAAACCTCCAACATATCAAGAATCTTTACAAGATCTTATGGAAGGAAAGAAGGAGATTTATGTTGATCCTCAGTACTTGCCTCCACCAGCATATGATGAAATTGATTATGCATTAGATGATGAAGATGCGAGTAATGAGATTGACTATGCATTAGATGATGAAGATGCGAGTAATGCGATTTTGGATGATGTTGGTATTGTGAATTATGAAAATGCGGATAAGATATTGAATCAATCAATAATGACACCCCAAAAGACTAAGAAATATCTTAATAAGATTGTAAAGGCTGCTAAAATAAAAAAAAGAATCAATTAAATGGCTATAAAGCAAATGTTACAAAACAATACAAAAAGGGGGAGATATCATCAGGTGAAAGGCAAATGCAAAACAAAAGAATAGAGAATGCAAGAGTTACTTTAAATGAATACATAAAACATTATGAGACTAAACTGGAAACAATAAAAGGTTCGGGGATCAAAGGCCGGGGAAAAAAACAGAGAGGTGGAAATATTATGTTTTATAATGATATAAAGCAGCTTTTGAAAAAACTTGAATTGATTATTGGTGAAATTCTAGCAGGGAATACCAGCATTGAGATGCGAAATACAGGAGTAGCTATCCTGGATATTTTACTAAAGACTGCAAAAATCAAGAGACCACAATATAATAAATTGTTTAGTCAATATTTCAAAATATAATTAATATAACTTTATTATATAAATGGAACGAGAGATAGTATTATCATCTTATAGTGTAAAAAATCAAGGGAATAATAAACCTGAGGATTTTGCAACAAAATTTACTAGACCTACAATTTTAGATCGTAATATGCAATATGTTATTGGTCTTAACAGAATTATCAATATGAGTTTTACATGGTTTAATGTTAATGCTGGATACAACAATCAATTAATCAAATATAGCTCCGATAGTGGTTCAACATTTAACAACATCACCTTTCCAGCCGGAGTATGGAATTATACAGACTTCAATACATATATCAAGAGCATAACAAAGACTGGTGATACGTATCCTATCACTCTTGAATTCGATGATACAACATTTAGGGTCACGGTTACATTAGCTCAGAATTATCGGCTTGATTTGACACATTCCAATTTTAATGATCTAATCGGTTTCGATAAAATAGTATTAACAAGTGGGACAAACATTGGACTAAGGGTTCCAAATCTATCTCAAGATACAGATGTCCTCAATGTTCATTGCGACCTAATTAATGATTCACTCGTCGACGGTCAAGATACCGACATCATTTATTCCTTCACAACCAGTGTACTCCAACCTAGTTACTCCTTTACCCTCGAACCGCGAAGAGTCACATTTAATCCAGTCAATAAGAATATTATAAGTAGTATCAGGGTATACATTACTAAGAAGATTAGTTAACCTAAATGGAGCAGATACATCTTTCTCACTAATTCTGAAAAGTATAGAATAATATAACATAATAGTATAATGAAACCGTATGAATTCAAAAGATTTTACCATCCAAAACTTGGTCAATTTGTATATCAACACAAAGGGTCAGGGCTTATCGTTGATAATATTTTCAAACCATTAAAGAGTGTGGCATCAGCTGTTTTTAAGAAATTTGCTAAGCCAATAGCAAAGAAGGCGTTAGAATCGGGAATTTCTCACGCTGGAGAAAAACTGGGCAAAAAAGCAGTTGAAAAATCTGGTGATTTGATCATGAAAAGATTGGCAAATTTGAGAAAAGGAGCTACAAGACAAACGGCAAATGTTCCATCCTCACCCATTAAACAGCAACAGCAAGATGAAAGTACTGATATGATACTCAATAGATTGATATCAGGATCTGGTGTGAAAAGAAGGCGTAGAGTAAGAGTAGTATAGAATCAATAAAATGATTGAAAACATCTATGTATTACAAAATTATGGTATATAATTGTAAAATTATGTAACATAATAATGTCTTTTAGAACAAGTGAATATCTGCAAAGATATGAGTTGGTACGATTCCAACTTGATGATGTAATCAGAGCCCCAGCTAACAATCAACACCAAGACAAAAATGGGTATAAATTTACAATTAATGATCCATCTAGCTTTTTCGATTGGTACAATGCTTATTTCGAGGTCCAGTTTCAGGTACAAAAATTAGCTGATGGTACAGCCTATGATGCAGACAGGATTACAGTTATTAATGGAGCCCATAGTTTGATTAGACACATGATGATAAAATCAGCAGGAAAGATCGTATATGACACAGACAATCTACATAAGGTAACTTTTGTAAAGAATTTGCTGGAATATAGTGACGATTTTGCTCGTAGTGTTGCCAAAAACTCTCTAGAAGATCGAATGTTAGTCCCAATGCAACTACAGTTTAATATACAGTTACAGAATGACAATGAATTAATCTATAAGGCCGGTGCAGCTGGTCATTGATAGATTGCTACTTTGGGTGCCAAAATTGACACCAAAAGACAGTCTCTACGATAAGTTTGTTAGTTCTTTTTTGAAAGATGATAAATGGACATATCTGAGAGAAATGTATGAGGTGTCCGCACCAACACATGGCAGTGGATTCTTCCAGATATCATCCAGTATTGATAATGTTAAGGCTATCTTTGTATATCTACAACGAGCTAAAACAAACGATGCAGAAGAGAATCCGTACCTGTTTGACACTTTCAAAGTAAATTCGGATGATGATGCTTGCAGTCTTACAACATGCAGATTGGAATACGGTAACGGTGTATTTTACCCAGAAACCGAGTATGACAGTGAGAGTAAAGTAAGAATCTACAATGATTTAATGTCTTATGCGATGAGAAGGAATGATTACAACACCGGAACCCAGTTGAATCTAGCTAATTATAATAGTCTCTATCCACTAATCTATTTCGATCTATCATATCAAGCAGAGAAAGTAACAAGACACCCAAAACAGTTGATTTTTAGGTATAAACTCAATGCTAATAGTGCTGCAAATAGTCCTTTCAGCGTACATGCTATAGTCCTATATGAAGAGACAGTTGTTATTGACAAAGTGGGAAATGAATTGGTTATAGTGTAAAAAAGTAATAAATTGCTAATCAAATAATATCCTTATTTCATATATGTTTTATAACCAGAAAATTATATAACATATATTATATACAACAAATGACTCAACTTTATGAAATCAATGTGAGACTTTCAGAAAATCAAAAAAAGAATCTGAGTACTGCTTACCACAAAAGGGAAACAATTATTCTAAGACTTACGAAGGACTCTCTTCGTGGTAATGATACTCTACATGTCCCGGCAATGGTAAAGAATAGATTGGAGAAAAATCGGGGATTGAAGAAGAGGATGGATATTAAACTAGCTAAGACTAATATTAGGAAACAAATCGGTGGTAGTTTATTGACTTCCATTCTAACTCTAGGTAAAGCTTTAGCACCAACCCTAGGAAAAACCCTTGGTCTATCAGCTCTTGCTGGATTGGCTTCAGAAGGTGCTTCTCAAGTGGTTAAATCAATCTCTGGAAGAGGTGTACAGTCGGGTGGTTTTCTTATACCCCAAGATAAAATTAATAAGCTGATAGAATATAAGCATCTTTTATCGACGAAACAAAAACAGGATATATTAAATGCCCTTCAATCAGGTTCAGGTGTTCATATCACACCAACAAAAACACAATCAGGAGGATTTTTAGGCACTCTGTTGGCAAGCATTGGTGTCCCACTCCTTCTAAATGCTTTAACTGGTAAAACTGGTAGTGGTGCTCCTAGAATCGGAACTAGTAAGAAAAAAGAGGAGGAGGAGGGTCAAGACTAGGCATATACAGACCACCTCCATTTATAGGTACATGGGATAATCCAATTGGTGTGGGGATTAAAAAAAAAGCTCCAAAAAGAGGCGAAGACTTGCTATTAGGGAAAAACAGCCCATTCAATGGCATCCCACTACTAGGGGCAATACTGTAAAACCGAAATTCCACAAAGACATCCCGTTAAGTAATCATGATCTAATAAAATGGTGCAGATATTTAAACATCCCAATCAGTGATGTTCTGTCAAGGGATGAAAGAGTTCCACATAATCATAGCTAAGCATTATTTATTTACAATCTAGAACCTAGTTATATGGCAGGATCTCATTGGGTTACAACTTATGTAAAAGACAACGTGATAAATTATTTTGACAGTTTTGGTATGCCTCCATTTCAAGAGATCGTAAATCATGCGAAAAGAAGGAATATGACACTGCTTCACCAAAACAACCAAATCCAAAACATAAAAACGTCTACATGTGGCTACTTCTGTTTATACTTTCTGAACGAAATGAATAAGGGGAATTCGTATTATAATTTATTGCAAGTATTTGACATATATGATACAATGAAGAATGAGAGATTCCTCGAACATTATTTCATAAATATCTAACTCATATATATAAATGACGAAAAGTTATTGTGTTAGACAGAAGAAAGTCACTGAATGTGTTCCAGGAAGCGAACGATATGTGAAAACTAAAAATGGTGGAACTATGTTGAAATGCACTTGCGCTGAATGTGGTATAACAAAAACCAAATTTGTCAAAAATAAGGGAAACTAAAAGGCCCGTCTGAAGGGGCGGGCTTATTTGATATTGAAGGAAGTCATTCATTGAGCGAAATAGCAATGAAGGTAAAGCTGTTGTTATTGAGAGATTTAACAGAACATTAAAATCTAAAATGTGGAAACAATTTACAGCTCAAAATACAACACAATATTTAGACATGTTACCAAAACTATTAAATGAATACAACAGTACAAAGCATTCAAGTATTAAAATGAAACCTATTGAAGCTAGTAAAAAGAATAATGAAGGAACTGTTTATTTCAATCTATATGATATGGAACCATCATCATCAAAAGTAAAATTCAAAGTTGGTGATAAGGTTAGAATTTCAAAGTATAAAAGAAAGGTATTTGATAAAGGATATACAAGTAATTGGACTGAAGAGGTATTTACAGTTGATAAAATCCAATACACAAACCCTATTACATATAAGTTAAAGGATCTTAATAATGAATCAATAGAAGGATCTTTCTATCAACAGGAGTTATTGAAAGCTAAACAAGATGTTTTTCGTATAGATAAGGTTATCAAAAGAGACTATAAGAAAAAACAAGCTTTGGTATCATGGTCTGGTTATCCAAAAGAATTTAATTCATGGATACCGTTAAAAGATGTCAAAAATATATAATGTTTATATATATCATGAGTGGGAAATCATGAGTGAGAAATATATCAAAAAAATAAATTTTCAAATTCAGAAATGTGAAGATGAAATAGGCAATCTTCATGATAAAATATATGATAATGAGCGTAGATTGGATCTGTTACAATATAAAAAGAAATTATTGAAACTTTATCATAAAAAAATACATGAAATTGATGAAGATATAACATTGAAACAGTTATTGAATATTATCTGCAATGAGATAGAAAACAATAGATACGATGATGAATGTAATGTGTTGAAACAAACCAAAGTGGATAATGTCAAATATCTCAAACGTGAAAATAATATTTTTGCATCTGTGAATACAACAAGTAATGCAGATTTCGAGAGATTGAGAGACATTCATTTGATTAATGAGACTTGGCTTTAAAAAATACAATCAGTAACAGAACACTAATCAGGGATTTAAAGGATATGTGAGATGATTTAAACATAATTATCTAACATATATATAAGTTCTCAGTTCATACTGTATACTGTTCATACTTCTCAGTTCATACTGTATTTGTTACTTTTTGGTAGCCAAAAACATAATTACTTCTGGCTATTCATTTTACATTTTTTATTGTGAATATATTTATAATTATTTTTGTATGTATTATCACATTTTGGACATTTATATTCTTTGTTTTGCCATCTTTTGACAGCTTTCATTTGGTGTTTCTTTTTGTCTTCATCTGAGACTCTTTTTGGTCTTTTGTTATCTGATGTTTTGTAATTATCAGGCATATCCTCTTTTTTGATATACTCAAATTTATAAAAATTTCCATTTAATTTTGATACACCTGATTTACAATTATTAATACCTTCACATGTCATTTTAACAATACCAGCATTTATTTGGAGATGTTGTTGAACAGCATACATACTATTAAAATATGAAACTTCTTTTGTGACAATATTAGTTGCTTTCACACACTTTTTATTTTCATGATTTTTGGCAACAAATGAATAATCTCGATTCTTAGCTGATTTTTTACAATTCTGTTGTTGTGTCATTATTTGTAAATTACATAAGCGATTGTCTTCCTTATTATTATTAATATGATCAATCACTTTTCCTTCAGGAATAAGACCATTGAAACATTCCCAAACGAATCGATGGACATAATATAATTTTTGTTTACCACCATATTTTCTCACTAAACACATAAGGTATCCATTATTATGATGATTACCTGTGTGAGGTACCTTCTTGATGATATTGATTACATTGCCATTATCATCTGAGGCATATAAATCATAAACTGGGTGAACAGAATAAACGCACTCGTTGATTTCAATCTTACTCATTATAATATAGTATTACATAATATTCCTTTAAAAGGGTTTAGATTCATGAAATGGCTTAAAGAGATATCACTTATATAATATATAGAATGGAAAAAATAATCTCATATAATAATATGAATAAAAGTGATCTCAAGAAATTGAGTAAATCACAACTAATTAAACTGTTAATGAAACAGAATGCTAAGACAACCCCAAAAGTTGTAATAGTAGATGACGAAAAACAACATAGGAGACCAGTTCCTACACCAAGAAAATCTGTTAGGCAGATGGTTAAAAACTATGAAGACAATATTATTTTACCACCTATGGAGTTCAATTACAAACCAGTTCCAGCACCAAGGACAAAGAAAATAAAACCAATTCCAACACCTAGAACTAAAATAGAGCAAACAGACAAAGCTCTAAAAGGTTATACTAAATCCTTCGAAATTACATTAAAGAATAATAAAGACCCTTTAACACAATTACAACAAACAAGAAAAGGTATTGAAAACCATTTTAAAACCCTACTAAGTGATACAAAAGGAATTAAATTTGTTGAAACACTAAAGGTCACATTTGAGAAACTAGCTGGTGATGAAATAGTGTCTAAGACTGCATATTTTAACAGTGTGGCTCAGACGATTATTAACCACATAGAAATCGCTGAAGCGTTACAATTGTCTAAACAACAGATATTAAATAGTGTAGCTCAATGGATTTCTGAGGGTTCTGGATGGACAATTAGATCTATTGACAACCACTATATTAATATTGTTAAATACGAACCATTAAAGGGATCATCTTACATTCAATTACCTTCAGAACTAAGAAATAGTGCTAAGGGATTGATAAACATGAAAAATAAAGACAATGAGTGTTTTAGATGGTGTCATATAAGGTACTTGAACCCTCAAGACAAATATCCACAGAGAATCAAAAAAGTCAACAAAGATTTTATTGAAAAATTAGATTACTCTGGAATTCAATTCCCAGTGACTGTCAAACTGTATAATAAAATAGAAAAACAAAATGAAATCAACATCAACGTATTCGGTTATAAGGAAAAGCAACCATATCCTATCTATGTATCCAAAGAAAAGTACGAAGATCATATGAACTTGTTATTGATCACAGAAAACGAAAACAAACATTATGTATTAATAAAAGACTTCAATAAATTCATGTACAATCAGACGAAACACGAACACAGAAAACATTTTTGCATGCATTGTCTACAATGCTTCAGTTCTGAAACAATCCTTAATAATCATAAAGAAAACTGTATTGTAATAAATGGTGAAAAAGATAATAACATTAAAATTTAACAATTATCATAAACAGTTAGCTGTTCCATTTGTAATCTATGCTGATTTTGAGGCTATTACAGAAAAAGTACAAGGATGTCAACCAAACAATGGTAAATCATATACTGAATCATATCAAAAACATAAAGACTGTGGATATGGATACAAAGTCGTCTGTTGCTACGATGATAAATACAGTAAACCAGTTCAGGTCTATAGAGGCGAAAGAGCTGTATACAAATTCATGGAAGCTATGCTGGAGGAAGTTAAATATTGTAAGAAGGTTATGAAAAAAGAATTCAATAAACCATTAAGAATGACCAAAGACGATGAAGAAGAATTCCAAAAAGCTGATAAATGCCATATATGCGAGAAAGAATATAACAAAACCGATCTAAGAGTAAGAGATCACTGTCATATAACTGGTCAGTACAGAGGATCCGCTCATCAAGATTGTAATTTAAAACTCAGAATAAAACCAGAAGAAATTAAAATACCTGTGATATTCCATAATCTCCGTGGGTATGACTCTCATTTCATCATGCAAGAGATCGGTGAAATAGTCAAGAAGCATACATATACAAATAAAAAAGGTGAAAAATGTCAAATGAATATCAATGCAATTCCGAATAATATGGAAAAGTATATGGCTTTCATGTTGGGTAATCACTTAACCTTTCTCGATAGTTTCCAATTCATGAGCTCTGGTTTGGAAAAACTAGTGAGTAACCTACCAAGAAAATCATTAAAATATACCTCTTAAAAATTCAATGGTAAAAAGCTTGATCTGATGGCTAGAAAAGGAGTATACCCTTACGACTACATGGACAGTTTTAATAAATTCGATGAAAAGCTACCACCGAAAGAAGAATTTTACAGCATATTAAATGATGAACATATATCAGACGAAGACTATAAACATGCCCAAAATGTGTGGAATACATTCTCTCTTAAAAATATGGGTGAGTACCATGACTTATACCTTAAATCTGACATCATTCTGTTAGCTGATGTATTCGAAAACTTCAGGAAAACATGCCTAGAATACTATAAACTTGATCCATGTCATTATTTCACATCTCCCGGTTTGTCATGGGATGCTATGCTAAAAATGACTGACATTAAATTAGAGCTTATGGTCGATATTGATATGTTTCAATTTATTGAAAAGGGCATGCGTGGCGGAATCAGCTATATAGCCAACCGCTATGGAAAAGCAAACAATAAATACATGAAAACATATGATGAGAAGGCGCCCTCAAAGTATATCATGTATCTTGACGCCAATAATCTGTATGGCTGGGCAATGAGTCAATACCTTCCAACAGGCGGATTCAGATGGATGACACAAAAACAGATCGATAAGATAGACCTAGCCAAGTATAAAGAAGATAGTGAGAAGGGTTTGATACTGGAAGTAAATTTAGAGTATCCTGAAGGGTTACACAATCTTCATAATGACTACCCGCTAGGACCGGAAAAGGTTAAAGTAACTGAGAGTATGTTGTCTGGGTATTGTAAAAACATCGCGAAGAAATATAAAATATCAACTGGTTTAGTTCATAAATTGATACCAACCTTGAAGAACAAAGAAAAATACGTGCTCCATTATAGGAACCTTCAATTATACACTGATCTTGGTTTGAAAATAACTAAAGTCCATCGAGTACTAGAGTTTGATCAATCTCCTTGATTAAAACAGTATATCGACTTTAATACAGAAAAAAGGAAGAACGCAAAAAATGCTTTTGAAAAAGACTTCTTTAAACTTATGAATAACTCTGTATTTGGTAAGTAGTTATGTAATACACTCTGGGGCACTTTCCCATTTTCAGTGTGTTTTATCGTTAATTTAACGTTCATCGTATAATTATAGACGATTCACCTATAATTATTCACTATAGGGTACTTTTCAAGATCTTTCAGATCTAGTGTGTTTTATCGATTCAATATCCGTATGGAAACGTTTCAATTCCTGATTCAGTCTTTACCATACATCGTTTATCGTAACATAACCTAAAGTCTTTTTCTTGATACTTATTTACAACCTGTTTTGTTAAGGGATCCCGAGTTATCGCTTGTTTGTTTACGATTGTTATTCGTTCCTTTTGACCTTCGATGATCTGTTTCATGGTTCGTTGATTTATTTTTTGACTATTTTTGTGATTCAGTGTGAAACCCTTAACCTTACATACAATTTTCCCATCACTTGTTAAGTAACTGTATGATTTTGGACCTGAACCACACCAATTAGTAATATAATGACCGTTTAACTCATCGGTTAGATCACCGAGGCTGTCACCTGTTTCGATTCGTTGACCCCCCTCGCGATCGATATACCAGCAACTATCGGTGTCAAAACCAAGAACCTGATCACCGAGTTTGTCTAACACACCATACAACATCAATCTGGCGTGGCTGGTTGTGAAGGCTGCAATAAATATGTTTGTGGTATTACTATTATCAACGAACTGCCCTTTTAAGTTGTAAGTCATTTCAACCATCTCTTCATTTATAAATTGAATGTTCAAATTGTTTACACGTTCATTTAACAAGATCCTGTAAAAATCATCTAGTTCAGTGACGTACTCTGTCTGATTGAAGTTATTTCGTTGACCAAACTTTCCCCATAAGCTATTCAAACACAACTTTGCGATCGCTCTCCTTACAGGATTGTACTTTATTTCACCAAGTTCGATTCCTAGCTTTGATTTTACAATTGCCTTGTACTCTTCAACGGATTTATAAGTACAACCTTCCCCGGTCTTCAGTTCACTACTCTCCATCTTGATTTTCATGAATTTTCGTATATAACTTTTGAAAAGACCATCTGTTCTTTCAGGAAAATCCCACGCCTCATATATACGGAGTACCTTATACCCTTTCTGAATCGCCTCGTTCATTTCATTTGTACACCATGTACCGATGAACGATCGTTCCTCATCTGTATGTGTACATTTCTGAATCTTACATGAGGCGCACACTTTACAGAGCGGAAATAACAGCTTTTTAGCCTTATCGCATTTAATTTTTACCGGTAACACCGGATGATAAAGACCCCTCGGTGGTAAAACTTTACATTTCACAAAACCAAACCAATTCTTATTGTACTCTTGAGGAGGATCAAATATCTTTGTAGGATGACCTACCGGATAATACTTGTTGAATTGAACTGTTGGATATAAACTTACAAAGTCGACGTATCTCCCTTTCTCACCTTTCTTACCTTTCTTGAATTTGTGGGTCAGTTTTGTTACATTTGTACGACCACCGAAAAACGCGTCCCTAGGATTAAGAGGCCCAACAATCTCCCGATACCATGTTTTGATAAATTCCTTAAACTTTTTATCCTTTTTCAACTCACATTCGTAAACCTCAACCAATTCATACCCGGCAGCTCTAATTTTATCGTTTTTCACAGCCGTCCTCTTTCTTAGAGCTAACATATCCATCTGATTTTTTGGGTTTATTGTCTCACTAGAATAACACTTTGCACAACCGTGCCAAAAACATCCTTGAAATTCGTAGATAGTATTTCCACAAAACCCGTCGACTTTACCGATACCTGGTAAAGATTCTTCCCCACCATTCAAGGCATGTTTTATGTTAACACCATCTCTCTGAGAAATCCAATCTAACCAAGCGATACTACTACAACTATATGTCTCTCCGCAAGTAGTTTCCTTTTCAACACCAATCGTATCCTCTGGCATATGGTTACTTCTGTAGACAGTCATACATACAGATGCGATGGTTATATATAGAAGAGGGTCGATGTTTTCTAATTCGATAAACTCTTCACGAAACTTCAACATACTTTGTCGGAGGATGTCTACATCACTTTCACAGTACTCTAACAGCTCCTTCTTCATGTCAAACACATAGTTTTCTTCAACTCGTGCTTTATGCCATTCTAGGAAATCTTTTCTCGCTGAAGATTTCATCTGATCATAACCATAGTATTTCTTACTAGGAATCGGTCCAACATAGTTTTGGTTACACTTTTTGTTAAAATAATGTGGAAAATACCCCTTTTTCATCTCTTTCAAACCAAATGCCTTTGGGAATGTTGATAATGCCGATGCGACAAAGTTTATCGAATCAATAAACCTAATACTCTCAACTTCCATATACATAATCTTTGTTCCGTTGTAAATACAATAGGGTTTCACTCTATTCTCTATACACCAATTTCGAATAAACTGAGCATCGTAACTTTTTGCATTGTGAGCTATGAAGGTATACCCCACATGTTCATTGTTAAAAATAAATTTACAAAATTCATCAATCGTTTCAAATTTGTATTTATTACCGTAAAAATCATGGGCGATGGCCAAATTGACCTCATGCACACCGGTCTCCTGAGTTGCCTCAAAATCATAGAAAATGTAATCCTCAGTTCTTGTCTCGCAAGAATAACATATCTTCTCTGGCGTACAGCCTGTACAGTTTCCTCCCTTACATTTCGCGGGTTTCATGAAACATTTATGTTCTCGCATATCACAGTACTCCCAACAATTCCTACATCGCGAATATCCACAGATGTGGTCCTTTAACTCTCCTCTTACTATACACCCACATTTCAGACAATTACCTACTTTTTCACATACAATATCGCTTATCCCCCCTGAGGATCTTTCACGTCTGTGCTCCTCAAAACACTCTACTCCAAAGAAAGTCCTACAACACTTACCACATATAATCTCTTCACCAGAACACTTTTCCCCATCAGGATAGTATTTAAAACATGCTGTACACTTAGCGGGGCAGTAATGACAATCACGTTTCGTATAAGGTTTTTTACAGGTATGACAATAATAAGCTTTACTCAAGAACGCAGGCATGCTGGTAATAACGTCAAAGTGGTTATTGTTTTTGTAAAGGTATATCATTTGATCATCATACTCATTTTTAGAAGTGTAGATCAACTCATTGAACTGATCACCGTCTACAATGTTTATCTGAATCTTTAGATGTTTCGCGAATTTCTCTACATCTTCGAGGGTCGAACCACCTCGACAATAAATATCAACTCCAGCTTCCCTATGAAGTTTTAGAGCTTCTTCTTTCTGTAACCTTCTCGACTTATTAAACCCATCCTTTAGCTGAGTTTTTGTCCATTTTTGTTTATTTATGTTTGCGCGAGCCGTTACTATCGCTCGTGCAAGACAGATCGTATCATTATTTTTGATTGTGATTATGCTCTTTTTATCACATGCATTTAATTTTGTCACACGTAATCGACCCGCTCCCCTAGGAATCTTTATCGACTGAATCTCTATCTCAACCTCACTTATCGGTACATCCTTGTATTCAACGAATCTTGCTATCTGTTCGACCAGATCCGTCCCAAGGTTATCTGTGATTGTGATTATTTTTGTACTAACCGGTTTTTGCCAACTTATATGATTTAGTATCCAACGAATCTTGTCACCGTTTTGTAACCCTCTATCTTTTATTACTTTATCCGCTATTTCCAACAGTAATTTGTCAATATCGAATAGATGTGAAAGGTGTGGGTTTAGTATTTTTACATTGAATTTATCGAAAAACGATTTGAACTTTCTACTTTCCTTTGAAGATATCTTGATTATCTCGTATGGTACTCCTTGATTATCGATCTTTTTCAAAACTTGGTTAAGTTTTTCTTGTAAGAACCGCGCCCCACGCTTGTTTTTTGCACGGTTGATTTTCTTTGTTAATCTTTTAGCCTCCCTCTTTAGTTTCTTTTGTCTCTTCTTATCAAACACCGCAAGACGGTGTTCATCTTCAGATCTTTCAAATCTAATCACAACCTCTTCTATTTTCTCATCCTTCTTTGCTTGACGGGCTTTTTGCTTCTTTTCTTTCTTCTGTCTCTTCTTATTTCGTTTACGTTGAGGTATCTCTGATTGACGAATTATGTCGTCTTGCGGATGTGGGGACGATTGCCTTTTTCTTCTTCGAGCGGGTGATGGTGAAGGTTCTTCATCTATAAAATTCACCACCCCTCGTGATGGTGAAGGTTCTTCATCTATAAAATCCACAATCCCTCGTGCTGGTTCTTCTTTACTACTTTCAATGAATTTAATCAACTCCGCTTTCCTCCTATAACGTGAATAACCTTTCAATCCTCTTTCACGTGCAATTGCCCTAAGCTGTTGAACAGTTTTTGAATCCATACTTAAGTATTATTATCAATATATTTTATTTTTTAATACCATTTTAAATTTTCATTTCACGTTCATGAAATGAAAAGAAGAGATCTTCACCGCAGATCTTTCAGTTCTTTCAGATCTACCCATGAGTTGAATTTATCGCTATACCCGCTCCACTTCACTAACGCTTTACCTTTTCGAGCATCTCGTCGAATCACCTTCTCAATACGAAAGATGACCTGCTTAGCCTTCTGCAGCTCTTCCTTATAAAAAGAACCCGTTATCTCCTCACCCAGCTCATCTTTCAGTTTATAAGTTACAGGGTTAGTGTATCGAATCTTATCGATAGTAAAAATCTCTTCAGTCCAATTCGGTGTGTAACCTTTATCGAAAACAGGACGTTTATATTTTGATATTCGAACTTTATCACCAACTTTAAATTTCGGTTTAGTATTCATCCGTTTCATCTTACCATACAAATTTAAGTAAACAGCACTTTCGTTCTTTTTCTTCGACGCTTCCACAGGTGTCATACCGATGCTTCGATGTTTTGAATTATTGTATTCTTTCAATATCATCGGTAATATATCAAGATATTTTGTATTGTTTTGAACGGTAAATTGTTTATACATTTTCTCTTTTATCGTACGGTTCCATCTTTCACAAACACTAGATTTTTCTTCATTCTCTGTCGAATACATCACTATCTTATTTTTATCCAACAATTCTTTCATATTCTCGTTGTAATACTCTTTACCCTTATCCACCCACAGCATTTTCGGTTTTCTTCCTTTCTTGAATAGCGAATTGAACGCCTCTGCGACACTCTCTCCCTTTTATTCTTCAACGGTACAATCCAACCGTATTTACTGAAAACGTCTAACACCATGAGAAGATATCGATATCCCTTATTCCACTTACTTAATTTCTGCATCTCGACAAGGTCAGAACACCATATCTCATCGATTCCATTTACAATAACACGCCGCCGAGTAAACTTTCGTCTTATAGGTTTATGCAGTTCGTCTGCAAGCTTTTCTTGCCATCTACTCGGCGGCCTTATCCGTTTCCCAACCCAAGTTTTTGTTTTACGTCGATAGTATTTCTAGCTAACCAGTGACCCCATTGTCGATCGTTATAGGGCACGCTATCCAAAGCTTTCACCATTTTTCTATCCGCTTCGTTTTTACATTTTCGCGGTTCCGGCCTATTTGCACACACAGAATAATCGACGTCATGCTGCATCGCTATAGCATCTGTTTCACCCGTCGGTTTATCGTAGATCTCCAGTATTTTACCTGTTTCCGGATCATATCTTAGTTGTGTATCCAAGTCATTGTATGGTCCTGTGTATTTATGTCCGGGTAATGTCCAACCGCCTTTCGGTTTCGGAAGCTTACCGATCATTTTATGAATGTCGATACCGCTACCGTGGTGAAGCGGATCGAGTCTTTTCGATAAGTCTCCCGTGAAACTGTCCAAAGCCTCATCTATATACTTATTAACACCTGATTTAATCTTTTTCTTTACAAAGTCTGATTTGATGGCTTTTGACGCTCCTATTTTTCCTAAATTGTAAAGACCTTTCATACCAGCTTTCATAGCTATCTCTCCAAGACTATGACTACCTTCCACATCAAAAAAGCCCGCCCCCGAGGCGGGCCCAACTAGTTTTCCGAACTCTTAACGAAACGGGTTTTCTTGATTCCGCAATTAGCGCAAGTGCACCAAAAATAAGTCCTACCGTTGGCGGCTATCTTATAACCGGATGGTTCAGTACAGCCGGTTTTTATTTTTTCCTTGACGCAAAATGTTTTTTGTGTTAGCGGTTCCATTTTATTATACGATCTGTATAATAAAAAATTAATTTTAAATACGCTTACATAAAATATTTTTTTATGAACTTTTCATTGAACAATGTATCTGTTAAGCTAAACGGCTGCAAGATATCATAAAAATCTTTCTTGAGTGACCATTGATGAAGGAAATAAAGACAATAATAACCGCAAAGGACGCTTTTTATGTTTTGATACTGACTTGAATTATAGATTATCTGTTTTCTGCCACTTGTAAATTCTTCGGGATAACCCATGCCAAAACTATCGAAATACCACACGAAGTTATTATCGTGAGATGGTGCGCAACAAACCCAATGAGTTCCAGCATTTTCAAGCGAATCGAGATTAATAATGCATGGACTATGATTTTTAGGCATAACTTCATCCCTTGAATATATCCCTTTGAAATTAGGAATTCTAAGGTATGAAATCCACTTCATCAGATCAGCATTACTTAGCGGTTTGTTTATGAATTTGGGCTTTACACTCCTTACAGGAGTGCCCCTACTAACGGTATGCTGTTGAACGGGCTGTTCGGTCCTAAAAGTAACCCTTTTCCCTTTTTTTTAGTTCCCATACCAACAGTATTTTTCCCCCATTGGCCATAAAATGGAGGAGGTTGATAAGGGTACCTACCCACGCTTAGACGCGGTACTCCTTTTCCATCTTTAGGTCTACCCATTCTGGGTGCACCTGAACCGGTCAATTTTTTAAACGCTTCAACAGCCAGCGGAATACCGATACTTGCTAATATCGTTCCTAATAACCCTCCAGATTGTGTTTTTGTCGGCTTTATTAGTACTCGTCCTCCCGATTGAAGAGCGCTCAGAATTTCTTGTTTCTGTTTATTTGTCAGCAAATGTTTATAATCGATCAGTTGTTGAATCTTATCTGGAGGGATGAGGAAACCGCCGGTTTGACCTTTACCGCTTATCTTTTTAACAATTTGACTTGCTCCTTCACTCGCTAAACCGGCAATCGCCGATAAACCGAGTGTTTTAGCTATAGTCGGTGCTAACGTTTTCGCTAACGGAATAATTGCGCTCCATAGACTTCCACCTTCTCTCAATACTTTTCTAATCTGTGTTTTTGATATTTTTATTTCGACACCGCTTCCAAGCGATTTCGCTTTACTGATTCTATTGATCTGTGTAGACGTTAGCAGTAGCTCATCGTTACCGCTTGTCTGTGACTTCGCTAATCTAATTGTGATGGGGCTGCTTGTTTTATATGCTCTTGCAAGTTTTTCTTTCTGCCCTTCTGATAAACTTACTTTGTAAGGATGGTATCTTGTCATTTTGTATTTAGTATTGTAAAATACAAAATTGTTTTTAAAATGAATTTACGCTTACGCGATGACCAACTCATTTCCAACCTTATCTATTTTTATCAGCTGATCATACAAAACTATCGCATGTACGTTAAAGTTTGCAGTTGCATCTGCTGTCAATGTATATCTGAATAATAACTGTTTAGGATCTCTTGTTATCTTTTCATCTTGACAAGTCAGATCGAAATAGATCAGACCGTAGAGAGAGCTGTAATTGGCGAAATTCAGCTGTGTCCCGCTGTTTACATCAGTTTTCCTCATTGCGTAAGACGCTACATCGTTTAATATTCTTATCTTACTTTCAGCATTATATTGTGTATCCGGGAAATAAAGCCCATTTCCATACTCTAATTTGCAAGTTGCCAGCGATGAGTTATTATCCGCAGCATTTAATTTGAACGTGTCCATAAGATAAGGGTTATCTTCTGCATTATCATTATTCGGTGGAGCGGCTCTTTTCAGATAAACGAAAACATGTTTAACATTATCAATACCAGCGCTTATTTGAAAAAATCCTGATGTTAGTGTAGGAGGTGATTTTGCATACTTCTCCCTTAAATAGTTCCATTGTTTTTCTTTCAAAAAAGAGTTGACAAAATTTGTCGAAATCGAAAGTTTGGGTGTTATTCTGGGAACCCAAAGCAAAAACCTATTCACAACAACTCTTCCCTCATCAACACCGTTAGCCATGTGAATCAGCTCGCTATCGTTTTGAAGCTCAATCTCGAATTGTAGCTGCATAGGTACAAGCATCTTATCTTCCAACTCTTCGAAAAAGGAAAAACGATACAGAGGTATAATCGTATTAATGTTTTTAGCGCCACCGGTACCATTGTTTTGAACCGCTTGTGTTTGTACCCGCCTCGCTTCAAATCCTGCATTCGTATTAGCGGTTGTTGCATCCGTATCCAGATACCAGAAACTGTTTTTTGCTGTGGATCTGTTGAAGTCATCAGAGTATTCCAACAAATTTTTAACAAAAGTAACTTTATGCAGATTATCAGTATCATAAATTATCTTATTCGAAGATCTAATCGTCATATGCTTAATTAATGAATGAGCACCGTTAAGAACTGTTATTCTATCAGCTGCCGCATAACCGGCACCGTCTGCTAATTTTTGTAACTGAAATTGTACTTCAAAATAAGCATTATACCAGTCATAATACGACGACCTGTCATTAATTGTGAATATATAACCACCTTTATCTTGTTGTTCTCCATTGGCCGGAGCTCTAATCAAACTATCCAGTTGAAATCTTACCAATTGATTTTTTCGTAAATTTTCACTCGCTCGGAAAGCCATTTGTTTTTATTATAGATTTTATTTTTTTCTTTTTATACCGCTACCAGATATCAATCTGTTTAATATCACATTAGTATCTTCTTGTTGTTTTTGTAACGGTCTACTACCAACGGAAGAACTACTAGTACTAGTCGCACTAGTAGTTGCTTTAGGAGATATTCTCATTTTACCTAGTTTTTTCATTATCAGATCACCAGATTTTTCAACTGCTTTTTTACCTAGTTTTTCGCCAGCATGAGAAATTCCTGCTTCCAACGCTTTTTTCGCAATAGGTTTCGCGAATTTTTTGAAAACTGCTGATGCGACAGCTTTCATCGGTTTAAAAATATTATCGATAATGACGCCTGTTCCTTTGTGCTTGTAAACATGTCTACCCATCTTCGGATTATAATAACGAGTAAATTCATAAGTTTTCATTTTATTACATTACTATATTATATTCTTTTTAAAATTAATGAGAAAGCTGTATCGGCTCCATTTAGGTTGACCTTTCTTCTTTTTCCGTCCGTGATACGGATTCGGATACTGTCTATTGTGTTTTTATTCACAGGGTTATATGTTACTCTCTTTGGTTCAAGAGTAAAACTATAAGATGGTCGCAGAACAGATGTTGAAAAGGAATAAATGATATCGGTAGCTTCGCCATCAACAAGCGATTTATTTGTCAGATCACAATGAACGTTCAAAATATCTGTATCTTGAGACAGATTTGGAACTCGGGGGCCGATATTTATCTGTTCCTTCAGAACTTTTTTATCAAAACCGATCAGTTCGTTAAAGTTACTTTGTGTTAGATCGAGTTGATAATTTTCTTTCAGCGTTATTGTTACTCTAAAAGTTGTGGTATTAAAAACCAGGCTGATCGGAAACTCATCGTCTTTTCTAGGTTGTTTTATGACAGTTTCTTTTTGAATATGTAGATTAATATCTTCATAATCCCAAACACCGCCTGGAAAAGAAATATCAGAAAAAGTTTTTCCACCATCAGAGCTGTATCTGATCAACTGATTAGCGTATTTAGCATTAATATTGAACCATGTAAAGCTCATATTGATAATTCTGTTAAGACCGATAACATATTGCTCATTCGGGTCCAAAACAATTGCTTCAGTAAAATTTGTTGTGAAATCTTCAGGTTTGTTGTTGGCTTGTGTTTTGACAGAATATGATGATAACACTATTTCTCTATCCATACTATTTTATAGTGGTGATATTATTTTAATATTTAAAATATTTCTTATAAATCTGTTCAGCCTGCCTTTTATCGATTAGCGATGATTTCAAAAGTTCGTCTAAAATTGTAACTCCGGTATTGCGCATCTCGATATTTGTATTACCGGCTATAATTTCACCTATTATCAGTTCAAGTTTTTTGACAAGTTCTTTAGGATTGCTGAAAAATATTAGGTTTCTTCCAAGTCCTTTACCGGTCTTTTTTAATTTATCTCTTCTCACCGTAATTACGGAACTTTCTCTTTGTAGTTGCTCTCTATAATCTTTGAGATCTTCCTTTTCTGTAGAATCTTCTAATTTATTGATTAAAGTCGTTAATTTTCGTTTTTCTTTTCCTAGATCTTTTACCGCGCTATCATATGCTTCAAGCGTCTCTTCTGGTGATTCTTCGGTAGTTTCAATAATAGGTAAACCGTATTTTTCAAATATTTCTTTTTCTTCCAGAGCTCTTTGTTGTCTTATTTTCATATATTGACCCGGTGAATATAACGGTGGTGGTGAATCTGCATATGGCAGCGGTGGTTGTTTCTCTTGTTCTGGTAAAACCTCTTCACCAAAATCGATTAAACCTTCTACATCCATCTCTTCATATGGATCTACTTCTGGATAATAATCAATATCTTTAGCACTTTGCTTTTTCTTCTTTGGTCTTGTTGATGTTGGTGTTGATACCGGTAAATTACTAACATCTAATTTTGATGTTATCGGCTTAAATATTTTTTCATAAGCCAATTGACTTGTCTCTTCACCTAATTTTTTCTTTGTTAGCGTTTCATGAACAAAATTAATCTTATTCCCCAACTTAGTTTGTTGTTTTGCAAGTTCTTTCCACTTAATTAAACTCATTTTATTACTATTATTCGATTTTAAATTTTATAATTGTTATTTCAGTAAGATGAAGTTTATAAACTATGATGTGGATGATATGGTTACGAGCTACAAGCAGCGACAACCTTTCATGCCAGAACAGAATTTCAGAATGTTGATTTGTGGCCCTTCAGGTTCTGGAAAAACAAATCTTTTGCTAGATATGATTATTCGTTTATTGTTTTTTGACAAGGCTTATCTGTATGCGAAAAATTTAGATCAATCTAAATATCAGTTCTTATTACGAGAATTTAAACCGATTAGTGAAGAAGCAGGTTTTGATGTTATAGAAGCAAGTAACGATTATATTATACCGGTTTCTGAATTAACGGACGAGAACCAAAAAATAGTTATATTCGATGATTTTGTTTGTGAAAAGAACCAAGATCCGTTGATTGATTATTTTATCAATGGCAGACATAAAAATTGTAGCGTTATCTATCTTTCACAAAGTTATTATAAAACACCAAAAGATATACGTCTAAACTGTTCACATTTTTGTATTTTTGAATTTCCAAGCAATAACGAAGTTTCTATGTTTTGTCGTGAAAATAATGTTGATAAAAATCAATATGAAATGGCTACAAAAGATCCATATTCTTTTCTATATATTGACAAACCAAAGAAAAGAATATTAAAAAATTTTAATGAAAATATAATCTAAAATGAGCTATTCAAATGGACTATTATCAGACAACATAAGTATAGCACCTAAAACGGGAGGAAAACAAGGGCCGCAAGGATTACCGGGTGTCGGTTTTAAATTAACGTCTTCGGGTGATTACGATATTCAAAACAAAAGATTGGTGAATGTCGGTGAACCGGTAAATTTAAAGGATGTAACGAACTGGGGTACCGCTAAAACACACTTTCTGAACTTGGATGGATCGACTCATATGACCGGTGATTTAGATCTTCGAGGAAATAAAATCATTCTTCCCGGAGAGATCGACATGAACAGAAAACTTATCACCAATATGGATACGGACGAAGATAACGATTTATGCGCTGTCAACATGGTGACTCTGAAAAAATTTCATCCCAACGCTCCTCAACCTACACATGAGGTCGTGAAAAATATCGATCTGAAAGAACGTTTCAATGTTGTTCAATCGAAACAGCAGACTTATCACGATTTAGGAGCAAATTATAACAATCTTGTCTCTTACAACGATGTTAGGAATATCTTTTTATCTCGCAAAGAGACGTTTCCGATGGAAAGCGGGCTGGATATGGGAAACAATACGGTTTATAATATGAAAGACCCGACGGTCGCCGACCAAGGGGCTAATAAAAGATACGTGGATCATATAATTTCCGGTAAATTGAGTAATCCGTCCGGTGAAGATTTCGATATGTCGAACCATAAGATTACCAATCTCGGTGATCCGCAAAATAGTTCCGACGCATGTAATAAATCTTATGTTGACGGTGCTGATAAAAAGCTTAATCTCATGATAGGAGATGTGGTAGTTCATACGAACGAGGTAGAAAATAAGCTCAAAAAATATATCGACGAATCGCATATTACCACTTCGGAAGATATGAAAGATGAATTCCGATACATAATGGAAAATGTTGACGAAAGCTCTTCCGAGCATGATATAACCGTCACCGGTATAGTCGATCTGGTTGAGTCGCCGCATACGCTAAACAAAAAAGTTTACAGTCTTTTATTACACAAACATCCGTTAAATAGCTACGCATCAAGAATCGGTTTTAATTTGTATAAATTACCGGATGGAGAATATACCGTTTGTATCGAATTTATTCCACCACCGCAAGCGATGCGCGGTGTCAGCGTCGATGTTCAATCGGCTTCTATCAACATCAATAAACAATCGACGAAAATCTTTACGAATTACAGTAGAAGTATTATCAATCTGCATAAGTGGAAAATTTCACCGCCGGAATATATTAGGGTCGATTTAAAATGTAGCGGCTCGCCAACATCAGCTTCGCAAGCTCAAGCCTACTTAACGATATACGGAATAAAAGGAAATCATTCAGATGTTCCATCGAATGTTTACGATTCACCTTATTTTTTTGAGAATCGTAAAATGGTTATGCAGACCGTTTTAGATATGAACAAACACGCAATTATCAATTCGCCATCGTTACCTAGCGGTGGAGGTGTTTTTGAAATTAACGGTGTTTACAATAGAACTGAAAACGCAACATTTGCTAAATTTTCAGGAGATGAATATGCTATGGTTCCGGTTAAGTGTAAAATTGTAAAATGTTGTGTTAACATTCTCGATACGCTCGAAACATACCCTCCTATTGCTGTGTTGATAAATAATGTAATAGGAAGAGGTGGAGGTGGTAAGAAACAGGTCTGTCACTTCACTAACGATATCGCTCTGGAAGAATGTGATATATTTCGTGTGAGAATACAAAGCTTACAAGGAACTACCATCAATAAATGTTTGGTAAGTCTGTGGCTTGAGACGATGTAATTTTTTACGCGAATTAAAATTTATTATACGCTACGTATAATAAATTAGATGATCTTTCACACTAAGATCTGAAAGATCTAGCGTGTTTCAGATCTTCTACAACCTCTCTCGCGATTTCTCGACATTCTTGTAACCATTGAGGACTATGAACATGCTCATTTATAAAAGAGACAAGAATGAAAATGAATGCGATCATTTTAAAACCATATTATTCTTATATCATCTTTATAAAATGAAATACGATCTTTTTGCATTTAACCACATCGATACATCGATCGACGAGACAAAATTAATGGTGATCAAGTCCCTTTACAGTTTTTATCACAAGAAATGGTGGTGTTATAAAAAGACTTTTAGACATCTCAAACGGATGAATCTCTTGTGTAAATTGAGTTCGTCGTCTCTTATCGCAGGCGGTACGATTGCCGGCGGAATTACGTTGAACCCTGTTATTTTAGGTGTCATTTCCGGTGCAGGGTTGTTGGTCAAAACATTTACCGATTATAAAAATTATAACCGACGGATTGAGATGAGTAAATTTGCATTTACAACATACCAGAAAGTTTTGGTTGACTTACGTTCTTGTCTGCGAGGAAAACAGTTCGATCACGAATCGTTTGTTAACGATATGAGGTTGATCGATGAAATAATCATCGATTTATGTCCAGCAATAAATAGTCGAATCGAAGATCGATACGATAAAAAGTTCAAATGAACATAAAGATTTGGTATTAAATAAAAACAATGGAAGATGAATGGGAAAGGCCATTGATTAATCGAACAAAATATACCTTCAAAGAATTGCGATATTTAGCAAAAGAGAAGAAAATTAAAGGTTGGTATCTAATGCGGAAAGCTGAACTCATCGATGCTTTAGCTGAATTAGATATATATGAACCTCTAGTAAAAGTTCGTAAAGTCAAATTTTGTGATTGATCAACAATAAATAACCGTGTTGAAAAAAGATACGATGAAAAGTTTTCATAAAAAAGTGCAAAACCCTGGTCGGGGGGTGCTCGGTTGGCTGTTTCTGTGCCTCACCGAAGTGAGGACTTTTGCCTCACCGAAGTGAGGACTTTTGCCTCACCGAAGTGAGGACTTTTCCCGCTGACAAAGCGGGTGTCACCCATTTTATACCTCTGGGTGAGGTTAAGTTCTCCGAAGAGATCTTTGAGCACCCCCCTGTTATCAGTTGGGCCGAGGCTGGTTCACCAGAGCGTAGTCAACTGACTCAACTACACTGCTACCCCGTGGGTCTGACATTGCATGAACCGTAAACGGGATTCAGACGGCGGCCGACCGTCACCTCCCTGAGTTCTACCAAATTACAGACTTAATATTATATATGGTTCGATCGACTTATATATTAACGACCTAATTATCGCGCTCACACATGTGGTACGTGTCAAGTGTCACGCACCGCAAAGCGATTCATACGCATACGCCTTACACTCGTTTCGCCTCAATGAACACGTATGCAAATGAGCTGAATTCTCCGAAAAGATGATAAACGTCGTGATAAACAAACGACTCGAAAGCGCTTGCTAATCAAAAATTTGGTCTTAAAAATAAAACGTATTTTATAGAAGAATGGAAAAGCAAGAATCGAAACCTAAAGTTACGGTAAAAGATCTCAAAGCTATGGCAAAAGAGCAGAAAATTAAAGGATGGCATCTGATGCGAAAAGCCGAACTGATTGAAGCTTTACAAGCTGTTGAACAACAAGAACCTGCGAAGCCGCCAATGGCTAGAGCAAAACTTTGTCCACACGGTAAAAATAAATACAGTTGTAAGGAGTGTTCGGGATCAAGGATTTGTGAACATGGTAGACAGAGACATGTTTGTAAAGATTGCGGTGGAAACGGAATCTGTATTCACGGGAATAACAAATACTATTGTAAGGAGTGCTCGGGAAAACAGATTTGTGAACACAGCCGTGTAAAATATTCTTGCAAAGAATGCGGCGGAAACGGTATCTGCATTCACGGGAAAAACAAGCGCTGTTGCAAGGATTGTAGGTAGGAAAAAATGGTCTTAAGGAAATAAATATGTAATTATAACAACATGCAACTGTCAATTCTTTCAGATGTTCGCAATGAAGATATTATTTTCAGCAAACCGATAAAAAATGACCTTTACAATTATCAAAGGATTAAAATACAAATCGATTACGGTGATAATAAAAAAGGACCTTTAGTCATTGAAACACCGTTTCTTTTCAGTTTTGGTGTAACCGAAAGAAGAAGTAAAGAAGACGGAACTCGTGAGCTACTTGGATATTCTATTCCGGTTTGTTTATGGTCCAAAGACGATGAACCGACACCGGAAGAAAATGAGTTTTATATTTCTTTGGAAAATTTTCAAGAACTTTGTTACAAGCGTTTAGAAGAGGCTTGTGGTGAAGAGATAGCTGATAAATTAAATAACCTTTTATATTACAAGGACAGTAATATAGGAAATAATCCACCAATATTATATGCTAAACTCAATTATTCAGAAAAGTCTGATAAATTTTTAACGCTATTCAAAACAAAAGGAAACAAAAGAGTCGAACCGCTCGACTATCTTAATTCATATTGTCATGTGAAATTAGCTTTGATAATTGATAGTATTTATATTGGTGAAAAAGCTGTTTCAATTCAAGTAAAGGTTCATGAGGTATATTTCAAACCGTTACCTCAACGAGAATCGTTATTAACGATACAAGAAAGCGATGATGAAGAAGATTAAATATCTGTTTATTTTTCATTTCTTTTACTAGAAATGAAAAAATCGTCTTAAAAAATAAATATGGTAATATAACAAATATGAATCCTTCAAAAGTTTTAGAATATTCATCAAATATTATTTTTCATAAACCGGTAAAAAACAGCAAAACCGGTTTTGAAATAATTAAAATTGACACCAATAAAGGTCCGCTAGTAATCGATTCACCATTTCTTACAATTTTAGGTGTAAAAGAGACATATAGTCAAAATGAAAGTAGTAAACTACTTGGTTACACCATTCCTGTTGAATTATACGGTGGTCGAATGCCAACGGAAGAAGAAGAAAAGTTTTTTGATTGTATGGTTTTTATTAGAGACATTTGTAGGCGACATTTAAAAGGTGTTTATGGTGAAAAAATAGCTAATAAAATAAAAGGTATTTTTTATGGTTTTCATTTTGAAGGTATGGGTACAAGAGTTTGTGGGTTAATATATCCAACAATGTTTAATGTTAAACTACCAAAACATTCAAAACAAAGGGATAAAATTTTAACAAGAATCGCAAAGAGAAAGCTAGAAAAAGTCAAAATGGCTCTGATTATCGATAGTATTTATATCAGCAAAGAAGAAGTTTCATTTCAAGTTACGGTACATGATATACATGTTAACCCACAAAATTCACCACTTACAATACCTGAAGAAAGCGAAGAAGATGAAGTTTTTTCTTCAAACTGTGCTGTGTTAACAATGTGTATCGATTAAAATATATACCGTCACTAAATTATAATGATGGGTTTCATAAATTAAAAAATTAACGACAAAACACACTGAAAATGGAAAGTACCCTATAGTGAATAATTATAGGTGAATCGTCTATAATTATACGATGAACGTTAAATTAACGATAAAACACACTGAAAATGGGAAAGTGCCCCAGAGTGTATTACATAACTACTTTGGTAAAACGATGGAAAATATTAGAAAGCGAGTAGATGTAAGACTAATCACCGATGAAAAAAAACTATTGAAATATGCCAGTAAACCAACGTATGTTAGTAGTAAGATCTTCAACGAAAATTTAGTAGCTGCGCATAAGATCAAAGAAACACTTACCCTAAACAGGCCGGCATATGTGGGTATGTGCATCTTAGATTTAAGCAAGACGTTAATGTACGATTTCCATTATAACTACATTAAAAAGAAATATGAAGACAAAGCCAAGTTACTTTTCACAGACACAGACAGCTTGACCTATGAAATCGAAGCTGAAGATGTATACCAAGACTTTTGGAATGATAAAAATAAATTCGATAACAGCGACTACCCTGAAAGCTCCCCGTATTTTGATAAGACAAATAAAAAAGTTATTGGTAAATTCAAAGATGAAGCCGCAGGAGTTCCTATTTGTGAATTTGTTGGGTTGCGATCCAAAATGTATAGTTACATAAAAGATAACCAAACAGGAGGAAAGACAGCCAAGGGAATCAAAAAGAATATTATCAAAAATAATATCAAGCATCAAGATTATAAAGAAACGTTATTAGGAAATAAACAGATGCATCACACTATGAAAACAATAAGAAGTCAAAACCATAAATTAGGAAGTTATGAAATCAATAAAGTATCACCCAGCTGTTTCGATGACAAAAGGTATATATCAGATGATGGTATAAATTCATATGCTTATGGACATTATAAAATAACTTTCCTTAATTAAATCCTGTGTAGACTTCCTATGTTTCCGAGAATTGTGTCACGCAAAGGAAATCACGCAATGGAATAAACGCACCATTTTGTTTTTATTAACATAAAGTTTCATTTGATTTTTCTATATTTTTTAATCCAACAGATGGGAAGTAGTTAAGACTTGGCTTGGTATCAGATCAGTTTTGCAAAACTGATCTGGTACCGCCAAGTCCTTAACTACTGTGGTTTGGAGACAAAGCGCAGGATTGCAAGGATTGAAGTGGATTACAGTTTAGCTGGAAACCAAAGTTGCTTTCGTTTGCTGGAGAGGCAGTTTCAATCGTGACATTTATCTGAAATCAAAATGGGTGCGTTTTAATGCTCAATCTATTTTGAGCCGCTTTACTTCGTTGCATTTGCTTAGCTAATGTTTGTCAGATCGAAAAATAAATTGTTTGTTTATCATAACTAATGAGACATTTGTCGGCTCCTAGGAGAAAAATTACGGAGCCTCTTCGTCAATATTCGGGCATTTTCGGTTTTAGCCTCGGCACTTCGTGAATACTCTTCGTAAATGCATAGTAATGATACCGTCCCGCCGAAATGGCAAAATGTCGCTTAACTTATTTCCACGTTATATCGCCAAATGGCACAAAATATACAACTTAGTTGGATAAAAAGATCATATAGTACAAAACAAAAGTAGTAGTTTGGAGATAAAGCGCAGGATTGCAAGGATTGAAGTGGATTACATTTTAGCTGGAAATCAAAGATCCCTTTGTTTGCTGGAGAGGCAGTGTCAATCGTGACATTTACCTGAAACCAAAATGCGTGCATGTACGGGCTCAGTTTATTTTGACCTTCTTTACGTCGTTGCATTTGCTAAGTGAATGTTTGTAAGGTGGAAAAATAAATTGTTTGTTTGTCATAACTTATGAGGCATTTGTTGGCTCCTAGGAGAAAAATTACGGAGCCCCTTCGTCAATGTTTAGAGCATTTTCGGTTTTAGCCATCGCACTTCGTGAATACTCTTCGTAAGTGCATACTAATGACACTGTTCCGCCGAAATGGCAAAATGTCGCTTAGCTTATTTCCACGTTATATCGCCAAACGGCACAAAATATGCAACTTGGTTGGATAAAAATATCCTATAGCACAAAATAAAAGTAGTAGTTTGGAGACAAAGCGCAGGATTGCGAGGATTGAAGTGGATTACAGTTTAGCTGGAAACCAAAGTTGCTTTCGTTTGCTGGAAGGGCAGTGTCAATTGTGACATTTAACTGAAACCAAAATGCGTGCGTTGCAACGGCTCAGTTTATTTTGACCTTCTTTACGTCGTTGCATTTGCTAAGTGAATGTTTGTAAGGTGGAAAAATAAATTGTTTGTTTGTCATAACCTATGAGGCATTTGTTGGATCCTAGGAGAAAAATTACGGAGCCCCTTCGTCAATGTTTCGGGCATTTTCGGTTTTAGCCATCGCACTTCGTGAATACTCTTCGTAAGTGCATACTAATGACACTGTTCCGCCGAAATGGCAAAATGTCGCTTAGCTTATTTCCACGTTATATCGCCAAACGGCACAAAATATGCAACTTGGTTGGATAAAAATATCCTATAGCACAAAATGAAAGTAGTAGTTTGGAGACAAAGCGCAGGATTGCAAGGATTGAAGTGGATTACAGTTTAGCTGGAAATCAAAGATCGAGAGGCAGTGTCAATCGTGACATTTACCTGAAACCAAATGCGTGCGTTGTAACGGCTCAGTTTATTTTGACCTTCTTTACGTCGTTGCATTTGCTAAGTGAATGTTTGTAAGGTGGAAAAATAAATTGTTTGTTTGTCATAACTTATGAGGCATTTGTTGGCTCCCAGGAGAAAAATCACGGAGCCCCTTTGTCAATGTTTCGGGCATTTTCGGTTTTAGCCATCGCACTTCGTGATTACTCTTCGTAAGTGCATACTAATGACACTGTCCCGCCAAAATGGCAACATGTCGCTTAGCTTATTTCCACGTTATATCGCCAAACGACACAAAATATGCAACTTGGTTGGATAAAAATATCCTATAGCACAAAATAAAAGTAGTAGTTTGGAGACAAAGCGCAGGATTGCAAGGATTGAAGTGGATTACAGATTAGCTGGAAACCAAAGTTGCTGTCGTTTGCTGGAGAGGCAGTTTCAATCGTGAAACTGAAATCAAAATGGGTGCGTTTTAATGCTCAATCTATTTTGAGCGGCTTTACTTCGTTGCATTTGCTTAGCTAATGTTTGTCAGATCGAAAAATAAATTGTTTGTTTATCATAACTTTTGAGACATTTGTTGGCTCCTAGGAGAAACATTACGGAGCCTCTTCGTCAATATTCGGGCATTTTCGGTTTTAGCCTCGGCACTTCGTGAATACTCTTCGTAAATGCATAGTAATGATACCGTTTCGCCGAAATGGCAAAATGTCGCTAAACTTATTTCCACGTTATATCGCCAAATGGCACAAAATATACAACTTAGTTGGATAAAAAGATCATATAGTACAAAACAAAAGTAGTAGTTTGGAGATAAAGCGCAGGATTGCAAGGATTGAGGTGGATTACAGTTTACAGAAATGCACTGTTTTCGCTTTTTGGCGATGATTTGAGGTCATTACCACGATTTTGAGATCTGGAGATCTCAAAAGTGAGATTTGGCCAAAACTTGCTCCGCACGGCCCGAAACGGACGTTTTGCGCATTTTTCATAGAAATACACTGTTTTCGCGTTTGCGTTTTATTTGCGATGATTTGAGGTCAGTACGATGATTTTGAGATCTGGTGATCTCAAAAGTCAGATTTTGCCAAAACTTGCTCCGCACGGCAAAATGGACGTTTTGCGCATTTTTCGTAGAAATGCACAGTTTTCGTTTTTTGAAGACTTAGATTGTGAAGAAAATATAATCATTGACTCTAAGCTGGATAAGAAAAGTGGCGTTATGGTACCTAGAAAAATGGTTATAGACAATATTGAATGTTTACAAAATGAATTGGACCTTGTCGACGTTTGGAGAATTAAAAATCCACAATCTAGAAGTTAAACTTGTAGCCAAAAATCTCCATCAATTTTCTGTCGTTTAGATTACTGGCGGATATCAAACAACATACAGGATTTTGTAAATACAACCGATATCATTCCAGCTATAAAAACTGATCATGCAGCAATTGAGTTGAATTTAACCGACTCCAATCAAAGCTTAAAAGGGCCCGGCTTCTGGAAAATGAACGTCTCCCTTCTTGAAGATCCGAATTATTTGGAAGAATTAAAACAAAATATTCCACTTTGGAAAACAACAGGAAGCGAGAATTTATCAGACAAAAGGTGCATCTGGGATTGGATTAAGTATAATATTCGGAACCATGCTATTTTGTTCTCCAAAAAGAAAGCCAAAAAAACGATCTGCAATGGACAAAAAACTTGCAACAAGTATAGGAGGAAGCAACTAAAAAATTCGAAAAAGGACCCTTCCGACTCTAACCTAACAACTCTAAATGAAGCAAAAAAAAACTAGAAAGTTATTATGAGGAAAAAACAAGGGGTGTAATTATTCGTGCAAGGGCACGATGGCACGAGCATGGCGAGAGAAGTACAAAATACTTTCTAAATTTATAGAAGCGTAATCACGTCAAAAAACATATAAGAATACTATTAATAAGTGGTGCCATTACATCTGATCTTTTTGGGATACTGAACGAATAAAAACGTTTTTACCATAGCTTGTACCAATCAAACGTAACAGATGAGGATAAAGAAAATGGAAACGAATTTTTAAATAATTTGAATATACCAAGATTATCAGAAGAACAAAAACAATCTTGTGAAGGAGAGATATTTGTTGAAGAAATTACAGCCATTCTTAACAGTTTTGAGAGTAACAAATCTCCTGGTAATGATGGAATACTAATAGAATTTTACAAAAGTTGCTGGGAGTTAATTTGTGATCCATTAATGGAATGTGTGAGGGAGTGTTTCAACCACGGCGAAATGTCTAGCTCTCAAAGAAAAGCAATTATAACTCTTATAGAAAAGCAACATAAAGATCGAACTCTCATTGAAAATTGGAGTCCAATCAATAATTTCAAAAGTGATTGCTTTAAGATTAAAGAAAGTTTTACCGAATATCATACATCATAATCAAACAGGTTATGTTGAAGATCGCTATTTTGGTGAGACTATTCGATCAATTTTCGATATAATGGAATTTACAGACAGTAGCAATATTCCAGGTATCTTGATTTCCATTGACTTTAAAAAAGCTTTCGACATTTTAGAATGGCATTATCTTTTCAGTTGCCTTGAGGCCTTTAATTTTGTCCCCAATTTTTTAAATTGGGTCAAAATGTTTTATACAAATATTCAAAGCTGTGTAATAAATAATGGGAAGGCATCAGACTATTTTACTTTGGAAAGTGGTGTGAGGCAGGGTGATCCCTTGTCCCCCTACCGCTTTATCTTAGCTGTTGAAAGCTTGGCAATCTCCATTCGTCAAAATGTTGATATCAAAGGAATTAAAATAGGAAATTATGAAGCCAAGCTATTGCAATACGCAGACGATACCACAGCAACGTAAAATAACCCTGTCTGATGAAAATTCTGCAAAAACGCTATTTGAAGAACTAGAAGTATTTAAGAACTTCAGTGGGTTTATACTTATATACTTTACATCAATGCAAAACTTTTTAAAATTGGATATCTCCAGCATGACAAATGTACTTTCTGCAAGACTGAACATGAAACATATCACTTTCTCTTTTACTGTCGACACTCACATATGTTGTGGAAAAATGTTGAACAGTATTATTTAACAATAACAAAGGAATTTCACGGGTTGCGTTTACGAGAGGTTATAATTGGAATAACGACGTCAAAATGTCCCTTGTTAAATTATTTGATATTAATTGGTAAATTGTATTTATGGGATTGCAGAAAGAAACAGGTACTTCCAAACATCGTGCGGCCCCAAACGTGGGTTTTGTGCACTTTTCATAGAAATCGCATTGTTTTCCAGATTTGGCGATGATTTGAGGCCAGTACGAAGATTTTGAGATCTGGTGTGCGGAAAAGTGAGATTTCGACAAACGTTGCTCCGCACGGCCCCAAACGAGCGTTTTGTGCACTTTTCATAGAAATCGCGCTGTTTTCTCGATTTGGCGTAGATTTGAGAGTAGTACGACGATTTTGAGATCTGGTGTGCTCAAAAGTGAGATTTAGCCAAAATTTGCTCCGCATGGCAACAAATGTGGGAGTTGTGCACTTTTCATGGAAATGCCACTGTTTTCGCTTGGTGATGATTTGAGGCCATTACGACGATTTGGAGATCTGATTAGGTCAAAAGTGAGACTTTGCCAATATATGCTCAGCACGGCCCCAAACGTGCGTTTTGTGCACTTTTCATAGAAATGGCGATGATTTGAGGCCAATATGACGATTTTTAGATCTGGTGTGCGGAAAAGTGAGACTTTAAAATACACAACTTCGTTGGATAAAATGATCCTATAGTACAAAACAAAAGTAGTAGTTTGAAGATAAAGCTCAGGATTGCAAGGATTGAAGGGGATTACAGTTTAGGTGAAATCAAAGTTGCCTTTGTTTGCTGGAGAGGCAGTGTCAATCGTGACATTTATCTGAAACCAAAATGCGTGCGTTATCAAGGCTCAGTCTATTTTGACCTGCTTTACTTCGTATCATTGGCTTAGTGAACGTTTTCAACATATTAAACTAAATTGTTTGTTTCTCATAACCTATGAGATATTAGTTGGCTCCTAGGAGAAAAATTACGGAGCCTCTTCGTCAATATTCGGGCATTTTCGGTTTTAGCCCCGGCACTTAGTGAATATTCTTCGTAAATGCATACTAATGATACCGTCCCGCCGAAATGGCAAAATGTCGCTTAACTTATTTCCACGTTATATCGCCAAATAACACAAAATATACAACTTAGTTGGATAAAAAGATCCTATAGTACAAAACAAAAGTAGTAGTTTAGTGATAAAGCGCAGGATTGCAAGGATTGAAGTGGATTACAGTTTAGCTGAAAATCAAAGTTGCCTTTGTTTGCTGGAGAAGCAGTGTGAATCGTGACATTTATCTGAAACCAAAATGCGTGCGTTATGACGGCTCAGTCTATTTTGAGCCGCTTTACTTCGTTGCATTTGCTTAGTCAACGTTTGTAACATAGAAAGCTGAAAGGTTTGCTTGTCATAACTTATGAGTCATTTCTTGGCTCCTAGGAGAAACATTACGGAGCCTCTTCGTCAATTTTTCCGGAATTTTCGGTTTTAGCCGCCGCACTTCGTGAATACTCTTCGTAAATGCATACACTGTCCTGCCGAAATGGCAAAATTTCGCCCAACTTATTTCCACGTTATATCGCCAAAGGGCACAAAATATACAACTTGGTTGGGTAAACATATCCTATAGTACAAAATAAAAGTAGTAGTTTGGAGACAAAGCGCAGGATTGCAAGGATTGAAGTGATTAAGATTTAGCTTGATATATAGTTGAATTTGTTTGCTGGAGAGGCAGTGTCAATCATGACATTTATCTGAAACCAAAATGCGTGCGTTATAACCGCTCAGTCTTTTTTTAGCTGATTTACTTAGTCAATGTTTGTAAGGTACAAAGCTAAATGGTTTGCTTGTCATAACTTATGAGTCATTTCTTGGCTCCTAGGAGAAACATTACGGAGTCTCTTCGTCAATATTACGGGCATTTTTGGATTCAGTCGTCGCACTTCGTGAATACTCTTCGTAAATGCATACTGATGACACTGTCCCGCCGAAATCGCAAAATGTCGCTTAACTTATTTCCACGTTATATCGCCAAATGGCACAAAATATACAACTTAGTTGGATAAAAAGAACCTGTGGTACAAAATAAAAGTAGTAGTTTGAAGAAAAAGCGCAGGATTGCAAGGATTGAAGTGGATAACAGTTAAGCTGGAAACCAAAGTTGCCTTTGTTTGCTGGGGAGGCAGTGTCAATCGTGACATTTATCTGAAACGAAAATGCGTGCGTTAAAACGGCTCAGACTATTTTGAGCTGAATAACTTCGTTCTATTAGCTTAGTCAATGTTTGTAAGGTAAAAAGCTAAATGGTTTGCTTGTCATAACTTATGAGTCATTTCTTGGCTTCTAGAAGAAACATTACGGAGCCTTTTCGTCAATATTTCGGGCATTATCGGTTTTAGCCGTCGCACTTCGTGAATACTGATCGTAAATGCATAGTAATGATACTGTCCCGCCGAAATAGCAAAATGTCGCTAAACTTATTTCCACGTTATATCGCCAAATGGCACAAAATATACAACTTAGTTGGATAAAAAGATCCTATAGTACAAAACAAAAGTAGTAGTTTAGAGGTAAAGCGCAGGATTGCAAGGATTGAGGTGGATTACAGTTTAACTTGAAATCAAGGTGGCCTTTGTTTGCAGGAGAGGCAGTGTGAATCCTGACATTTATCTGGAATCACAATGCGTGCGTTATAACGGCTCAGTCTATTTTAAGCTGCTTTAGTTCGTTGCATTTGTTTAGCTAATGTTTGTCAGATCGAAAAATAAATTGTTTGCTTATCATAACTTATGAGACATTTGTTGGCTCCTAGGAGAAACATTACGGAGCCTCTTCGTCAATTTTTCCGGAATTTTCGGTTTTAGCTGCCGCACTTCGTGAATACTCTTCGTAAATGCATAGTAATGACTGACACTGTCCTGCTGAAATGGCAAAATTTCGCCCAACTTATTTCCACGTGATATCGCCAAAGGGCACAAAATATACAAGTTAGTTGGATAAAAAGATCCTATAGTACAAACCAAAAGTAGTAGTTTGGAGATAAAGCGCAGGATTGCAAGGACTGAAGCGGATTCCAGTTTTGCTTGATATGAAAGTTGCCTTTGTTTGCTGGATAGGCCGTGTTAATGGGGAAATTTATCTGAAATGAAATGCGTGCGTTAGAACGGCTCAGTCTATTTTGAGCCGCTTTACTTCGTTAAATTTGCTTAGTTAATGTTTGTAAGATGGAAAAATAAATTGTTTGTTCGTCATAATTTATGAGACATTTGTAGGTTCGTAGGAAGAAAATTAGTGAGCCTCTTCGTCAATATTTCGGGTATTTTCGGTTTTAGCCGTCGCACTTCGTGAAAACTCTTCGTAAATGCATAGAAACGATACCGTCCCGACGAAATGGCAAAATGTCGCTTAACTTATTTCCACGTTATATCGCCAAATGGCACAAAATATACAACTTAGTTGGATAAAAAGATCCTTTAGTACAAAACAAAAGTAGTAGTTTGGAGATAAAGCGCAGGATTGCAAGGATTGAGGTGGATTACAGTTTAACTTGAAATCAAAGTTGCCTTTGTTTGCAGGAGAGGCAGTGTGAATCCTGACATTTATCTGAAATCACAATGCGTGCGTTATAACGGCTCAGTCTATTTTGAGCTGCTTTAGTTCGTTGCATTTGCTTAGCTAATGTTTGTCTCATCGAAAAATAAATTGTTTATCGTAAATTATGAGACATTTGTTGTCTCCTAGGAGAAAGATTTCGGAGCCTCTTCGTCAATATTCGGGCATTTTCGGTTTTAGCCGCGGCACTTCGTGAATACTCTTCGTAAATGCATAGTAAAGATACTGTCCCGACGAAATGGCAAAATGTCCCTTAACTTATTTCCACGTTATATCGCCAAATGGCACAAAATATACAACCTAGTTGGATAAAAAGATCCTTTAGTACAAAACAAAAGTAGTAGTTTAGAGATAAAGCGCAGGATTGCAAGGATTGAAGTGGATTACAGTTTAGCTGAAAATCAAAGTTGCCTTTGTTTGCTGGAGAAGCAGTGTGAATCGTGACATTTATCTGAAACCAAAATGCGTGCGTTATGACGGCTCAGTCTATTTTGAGCCGCTTTACTTCGTTGCATTTGCTTAGTCAACGTTTGTAACATAGAAAGCTGAAAGGTTTGCTTGTCATAACTTATGAGTCATTTCTTGGCTCCTAGGAGAAACATTACGGAGCCTCTTCGTCAATTTTTCCGGAATTTTCGGTTTTAGCCGCCGCACTTCGTGAATACTCTTCGTAAATGCATAGTAATGACTGACACTGTCCTGCCGAAATGGCAAAATTTCGCCCAACTTTTTTCCACGTTATATCGCCAAAGGGCACAAAATATACAACTTGGTTGGGTAAACATATCCTATAGTACAAAAGAAAAGTAGTAGTTTGGAGACAAACTGCAGGATTGCAAGGATTGAAGCGGATTCCAGTTTTGCTTGATATGAAAGTTGCCTTTGTTTGCTGGAGAGGCAGTGTCAATGGTGAAATTTATCTGAAATCAAATGCGTACGTTATAACGGCTCAGTCTATTTTGAGCCGCTTTACTTCGTTACATTTGCTTAGTTAATGTTTGTAAGATGGAAAAATAAATTGTTTGTTTGTCATAGCTTATGAGACATTTGTTAGTTCGTAGGAGGAAAATTTGTGAGCCTCTTCGTCAATATTTCGGGTATTTTCGGTTTTAGCCGTCGCACTTCGTGAATACTCTTGGTAAATGCATACTGATTTTTTTATTACAAATAGTAAATACAATGTTTTGCAATAGAAGACCAATAAGACTCAACTGCTTTATAAAATTGCAGCTTTCTCAATCGCGCGAACATTTTCAGTTGTGAGTATTGACTAGAAAGTCTTTCAAATTGAGACACCCAATAAAATTAAAAAAGTCGGCGATTTTCGCAGAATATCAGCGTTTGAATTTGGAGAAGAACAAAAATGACCGTTTTAAACGTCATAGAAGAAGAACAAAAATTACCTTTTTGCCTCCAGTTTTTTCTAAATCATCGTTGCAAACCCAAAAGTTAACATTCACAGCAAAAGTCAGGCCTAGTCCTACCTTAGAAATGATTTTTTATTCTCTTATTCGTTGCCCGGGCCAAGCTACAGCCTCTCGTTCTAGTGCATCCTTGCTTTGCCTCGATTTTCAACATCACGACCGCACTGCATGCTGGGAAATAGCGATACTTTTTGACAGGGGTCGTTCCTTTCCCCACATATTTCATATTTATACTAAGTCCACAGCCACTCCGACCTACCACCGAAATTTGGCGCTTGTTGTGTTCTTCAGTGGTCGCAAATCCCAAAATATGCCGTGGTAGGTCATGAAATTCATCAGTAGTGGAGTCCCAAGGCTACTTCGTTTCGGAGCGGCCATTTTTTCAGTTCTACGAACAACAAGCCAAATTCGCAAACGAAGTACATCACCTTACTCGCTTCTTTGAGAAAGTGGACTCTTAGCTACTTTCACGCTTAATGATGCTCATCAGGTAGCTACTAAAGATAAAAAAACATTGCTGTAAACTTACCAAAAATCGCATACAAACCATATTTGAGCCGCTATTATAGCTCAACGAAGCAAAAACACTACGTCATAATGACGTTTCTAGAAAACTCGAGCCTTCAGTTGTTTAGAACAGCAACACTTTCCATGGTAACCCCAAATATGGAGTCACGAAATCTATGGATCGGTGATATGCAGAAAATCAATCAAAAACGTAAAAAGTCACTGACGACAATGACTTAAGGGGGTTGCACTAGCATTCACTTAGCCCATGTTTTTTTTAATTGCTCTAATCGGTTAGATTTAAAAGCTATGGTGCGTAGAATATCAATTTTGTTATCAAGGCGCAAAAGAAAACTGTCGAAGTCTAGGATGCCACCGCGGACGCTTGTTGCAAAAACATGATATTTGGCGACAATCAAACAGTAGTTAAGAACTTTCCAATTGTTTGATTCTTTGTGCCAACAGTATAAAATAGTATTTTCAGATACAGTCAGTTTTTCATTAAATTTTTCTTGCCACCAGTTAGAAAAAAAAGTCCAAAACGACGAGGATACACTGCAAGTAATTAACATGTGTCTTAGAGATTGATTTTCAAGGTTGCATAAAGGACAGACTTGCCAGACTTAGAAATCGCACTGTTTTGCCGATTTGGCGATGATTTGAGGCCAGTACGCCGATTTCGAGATCTGGTGTGCTCAAAAGTGAGATTTTGCTAAAACGTGCTCCGCACGGCCCCAAACCTGCGTTTCGTACACTTTTCATAGAAATCGCACTGCTTTCCTGATTTGGCGATGATTTGAGGCCAGTACGACGATTTTGAGATTTGGTGTGTGCTCAAAAGTGAGATTTTGCCAAAACTTGCTCCGCACGGCCCCAAACGTGCGTTTTGTGCACTTTTCATAGAAATCGCATGTCTCCATTTAGAATTTAGGTTTCAAAAAATGATGCCATCCAAGAATCAGGACCGCTATTTTAGAATTTTTCTCAAAGAAAACAATTATAAAAAATGGACAATTTATCCAAATCATCTGAAACTTGGTACAGAACATCGTAATAATCTGGAGATGTAGCACATTAAAGCACAAGTCCATATCTTTCTCCATTCAGCATTTAGGTTTCAAAAATATGTTTTTTCCTAGCCATTTTCAATGATGTCATAATGACGTCACAATGAGACATCGACACTGTCAATCTACTAACCTTATGATTTTGTACTATCTGCTAAATTTATAGTCTAAAGCGGTTATACTTAAGGAGTTATGAAGGGGTACGTTTTAAGACATATCAGTGTCCGTACATGAAGCTGGTCATCACAGCAGGGACAAGCCATGGAGCGGTGAGTACATGCTCTTTTGTACTCCGCATTTGTACTCTATTTAGACCTTTTTAAGACTATGCACGACCAAACCAACTATCAGAACTATGACATAAGGTCCTAGTGCTACTCTAGGAAACTGTTTTCCCAACCGAAAGTGTTTGCTTTTGCATAGACATAGCCCTCCCCTCAAGAAATCACTTTTGGCTTTTAGAGACAAAGGACGAGGGTTTATCTATACGTTTATGATAGATGTAGTTGATACACCAGGAAAGGAACACTTTGGTGTAAGTTTTGCGTGAATTCATCGTTGTGCTTAGGAGTAATTAATAACTGAATAATTAATTAGCTGCAAATTTCAACCGTTAATAACATCGTCAGATCTTGTGTTTATGGCATTGTTTATATCAATCGAGTTAGATCCTAAACTGATCTAACCGTGTTGCTAAAGTCAAGGAAACAGCTTTTAAAACGTGCGAGTTATTAACAGTTGAATTTTGTCCAATATGGCGGACCCAAAAGTGCGCCAAACATCCAAACGAGGCTATACTTTGAACGTTAATATCTCTGACGGGATTTTATCACACTTCTTTAAATTCGCAGGATATATACAACGTCTTTAATACTATTTGCCAATACATCGGCGTTATTATCGGCTCAACGGTTTGTTTCTAGCCTTGTTTACAAGTTTTTCAAACATGGAAACGAGGCTACAATTTGATCGTTAATATCTCTGAGGGAATTACATCAAACAAATTCAAATTTGCAGGATATATAGCATGACCTTAATACTATCTGCGAATACACTCGGTTTTAATATGGGCTCAACCTTATGCTTCTAGTTCAAAGCCTCGAACACATGCGAAAACACCTCAACAGAAGCTAATATAATATAATATGATGATATGATATGATATGATATGATATGATATGATATAATATAATATAATATATCATGCTTATAATGGTGACCAAGCAGCGAAGGATGTCTTAAAGGTACAAAGACAAAGAGTACCGTACAACTAGGACAAAGACATTAACTGGAACACGTTTCCCTCCAATTATCGCCACTGTGCAGTTCTTTACCAAGCAGCGGATGCTTTGGGCCTTGAAATGCTACAAAGGTGCGCCAAACGGGCCTTGGGGTGCATGTCAATGATCTCTCAGCAATGAGAGATTGATGACCAAGCCTCAAGAGCCCTTGACACTGAGACATTATATGGAATCTACAAGTTAACGCTAGACTGTGCGCCAGAAACGTTTCACTTAAACGAGGATCAAACAGGTGGCGATGCAGATAAGGACATTGGGAGAGACGAGGAAGAGAAGAAGTCCAGGAAACGAATCGAAAAGCCACATCAACAGACAGTGAGAGCGACTACGAACCTGCAAAGAAGGCAAAGGAGTAAACAACAAATGCCCTTACAACAGACAGCGAGAGCGATTTCCAAGCGCCCGTAAAAAAAACACAAAAGAAAACAGCAAGTCCCCTGAAGAGCGATGAAGAAGCGCCCACAAAGAAAACGAAAAAGAAAGCAGCAAGTCCCCTGAAGAGCGACAGCGAGCAGAAACGGGCCTTGGGGTGCATTTCGATGATCTCTCAGCAATGAGAGATTGATGACCAAGCCTCAAGAGCCCTTGACACTGAGACATTATATGGAATGTAAAAGTTAACGCTAGACTGTTCGCCAGAAACGCTTCACTTAAACGAAGATCAAACAGGTGGCGATGCAAATAAGGACATTGAAAGAGACGAGGAAGAGAAGAAGTCCAGGAAACGAAAAGCCACACCAACAGACAGTGAGAGCGATTACGAACCTGTAAAGAAGGCAAAGGAGAAAACAGCAAGTGCCCTTACAACAGACAGCGAGAGCGATTTCCAAGCGCCGTAAAGAAAACGCAAAAGAAAACAGCAAGTCCCCTCAAGAACGATGACGAACACTGGACGAAAAAATGGATTTACTCAGGTTTGCAAGTTGAGCAAATATGTAGCAAATTTGGGGCTCCAAATTTGAACCGAATTTGCGCTTGGTGTAAACTTAACGTGAACATAAATATTTGTTCCGGTTGAATTCACGTGCAAATGTGACGTAAATGTTGATATTTGCATCAAATTTGCCTCACTTTTGCTACCGAGGCAAATTTCTAACTTTCACATACAATTGCCAAACATTTGCTTCCTGCGCAAAAATATCACGTTTACTGGTGTTGGAAATCCAGGCAAATGCGGAGCAAAACAATTTGTTTACACTGATCTGTTTCCTAACATTTACTTACGGGACAAATCAGTACATTTGCGTTTAATTTACTCTTATTTGCAAAATAAGCGAAGCTGTTTATTTGCTATTAATTTGCATTGATGTCAAACAAAAACGATTACTTTAATTTTGCTCACATTTGATAAAGAGCAAATACGTAACTTTGCAAGGCGGTACACTATATGTCCCCATACACCACGTAACAAAGAACGACGCTGACCATTTGCAACGAAGACTCCCAGACTCTCAATGTCAATCGACACCTTTCCAGTTGGAGCCAATTGGGAAGAATGCTAATATACAGCTATTTCAATTTAGGTTGTCGGATGAGAGCTTCAAGCGTACGCAACAAGACCGCAAGGTAATATGGGTAGTTGTAAATTGGTCAAAGCTTGGATTCGCGGTTTTCGTGTTTGTTAGCGATGAGTGAGGTGGATGTAAGCACCATAAATGTTTGCCTTCGGGTTTTAAAGGAAAATAACAAATCGAAGTACGATTCGTATTGCTTGAGGGGCGTACCGTTATTTGATAGCGTGAAAAGGCTGAAGGAATACCTTTTGGAAAGGTGTAAAGATGACATGCGGCCGGCCTCGGATACCACATTCCGAATGGGATACTACGGTGAAGGTCACCAGAAGTTTTCCATAACTTCCGAAGTTCAGTTAGCCGAAGCGTTTTCGTTGGTAAAGAAGGGACTAGTGACCTTGTGGGTGGACCCACATTTCGCGAAGGATGATGGACGCGTTTCTGTCAGTTCAGGGAAAAAGAGAAAAGGTATGTGAACAAAGTAGTTGTAATAATAAGCTTATAACCCCGGAATATGGGCATAACACCATTCTAATGTAATCCCGCTTTTCCTGTTTTATTTTTGTCACTTGACTTCAGAGGCCTTTTTTTCCATTTCTAGCTAATCCCCATTCCGCCGATGACGACGAAGAAAGCGGGAAATCAAGCTATGAAGAACGCCTGTCAAGACTGCGAGCAAACCACAAACTTCCAGAGTTTAAACTGTCTTGCTGGGCCCGAATGTTGGTAAGGGACTAATCCATCATCACTGAGACCTCAGTGCAAGTAATAAACGAGCTATTTCACTGTCTGCTATTCATATTCTAGTTTAGATTTCAGTTCTTAGTAGTGAATCCCGTAAAAAAATCATACTATCCTCCGTAAAGTTGTTTTCCAAATTCTTAATGAATTTGCATAGAGCGCACGTGCTGCACGTGCATCTACGTATTCGATTTCGCGCTGTTTTTACGAAGAAGTTTAAAATATTTTGTGCGTGATAACAAAAAGCAGGGAGATCAAAAATTACATTTCATGATCAAACAACAGCACCAGTCGTTAATCGTGTTTCTTTGTAGAAGTCCGGGTTTTACCAATTAATAATTAAAATATAGATACATTGAATACGTACGGCTGTTTTATTGTTGCGTTCTAGGTAAATGGAACTCACACGAGTGAAGTGGAACCGCCAGATTTGCCCTTTTTCACAGGAAGAAGTAAAGGGGTAAAAATAACAAGTGCGGCGGAAACCTCTGAGCGCTCCACTGACGATGCTGCTGAGAGAAAGGTAAGCATCTCGTGTAGCAAACTATGATCAATCTGTGCCTCTAAACACCTTAAAAATTCTTAATTAGCTTTCACTTGCTGTCACTTTTCTCTCCGTAGATCCGTATGAGAAGTGCTGTTTTGCAGCAATTAAAAGACCTCAAGGCTCTCAATGGAGATGGCATCCTTTCGGACGACGAGTTCCGTGGCCTAAAAGAAAAGCTTCTCAAAGAACTGTAACTTATTGCTCAAAAAACTGTAACTTATTGCTCAAAGAAATAATTTATTGCTCAAAGAACTGTAACTTATTCAAGAAATAAACCTTTCAGTTACAAATATTCCGCGTGTTGTATGTAATTTCTCACTTCTTGGTCTGTGATTTGCAGAAAGGCTTCTTCGACCATTAATCCAGGATCGTTACAAAATTGCCATGCTGCATCATTTTCTCTGATCCAGTTCTTAGCTTGTGCAAAAAGCTCTTCGCACGGCATAAAATCAGGGCTGTATGGGGGCAAAAAAACGACCATAGCTCCAGTTGCATCAATTGCATCAACAACTTCCTGTGTGTGGTGGATAGCTGCATTATCTAAAAACACAAACAAAATAAAAGTGGCTTACGGGATTTTTGAACATGTGTACCTTTCTCAGTCTAGGCAAATGATTCTCAGTCAAGTGCTAGCAACTTTAGAATGTTGTAGTCAGTTTTTAAACTCGGTTCGCTTACCTAAGATGACCACCGATCGCGGATTTCTTCCATCAAATGGAAGCAAATTAGGACAAAGCTTTTCAGTGACAAAATCATGAAAAGTCGCGCCGTTGATGTTTCCCTCGTAGATACCAATGTCAATTATGCCCTCAGTGCAAATAAGAGGAATCGCAGTAATACGAGGACCCCAGTTCTGCATGAACTTTTTAACCTCTGCTCTTTTGCCAACAAGACTACGTCCGTAAGATCGAGAAATTCTTTTGTCCTGTCAACATCAACATCAACATAATACAGTATAAGTTTCAGAATTAACATGGGATTAATTTATCAACAAGGTCGCTGAGAAGCACTTACAAATCCGCTTTCATCTAAAAACACAAACATTTCAGGTTCCAGAGCACAAACATCTGAGCGGAAAATTACTCTTGCTTCTTCAGATCGTTGAAGGGCAACTTTCTTCAGCTAATGGGTGAAAAAAGGAAGCCAAGTTGTAGTGACATTTTCACAAGCTGTGAAAAGGTACGGAGAAAGCACAAAAGTTTAATTACAAACCTTTTTGTGACTGAAACGGTTTCGTCTTAAATAATAGAAGATGGTGGATATAACAAATTCTGATCCCGTTTGAGCATACACATCGTGTACGATTTCTGACAGTGTTTTCTCAGGGTGTTTAAGCACTGCTTCGATAATCAAAAATTCCACGTGCGGGTGCATAGACACACTGTTAAAAGGTCTTCCAATGGTTCCGGTTTTAACTTCTCCAAACGTTTGGAATTTTGCCACATAACGCTCGACAGTTCTTGGCGACATACACAAAGCAGACGCAACTTCATCTACTTTAAAGCCTAATATCTCCTTCATCCAAATGGCTCGCCATCGGAGATCTTCGCTGTATGGGCGAGGCATTTTTATCGTATTCATTAAAATCCCATAGTACCTTGCGGTCTCGTTGCGTACGCTTGAAGCTCTCATCCGACAACCTAAATTGAAATAGCTGTATATAGATAGCCCAAGCCTAACAGCGTCGCACTTCGAACAAGCTTAACTAAGGTGAAAGGTTGGAAGCACAAGAATTAAGATTGACGAAGGGGCTATTTTCAATTTTAGCAATTCTCAAAAACAGTATTACGCGACCGTCTGCACAGTACATTTTTATAGACCGTACAAAAGTTCACAAAAACAACTTTTCTCTGTCTAGAATAAATAGTACCACTAGTTTCCGAATAAAATACAGTTTATGTTTGTCAAAAATTGCCCGAGAAACTGATTTGAAAATCAAAAATTGCAAAAATACACAAACATATTTGCATAAGGCGATGCGAGTGAAGATAGAACTGTACTATAAAATCAAGTCTTGTTTTGTTTACATAAAATCGCTTTTCAATCTATCTAATGAATGAACAAACACATAAAAATGGACAACACAATCTTCTTTCGAAAAAATTTATTCAAATCTCCATTAGTTTACGTTTAAAAGCAAAACGCGTACCATGTAATTATAGCTCATCGAGTTCAAGCTTTCTTCGATGAAATTCAAGAGATAGGCACGTTTTAAAATCAATTCGCCAAAACTAACAATAACACTAATAACAAGTCACTCACAGATTGATATCAACATAAATTCTCATCGAAAACTGTAATCTGTTTTACCTTTAAGTTCCTCGCTTGCTTGGAAATTCAAATCTCCGCTTCTGGTTCTGAAATCATCTCCCGCATTGATAAAAATGTAATACATGAAGTTCCTCGAAGCAAGATTTTATCCCTGAAAGCTCGTCTTTTTCCACTAAAGCGGCTTCTGAGTATACCTTAATTAGTATCCCTGTCTTGAGTAGCAAACCGCGAAAAAATGCAGGAAAATAACGAGTTTAATTCTCCGCTAGGCACAAGAAAACAACTAAAGTGTTTACCGAGCTCACGGCTGTGTGGCCGCGCGAAAAACAAAGCCTTGTTTTCAAGATCCCGGATGTTGTTCCAACACGGCGGGCGGGCGACGGACGGACACGCGCCCGCGAAACATTCCGCTAGCCATGACCATGAAAAATCACGGCGTAGGTTCTATGAGTATGGAGCTGCGCAGCCAGGCCTTCGGCCTGGCAAGTGCTCCGCTAATAATATTTTAGCCTTGTATTGGCTCAGGTTTGAGCTGTTGACAGCAAAAGAGCTTTCTATTCTTCCCTGGTGGATTTGAATTCACGCGGTCGATATTTTCGTTCTTTCCGTTCTGCGACGTTTGAATAAATTCGCTTCGATCATTCTGGGACGCCAAGCACCAAAAAAAAACCTAGCGAGCACAAGAGCCCCAAAGACAACAAATCTGTCTAGCGAATCTTCGACTGGACGCAACCCTGGGAGTTTTTATTCGGTAAATTCGACCGCGCGATGGTTTTGGCGCCACAAAGTTCGGTTGAAGAATCCACGCCAGAAAGGGAAACTAGGGCAGCTAGTAGGTCTGGATATTCGGAATGTTCTCCTGGCAGTACGAGTGCAGACTGTTATCCGTTTTCTTCGCCTTCCCTGATTCCTGATTCCCCTGATTCCAAGCTCTCCGCTAGACACTGAAAGAAGGTCTCGACCTGGCCTCAGCGATCAATCGAGAAGATGCTAGTGGTGATGATTTTACAGCTGAGCTGTATGTCCAAGCAAGAAGCCTATTTAGAAAGGCAGACGTATAATACGGCCGAACGGCTAGAAAAAGAAGCGGCCGAAAAAGAGCGGGAAAGACCACGAAAAAGCAAGCGATTGCCAAAAGTGTTGTCGGTAAGCCTTCTTGCTGATATAGTTTTCAAATAACAAGTGTTATTTAATTTAATTGTATATGTATGTGGTTCAACATTCTTTTTTGCTTTGAAAATTTTTAAACTAAAGAAAAATTCAAACCCAAACATTTCAGACAGTTTTAAACCAAAATAATCTTCTCTTAAAATGGAGTCAACTGTCAAGTATAGGACGATAATTCCATTGAGTGACCAAAGAGTAAAATGATTCAACTCCAGTCCTTCAAGATTGTAATGATTATTATTTTCTACACATTGTAGCTTCTCTGATCCATCTAACAAAATTGTCAATAAAGCCATCATGGATGGAGTGACCATAATTGTTCTAAAAAATTGAGTTGTTTGGCCTTGAAATTGCCATGATTATAATTGCACTGTGTCAGCTGTTTTTGGGTTTGATTTTGTGAGGTCTTAGTTCTGGTAGAGTCTGAAAGTGACAAAAGTCTTGCTAGAAGAACACATATTGTTCCAAATTAAAAGCGATTTTGTCTTGAAATTGCCATGTTCATAGTTGAGCTGTGTCAACTGTTTTAATAAGTGTTTGATTTTGTGATATTTTAATTCTGGTACATTATGTGAGTGATGGCAGTTTTGTCGAATCTTGAAGCATGTGCACCATGACGAGTGATCACAATTGTCCTAAAAGATTAACAGTTGTTTGGCCTTGAAATTGCCATGATTATAATTGCACTGTGTCGGCTGTTTTTAGGTTTGATTTTTGTTAGGTTTACTGATGTCGTCATGTTATAACTAGAACATACGCATCACACAAGTAGGAGTAACAACTGATTTTTATTTGCTATTTCACTAACATTTATACAATCATTCATAAGCGGCTCTAATTAAAGATTACATACTTGGCATAGCGCGGTTTTCTACTAATGGATATGTTCAACTACGATAAGCTTTGTGGTAAGCATGTGGTTATATTGGTCAGGATGTTGGAACACGGAATCTAACACCCCCACTTGCTCCAATCATCTTTGACAAACTTAATATATATATATAAAACTAATTCCCCATGATAAAAGACTTAAACTTTTCTAGTTTAACTTTGGTTGCTGGCTTCGTAAAAATGTCAGCTACATTATCTTCTGTAGGCACATATTCTAACTTTACATTTCCTGCTTGTATTTCCGATCTTATAAAGTGATATTTTATGTCAATGTGCTTTGACCTCTGATGATTAACTGGATTTTTAGCTAGGTTAATCGCCCCCTGATTATCTACGTGGATTACAACATCATCTATCACAATGTTCATATCTTTACAGATTTGTTTCAAGAACTTTGATTCTTGTACAGCACTAGCTAGCGAAATGTATTCCGCTTCACAAGTAGATAAAGCTACAGTGGGCTGTTTACGACTCTTCCATGAAATTAAAGGACCTTTCTCTAATAGCTGAAAATTATACCCAGTAATACTGCGTCTGTCTTTTACAGATGCTCCCCAGTCAGAGTCACAAAATCCTATTAATTTTAATGGTGACTCTGATTTTTCAAACTTAAGACATTGTTCCCTTGTGCCTTTTAGATACCTAAGAACATGCTTGGCCAAAATGAGATCTGACTCTGTGGGCTTGGCCATGTTCTGTGAAAGTTTAGTCACGACATAGCACAAATCCGGTCTCGTGCCTGTCATTACATAGATTAAGCTCCCAACAATGGCTCGATACAATCTGGGGTCACTTAATTCTTTTGGCTTTACATCACATTCTTTTTCTACCCCAGGAGCACATGGCGTTAGTTTTGGCTTACAATCGCTCATTTGAAATTTGGATAGAACTTTGTCAATGTATTGGCTTTGGCTCATTTCAATAGACGTTTTGCTGCACTTGAATTGGGTTCCCAAGAACCATGAAAGTTCACCCAGATCTTTCATTTTGAATTTCTGACAGAGAGACTCTTTTACGCTCTCAAGCAATTTGGCACAAGTCGCCGATATAATGATATCGTCGACCCAAATAATCAGAATAACGCATCCTTCGGTCTCTGAATTTCTCACGTACACACATGGGTCAGCACGTGACTGAGAAAAATTTTCGTTGCACAAGAAGCTATGCAACATATTGTTCCAGTTTCTCCCACTTTGTTTGAGACCATAAAGTGATTTCTTCAATTTACACACTAATTTTTCGCCATTTTTGCCTCCTTTTTCGAAGCCTTTTGGCTGCTCCATGTAAATATCGCAATCTATTGGCGCATTAAGGTAGGCGGTTTTTACATCCATCTGATGAGTGATCATGTTATTTTGGACTGCACGTTGCATCAACATCCGAACTGAACTCATGCGGGCCGTAGGCGCAAATGTTTCCTGATAGTCTATTTCTGCAACTTGGGAATAGCCCTTAGCGACGTAACGCGCTTTATGAGTTTCTTCCCCATTTGGTCCGTTTTTTTACGGCATAGACCCATTTTCCCCCCACTATTTTCCTACCCTCCGGTGGTGTTACTAAGTCGTACGTGTCATTGTCGTTCAAAGCTGTCATTTCGTCGTCCATGGCCTTTTGCCACTTATTCGCCTCAGGCGAGTTGACAGCCTCGGCATACGTTGTCGGTATGTTTACGACCCTGTAACAGTAGTCTACTGTGTAATTAACATTGTCTTCCATATCGTCCTCTAAAACATACTCTTCGAGGTGTTTGGGTTTGTTATGGGTTCTAGTTGGGTACCTCCCGTTCGTCACAGGCTCATTGTCGTTAGTCGTAGTAACGTTCCCCTCCTTGTTTGGTTGGTCAGCCTGTTCTGTGTTCGGTTCAGTGTTATTCTCGACCCTTTGTGCTGGGACAGGTACTAATGCTTCCCCTTCTTCTGTATAGGAAATACTCTGCCCGTGAAATTTCACACATCTTACCCTCTCGACCTTGTTCACGTTAGGGTAATAAACTAGATACGCTGGGCTTTCCCTGTCATAACCCACGAAGATACCCCTTTTGCTTCGCGCATCTAATTTCTTCGCGTTTTGCACATAAGCAAAACACGTGGATCCAAAAACGTGCATATTGCCTAGGTTTGGTCGCTTTCCGGTTAGCGCCTCGAATGGTGTCATTCCCAACCTCGAGTTAAAACATCGATTCCTGATATACGCAGATGCCATCACTGCGTAGGTCCAAAGTGTTTTGGGTAAATTTGCCTCGAGCAATAAGCAGCGCGCCATGTCAAATAGACTTCTCCACCCCCTCTCCACCGTCCCATTTTGGTGCGGGGAATACGGCGCGCTCATTTCGTGTTTTATCTTATTTTCGCGCAACAAAGATCGAAAATGTTTGCTTGTGAATTCCGTTCCGTTGTCGCTCCGAATGCGCTTGATTTTACCGAAAGGAGCGATGTCGGCCAAAAACTTTTGCGTCGCTTCTACGGTGTCGCTTTTCTGTTTGAGAAAATACACCTTGTTGATTCCTGTGTAATCATCTATAAAAGATAACGCATACTTGAAGCCGTCTTTTGCTGCTGGACTGATTGGACCGGCTAAATCGCAATGAACGAATTCTAAAGGCTCTTTTGCTCTCTCGTCCGGTTTGCGGTTCCGAAATTGGCACATCTTGCCTTGCGTGCAGATAGTGCACTCGCACTGTCGATCATCGACAATTTTCATTCCCTCAACTACGTTTTGAAGTTTGCGAAGATCGTTAAAATTGCAGTGCCCCATAATTTTGTGCCACTCCATTAGTGTGGTGGCGTTATTTTGGGTTGAAATGTTATTCAAATAAAATAAACGCCCTTGTTGTTTGATACTAAACATTGTACCATTTGGTGCCCTCAAATTTTTTGCATCCTTATCTAAAGTTATGCTAGCCCCCCTATCTATGGCTGCGGGAACAGAAAAAATATTTTGGTTATAGGACGGGATATAAAGGGCGTTGTTTAACACCACATCCTGTACATTACCGTTTACATCATAAAGCTTAACTTGGGCGTTTCCCCTTCCTAAAACCACATTAGCCCTACTTCCATCGGCTAACTCAATAAAATGTGTACTAGGGTCGAATTTCTTATCAAAATCTACGAACTTAGACTTGTCATTGATAATATGGCTTGTAGCGCCGGTATCTAAAAGTAACTGATTTGGAATAGGCTCACCTCTACCTTCCTGATCCTTAACAGTAAATAGAAAACTATGACTATTATTGTCTCTTTTAAGTTTTTGTTCTTGTCCTATTGCGGACTTTGCTGCGTCAGAGTTCCCTTTGCGGCAATCTTTGGTGTTGTGGGAATTGTTCTTGCAACGCTGGCACCACTTGTCGGCGACTTTGTTCGAGTAGCAGTCCACGCTTCTGTGTCCCTTTCGTCCACATTTGAAGCACTTTCCTTGGAACTTTGGCTTGCTTGAACCATTCGCGGCCGACATTACGCCATCTCCGTTTCCATCATCGTCTTTATGGCAACATTTCTCGTTCTCCTCATGGTTTCGGAGCGAGATCTTAAATTCTGCAAATGTCATGGGAGTGTCCTTCTGCATGACAATCGTGCCGAAAGTCTTGTAACTTTTAGGCAGGCCTTTAAGGGTCATCGCGACCAACAGACCGTCGCTGATTACTTCGCCAGCAGCTTTAAGCGAAGTTGCTGCGGTCTCCGCCCTGATGATGTAGTCTGTGGTCGTTTCTGTTTCACCCATTTGAAGTGAAGTCAACTCTGTGTAGAGGGCAATAATGCGGGGCTTGCCTTTGCCTTGGTAGTGCTCCCTTAAGACTCTGAGCGCTTTCCTCCCGTCATTGTTGGCCTCTCTTATAACCAGGGACAAGCTTCTATCGTCCAAACACTGGACCAGTTCTGCAAACGCACTAGCTTTCTTTTCCTCGCTGGGTTCTTCCTTTTCATCTGCAGCTGGTATAACTACATCGTGGAGCTTCTGAAGGCGCATGTATCCTAAGAACTTCACCTCCCATAGCTCGTACCTGCTTTCGTCCCCGTCAAATATGAGCGTTCTCCTGGGCCCATAACCTGTTAGGTTTACTGATGTCGTCATGTTATAACTAGAACATACGCATCACACAAGTAGGAGTAACAACTGATTTTTATTTGCTATTTCACTCACATTTATACAATCATTCATAAGCGGCTCTAATTAAAGATTACATACTTGGCATAGCGCGGTTTTCTACTAATGGATATGTTCAACTACGATAAGCTTTGTGGTAAGCATGTGGTTATATTGGTCAGGATGTTGGAACACGGAATCTAACAGTCTGGTACATTCTGTGAGTGATGGCAGTTACATGTATAATTTTGTCAGATCTTGAAGCATGCGCACCATACCGAATGACCACATTGTCCTAAAAAGTTAAGAGTTGTTTGGCCTTGAAATTACCATGATTATAATTGCACTGTGTTGGCTGTTTTTGGGTTTGAATTTGTGAGGTCTTAGCTCTGGTACATTCTGTGAGTGACGGCAGTTTAGTCAGATCTTGAAGCATGTGTACCATGACGAGTGACCACATTGTCCTAAAAAATTGAGAGTTGTTTGCCCCCTGAAATTGCCATGATTATAATTGCACTGTGTTGTTTGGCCTTGAAATTACCATGATTATAATTGCACTGTGTTGGCTGTTTTTGGGTTTGAATTTGTGAGATCTTAGCTCTGGTACATTCTGTGAGTGACGGCAGTTTAGTCAGATCTTGAAGCATGTGTACCATGATGAGTGACCACATTGTCCTAAAAAATTGAGAGTTGTTTGCCCCCTGAAATTGCCATGATTATAATTGCATTGTGTTGTTTGGCCTTGAAATTACCATGATTATAATTGCACTGTGTTGGCTATTTTTGGGTTTGATTTTGTGAGATCTTAGCTCTGGTACATTCTGTGAGTGACGGCAGTTTAGTCAGATCTTGAAGCATGTGTACCATGACGAGTGACCACATTGTCCTAAAAAATTGAGAGTTGTTTGCCCCCTGAAATTGCCATGATTATAATTGCATTGTGTTGTTTGGCCTTGAAATTACCATGATTATAATTGCACTGTGTTGGCTGTTTTTGGGTTTGAATTTGTGAGATCTTAGCTCTGGTACATTCTGTGAGTGACGGCAGTTTAGTCAGATCTTGAAGCATGTGTACCATGACGAGTGACCACACTGTCCTAAAAAATCGAGTTGTTTGCCCCCTGAAATTGCCATGATTATAATTGCTCTGTGTCGGCTGTTTTTAGGTTTGATTTTGTGAGATCTTAGTTCTAGTAGATTCTGAAAGCGACAATAGCCTTGTTAGACCTCAAGGCATGACTGTGTACCGTAATGAAGGACCACATATTGTTCCAAATAAAGAGTGATTTTGCCTTGACATTGCCATGTTCATAGTTTAGCTGTGTCAACTGCTTTAGGACACTAAATGTACATGTATGTGGTCCTTGATCATGTGGTAAACATGCTTTGAGGTAACATTCCATGAGTGATGGCACTTTTGTCAGACCTTGTATCATGTGCATCAACTTATAACAATATGTTATAAATTAAGAGTGAAATTTCCATGTCCAAAATTGAGTAGTGCCAACAGTTTGAGGGTTTGATTTTTCAATAGTGCAGTGATAACATACAGTGTATGCATGTACATACAGTTGAATTTGACATGCATTTTAAATCTCTTCCTTGCTGGATTTCTAATAATAATACAATAAATAATAATATTATTATTTCTTTGTTAATATACAATATATATGGTAATGAATGAAAATAAAAACACAGGAAAATGAAAATTGAACTACAGTGTACAATGCATGTAACTAACATGTTCTAACACTTTTCCATTTCAAGCAGCTGTGATGCAAGTCCATTTGCGTACCAAAATGAGGCAGCAGAAAAATGTTGACAAAAAGAAGCAGAAGTATTAGTGTTGCAGGAGCCGCGGAAGAGAAGTAGAAAGAATACGGTAAGCAAAAGATGTTTAATGCCTGCAGTAAACACAATTTTTTTTACTGTGAACACTCCACTTATACATTGCCGGTTTGTCCTCAAACATTTTTATTTTGAAATGGGTAAATTAATATTACCTACTGTGTCATATACGATTTGCTGGCCGGGAGGTCTGTACTGGGAAAAACTGGACCCAAGGGCAGTTTTTTCCCAATATGGCCCGACCTACACTGTAGGCCAGCAAGTAACAATAATTTTTTCTCTGTGGGAATATTGGTTTAATTTGTACATACTTGTAAAAGCCATATGTCTGGCAGAAATGTGAACTCTAACAGTAAAACCGAAGTCATTATTGCTTAATAATATTTCTTTTTACATTGTTAAGTGTTTTACATTTTAGGTACAAAAATTTTGTAGCTGTACATTCTAAAAATTCGGAACAGTCTGTATATGGGGTCCAGATGGGAATATCAGGACCTCTAGAGAGTGTGTCCTTAACCAATCAAATTCAAGGATTTAGTAGTATGGACTGCTGCGATGCAACAAAAAAAAAATAAACATATATTATTTTAATGATAAATCAATATCACAACCTTGTAATCATTTTCAACCATCCCTTTACAGTCTAAGGTAAAATTATTAATCACTACATTGTACATACACATGTAGATCAGCCTCCCTTGCCCTCTTCCCCAAAATTTTTTATTTAATTTGGACTAGCAAGAAAGACCTTTGTAGTTGTAAAAACTGATTTTTATATGCACCCTGTTATACACATTTATCTAGAAGTAAAAAAAATTGTCTGTAAACAACCTTATGAGTAATGGCTCATAAATTGTTGTGCAATATATTCATTCATCGTCTTGGGTTGTGGGTTTCACAGTAACACTGTAATTTCATTGTTCAGTTACTTATTTGTGCTTAGTTAATTCTAGATTTTCATCTTTTACAGAAATGAATTAAGCGGGTAAAAGCATTAAAGGAATGGACATCGATGCAACAAGAAGATAAAGAAAAATATAACGTCTGCCTGACGATGGACTATATGTCATCTGGGGAGTCCATTTCGGAGCCTGAGGGTGAAACCAATGGCAGCACATCGGGTTTAGATGTAGAAAACAAACAGTATAAACATGTGTGTCAGACCCCTCCCTTGTAGGAGCACAGAACTTGATGATTTGATGAAGAGCCTTGACCGTATAACTAAGTGCCGAAGAAGTATAGGGGGACCATGCAAACATGGTTTTTGAAACGAGTCAAGGGCCATCATCAACCTGGGAGAAACCAGAAGATGCCCCTGACTTTGCATTGTCAGCACTCCTCAGTTAAGGAACTGGGTCATGAAATAGAATGCAATTTAACCAGTTTAATCATTGTTTCACAGGAGCATCTCTATCCTGTGTTTGTGTGGGGGACTGTGTTTTTAAATGGCTGTGTCGGTTATGAATTCAATTTCTAAATGCAACATTTAGTGCTTTTTTAATGGTTAAAATCATGAAACAAAAACACTCAAACACATGAATACAATGTTTAAAACTTTGAAGTTTGACTTTCACTCTGTCAAACTTCAAGTTTCTAAAACCGCTGTTGCAAACTTTAAATCAACAAAACAAACACATAACAACAAAGTATTCATGTTTTTGAGTGTTTTTGTTTTATTGTAATCTTTAAAAAGTGCTAATTGATATTGCATTTTGAACAGCTAAATATTATTTATAACTGACACAGCCATTTAAAAGCGCAGTCTCTTACACAAACACAGGTTTGGTTTATTGGTGTTCAAACTCTAGAAAGCCAGGAGCCCATTACCAGGGGCATACAAATGCCATAAATTTGTGCAATGGCATTTTTACCAGTAGGTTTATTTTGAGATAAGCTTTTCCCTTTCCCGCAAAAATAATTGTTTCTGATTCTTATGTGGACGAGTTGTCATAGTTATGTATTACATTTACGGTAAACGTTTATTATCAATGCAATTTCTTGTGATTGGCTTTCAATTCCAAAACCATTTTGCGGGAAAGGCTTATAGTCTAAAAATAAACCATCTTGCAAAAATGCCATTTCATAGGCGCAGTATGGGAGTCGCATGCTCCAGGTAATGAGTTCCTGAGAAAGCTCAGTAAAATTAATGATGACTAAATTGTCTACAGAGCAAACAAGAGTTTGACTTTACAGACTACACGTACATTAAGCTTCTATTTGCATGAATTTTCCATGACCTGCTCCTTCAACAATTATGGGATTTGGTGCATAAAAGGCCAGTGTACACTTTCATAGGTTCTATTTCAGTTTCACTAGGAATAGCCTTGTTTTTTGCACTCCATTTTACTCAAGAAACATTCCCATTTCACCATACTGCTTTGTGGTTTCTTTTTGTTTGGACAAGGTTATGATATATGATGTCATAAGTAGATGTGGTTTTATAGTGAAAGAATCCTATGGAACTTATCTTCTAAATGCCAACAGAACTCAGGGATAAAAAAAAACATGGGTATTTGTTTCTCAAGGCCACATGCAAAAAGTGAGGTAAATCCAAACAAACATTCACCCAAAATTACATTTTCATCAAGATAGGCCCTTTATGCACCCCCCCCCCCCCCCAATTATTTTTGGCTTCCAAGTAGCAGTCTTCCAATTACATAATTATCAAACAGGTATGCAGATAAACAAGGCACTTAGTATCTTGCATGCATGCACCGCAAACAAACACAATTATCAAAAATAATATCTTCCATTTCAGTTATATTTGCAATTTGTTCTTAAGTCTGGTTACCTTTGCAAACCGATCATAAGCCTCACATTTCAGTTTGATTGGTGTCGTGTGGTGTAGATGCATGAAATATCTTCAGATTCTTGGGATCAATAAACCTACTTTTCAGCAACTATTTGTATTTATCGGCATTGAATTGAAGTGTTAATGAATCTGCAGACTACATGCAGCACGTCTTTTGTGAGACGATTTATTTGCATTTGTGGATGGTTTGAAATGCTATTTTGGTCACAATAACATAAACTAAAGCTGTAAAATAAGTGATTGTACCACACAACACTGGTTGAACTGAAATACAAGGCTTTCATACATTCAATCTGCCGTTTGGAAAAATAATAAGCCTTAAGCCTTATTAACTCTGCCTACATTTAGAGAATATCATGGATTTCTTCAGCAAATGTTTCCAATACAAGCAACTGACCTGGTAAAAAAGAGCTGCTGAGTACCTGTAAAAAGAGCTGCTTGTGGGTCGCATGTAGTTTGTTTGCAGTGCATGCCAGGAAGAAAGTAATCTCCTTTGAGTATATGTGCACAGATCAGTTTTTTTTTAACTTCCCCCTCCCAACTCCTCTCTTTTAAGCCCCCCGAATTACATAAGCCCCAGGGGCTAATAGAGTTTTTACTGTGTGTTCAAATTGAAGAATAACTTGTATTTAGGGCTTTTTGTATGCACTTGTTGAAATGATTCCTGATTGAATTGAGCTCATGTAACATGTAGCATTTTACCACCCAGTTAAATCGTGTAAAAGAATTATTTTGTAACAGTGTATTATTTCGTAGTTGATCTATTCTCAACGTGATTCGACATTGTAAATATGGTTGACAACGTGATTTGGTTTAGTTAGATAGTTATTGAATTAATTAAAGTAATTTCATTTATGACTTGAATTTATTGTTACTGCAGTGTGGTGTAGACATTAATTGAGCAAATATATATGTCGAAAACTGACTCACCGATCACATTTACTGTCCTAGGGAAAATATTTTTTTTCATCCCATTTCTAGAGCATAAAAGTGGAAAAATGATTCTTTGATCACATTTACCACCCTGAGCAAATACGTGGAAAATGCCGAAGTCTTTGATCGCTTTTACCACCCTGGGCAAATACGTTGAAAAATGATTCTTTGAACACATTTACCACCCTGAGCAAATACGTGTGGAAAAATGATTCTTTGAACACATTTACCACCCTGAGCAAATACGTGGGAAAATGATTCTTTGATCGCATTTACCACCCTGAGCAAACACGTGGAAAAATGATTCTTTGAACATATTTACCACCCTGAGCAAATACGTGGAAAAATGATTCTTTGAACACATTTACCACCTGAGCAAATAAGTGGAAAAATGATTCTTTGAACACATTTACCACCCTGAACAAATACGTGGAAAAATGATTCTTTGATCACATTTACCACCCTGAGCAAACACGTGGAAAAATGATTCTTTGAACACATTTACCACCTGAGCAAATAAGTGGAAAAATAATTCTTTGAACACATTTACCACCCTGAGCAAATCCGTGGAAAAAATGATTATTTGAACACATTTACCACCCTGGGCAAATTATGTTCAAAAATGATACTTTGATTAAATTTTCCACTTCAGGCAAAGTACATACAAAATGTCACTTTTGATATCGTATTTGCTACCCTGGCAAATGCCTAGGAAAAAACAAACTTTACACTATTTTTATGCATGGGAGTAAATTTAAAGCAAATATGGAATTTACCAGCTTTGCCATGATAGCAAAATTGGGGCAAAATCAGATCGTTGTCTTGAAGTAAATTTGAGCAAATGTGAGCAAATGTGGAATTTGCCATACGTTTACTGCACATTTGCTATACAGGAAAATCCGTTTTTTCGTCCAGTGTCGAAGCGCCCGTAAAGAAAACGAAAAAGAAAGCAGCAAGTCCCCTGAAGAGCGACAGCGAGCAGAAGAAAAGAAGCCATCATAAGGAGAGGATGTGTAGGATAACAGGCTGCTTCTTTTACGGCTACAACCTTCAACGGCATATACAAATCAGGAAGGGCGACATAGAAGAGGAAGACATTCCCCGTTTGACGTCGATAATTTGAGGCCAGTGTGAGGCCAGATCCCATGTGTTCAAAAGTGAGATTTTGCCAAAACTTGCTCCGCACGGCCCCAAACGTGCGTTTTGTGCACTTTTCATCGAAAAGGACTGTTTTCGCTTTTTGGCGATGATTTGAGGTCATTACCACGGATCTCAAAAGTGAGATATTGCTAAAACTTGCTCCGCACGGCCCGAAACGTACGTTTTGTTCATTTTTTATAGAAATGCACTGTTTTCGCTTTTTGGCGATGATTTGAGGTCATTACCACGATTTTGAGATCTGGTGATCTCAAAAGTGAGATTTTGCCAAAACTTGCTCCCCACGGTCCGAAACGTACGTTTTGTGAATTTTTCATAGAAATACACTGTTTTCGCTTTTTGGTGCTGATTTGAGGTCATTAAGACGATTTTGAGATCTGGTGATCGCAAAAGTGAGATTTTGCCAAAACTTGTTCCGCACGGTCCGAAACGGACGTTTTGCGCATTTTTCATAGAAATGCACTGTTTTCGTTTTTTGAAGACTTAGATTGTAAAGAAAATATAATCATTGACTCTAAGCTGGACAAGAAAAGTGGCGTTATGGTACCTAGAAAAATGGTTATAGACAATATTGAATGTTTACAAAATGAATTGGACCTTGTCGACGTTTGGAGAATTAAAAATCCGCAATCTAGAAGTTAAACTTGTAGCCAAAAATCTCCATCAATTTTCTGTCGTTTAGATTACTGGCGGATATCAAACAACTTACAGGATTTTGTAAATACAACCGATATCATTCCAGCTATAAAAACTGATCATGCAGCAATTGAGTTGAATATCGTAAAAAGGGTTGTTGTTGTTCATCGTGGTGAAAACACTAGTAAAGAAGTATTTTTCGTTTGCCTCACGATGTAGTCACTTCCGATGTGGATCGCGACGTTTCGACTGCATACTGCTAGTCTTCTTCAGGCGATGGGGTCGACTGGTCACGCGTCACCTTATGAAGCACGATGCTCTGCTGTGATTGGTTGGTTTTCAACAGCTGTGACTTGCGCATTTTGATCCTCGTTGTTTCGGCGAATTGTTCCCTCGGCGGTCCGTAGTCGTACGGCTCTCCTGTTGTTGTGTTTCTTGATCGTGAGCATCCATGCTTCTGGAATTTCTATTCCACTGTCCCTGTTGATGTTGTTAGGATTAAGTCTTATGTGGATCGCCTCTTTGACCCTGCGTGTGTACCAATGAGGATCACGATCAATAAACTTTACTTCATTCCAAAGCGGGTGGTGTCCGGTGTTGTTGGCGTGCTCTGAAACGGCGGAGGTCTGGGTACGGGCGAATCGGATGTCTCGGTCATGCTCTTTTATTCTGCCTTGCATAGGTCTTCCAGTCTCGCCGATATAAACTTTACCGCATTCACAGGGAATTCTGTAAACCACGCCATCTTGTTTAGTCGGGTCAACAGCGTCTTTATGCCGTAGTAGGTGTGATCTAAGCGTAGTCTCCGACTTGAAAACAGCGCGTACGCCTTGTTGTTGTAGGCAGCGGCGAAGTTGTTCGGACAGACCTTTGACATAAGGTAAAACCGCAGTAGATTTGAACTCGGTCGTGGGCTCAGCACTGGTGTTGGGTTTTCTGGTCTTGGTAAGTTTCTGCAAGAAAGAAAAAGGATAACCATTAGAAACAAGAACAGATGACAGGTTTTTTTTCTCCTTGGAGATAACAGAGGGTTTCGTTACGAGACGTTTGGCGCGCTCGTAAAGACACTTGACAATACCGCGTTTTACTGATTGCGGGTGGTGTGAATCATACGCTAAGTATTGATCAGTGTGTGTAGGCTTTCTGTATACGCTGGTGGTGAGGCGGCCGTCGGGTTCTCTTGAAACTGCGGTGTCGATGAAGGCGAGTTTGTTGTCATTCTCTGTCTCCATGGTGAAACGGATGGAAGGCTGCTGGTCGTTTAGATGCTGTAAGAAGCTATCGACGATTGCGCGATCTAGAATGGTGAAGGTGTCGTCTACGTAGCGTTTCCAGATCCTAGGCTTGTAAGATGATGTAGTTATTGCTTGTTCCTCGAAGCTCTCCATGTAGAGGTTGGCAATAACAGCGGAAACCGGACTCCCCATGGCTGCGCCTTCTTGTTGTTCGTAAATTGATCCGTTATACTGGAAGTATGTGGATCTCAATACGAAAGTCAGGAGGTCAGCGATCTGAGCAGGCGTTAGCGTTGTACGGTCTGCAAGGGTAGGGTCGCTCTCCAGTTTCTGTAGTGTGGCTAATTGAGTTGAATTTAACCGACTCCAATCAAAACTTAATGGGGCCCGGCTTCTGGAAAATGAACGTCTCCCTTCTTGAAGATCCGAATTATTTGGAAGAATTAAAACAAAATATTCCACTTTGAAAAACAACAGGAAGCGAGAATTTATCAGACAAAAGGTGCATCTGGGATTGGATTAAGTATAATATTCGGAACCATGCTATTTTGTTCTCCAAAAAGAAAGCCAAAAAAACGTTCTGCAATGGAAGAAAACTTGCAACAAGTATAGGAGGAAGCAACTAAAAAATTCGAACAGGACCCTTCCGACTCTAACCTAACAACTCTAAATGAAGCAAAAAAAACTAGAAAGTTATTATGAGGAAAAACCAAGGGGTGTAATTATTCGCGCAAGGGCACGATGGCACGAGCATGGCGAGAGAAGTACAAAATACTTTCTAATTTATAGAAGCGTAATCACGTCAAAAAACGTATAAGAATACTATTAATAAGTGGTGCCATTACATCTGATCTTTTTGGAATACTGAACGAATAAAAACGTTTTTACCATAGCTTGTACCAATCAAACGTAACAGATGAGGATAAAGAAAATGGAAACGAATTTTTAAATAATTTGAATATACTCCCCAAGATTATCAGAAGAACAAAAACAATCTTGTGAAGGAGAAATATTTGTTAAAGAAATTACAGCCATTCTTAACAGTTTTGAGAGTAACAAATCTCCTGGTAATGATGGAATACTAATAGAATTTTACAAAAGTTGCTGGGAATTAATTTGTGATCCATTAATGGAATGTGTGAGGGAGTGTTTCAACCACGGCGGAATGTCTAGCTCTCAAAGAAAAGCAATTATAACTCTTATAGAAAAGCAACATAAAGATCGAACTCTCATTGAAAATTGGAGTCCAATCAATAATTTCAAAAGTGATTGCTTTAAGATTAAAGAAAGTTTTACCGAATATCATACATCATAATCAAACAGGTTATGTTGAAGATCGCTATTTTGGTGAGACTATTCGATCAATTTTCGATATAATGGAATTTACAGACAGTAGAAATATTCCAGGTATCTTGATTTCCATTGACTTTAAAAAAGCTTTCGACACTTTAGAATGGCATTATCTTTTCAGTTGCCTTGAGGCCTTTAATTTTGTCCCCAATTTTATAAATTGGGTCAAAATGTTTTATACAAATATTCAAAGCTGTGTAATAAATAATGGGAAGGCATCAGACTATTTTACTTTGGAAAGTGGTGTGAGGCAGGGTGATCCCTTGTCCCCCTACCGCTTTATCTTAGCTGTTGAAAGCTTGGCAATCTCCATTCGTCAAAATGTTGATATCAAAGGAATTAAAATAGGAAATTATGAAGCCAAGCTATTGCAATACGCAGACGATACCACAGCAACCCTGTCTGATGAAAATTCTGCAAAAACGCTATTTGAAGAACTAGAAGTATTTAAGAACTTCAGTGGGTTTATACTTATATACTTTACATCAATGCAAAACTTTTTAAAATTGGATATCTCCAGCATGACAAATGTACTTTCTGCAAGAATGAACATGAAACATTATATCACTTTCTCTTTTACTGTCGACACTCACATATGTTGTGGAAAAATGTTGAACAGTATTATTTAACAACAACAAACGTTGCCAAAATGTGTCTCAAGGACAAATGAAGAGCTACTAAAGACCGCATGTGCTAATCTTAAAAAAATCTGAGAAAAACCTTTAGGGGTGGCATCCACACCCCGTCGTCCCACTTATACGTCCGAGGGTGAAAACTCCGCTTTTTTGCGGGTTCTGAAGTTCCTCGGAGCAAGATTTCATCGCTTAAAGCTCTTCTTTTTCTGAGTATTCTTCAAAGCTTTCTCTTTTAATTTTGAATATTTTAAATGTGTGTAATTGCAAAATCAAAAGAAAGTTAAAAGAAAGTTAATAGAGTTTAGCTTTAAACAAATGCTTCGACATTCTACTAGCTTCAATTGTCCTAAGACGAAAACAGGTTTAAAAATAAGCACTTAGCTCTAAATTCCTCTAAAAACGCTTGACTTGCAGAGTTACGCAGCCTCAAGTGCGGTCTAGACCACTGTTTAAGAAATGTGAAACACCTGTCTTGAGTAGCAAACCGCGAAAAAATGCAGGGGAAAACGACTTTGTAAACAGTTTTCTCTGCTAAACACATTACAGTGTTTACTGTAGCTGACGTAACGGCGGCGCTGATTTCCCTTTCGTAAACGGTCGATGCCATTTTTAACGGTCGATGCCATTATTAGCAAACGGTCGATGCCATTTTTAACGGTCGATGCCATCATTAGCATTCATTAGTAACCAAGCCTTTTATAATGGTCGATGCTATTTCTCTCTAGTTTATGCCTGGATTGGGACGAAAATAGGCTATCATTATTAGATCAAATTGGGCCTAGATAAAGCGATTATTAGATCTAAGCTAGATTCACGGTTAGGTAAGATTTAGGGTTAGGGTGACCCGGTTATTGATATATATTAAGAAAAGCACCATTTATAATTAAATTTTTCTTGGGTTTGCCGGATCAACCCAGTGGTCTAGTGGTAAGAGAGAGATGTTAGCATGCAGAGGTTCCGGGTTCGATTCCAGGTGATTATATTCCATTTTTCTTTTTCTGATAGAAAAAATAATTCTAAAATTGGTGAAAATTTTTCTAAGTGTCGCTAAAATGGCAACGACCGTTTACGAAAGGGAAATGCGCAACGGCGGCCGTGTAGTCGCGCGAACAACAAAGCCTGTGCGACGGACCCATGCGCCCACGAAACGTTCCGCTGACCATGACCATGAAAAATGACGGGCATAGGTTCTATGAGTATGGAGCTCCACTATAATTTTAACTTTACACACTACCTTAAAATTAGGCTGCAGTTAATTAAAATCCGTTATCATCCTAGATTGCTTTCAGATAACCCTATCAAGACTGTCGGATCAAGTGTGTTCACCTGCGGAGATAAAAAGTTGGCTATGTAAGGGTTTTCTTTAAGAATCTTTTGCTGTTTTTTTCAATTACTCTTTGCTGATTGTCTCTTGTATCTACATAACCTCACACAAGAGTTCAGAGCGCTTGGATGTATGGATATACTATTTCATCATCATATTTTTATGTAGAGTAGTTTAATATATTTCAACGTTTGAAGAATAATCACCATTATTGCAGTTATTGACCAACATCAGATCTAAACCTACTACTGCTGCGGAACATTTTCTTTCTAATCCTAACCATTCTAACTCCGACATGCAACTATACTAATTCCTTTAGAAACTATTCACACTTCCCGTGACTCGATACGTAAAGCCAGGGAATCATATCTTATCTATAAAGGTAATACTTTAGAGCCACACGGCATGAACAAGCGTGATGAAATGTAAAAATTTTTCCTTTTAGTTTCCGATTTCGTCACATCCTGTATTACTTAATTCTTCTATATTGCGAAATTCTCCATCTATATAACATCGTACAACATATTGTTTATTTAGTAACATCTTGTACCTGAAGAAGGCTGGTCTGGCCAGCCGAAATATTGTACTCAACAAAATATACGCTGTTTTCAGCTTTGCTTTGAAGTCTTATATTCAATTATTTTCGGCTGAAGCAGATCCTCAAGGATCCAGCGTACAAGCAGCGGGGATTCTCGTATACGGTTTTTTGCCATTTAATCAGTTATTTAATATTTGTATCATTTTTAAGTTTTGCTTACACTTCAAGTTTCAAGTTTCAGGTATAGTTTATTGCCCTATATTGTATACAGTTGCATTAAATAAATATGAAATTTAAGAGCAAGAAAGCCCAAAAGAAACCACTGGGCTTATAAATAAATAGACTCCCTCAATATATTATAATCAACTAATAATTAAAACAATATAATGTCAGATCAATGGCAAAGCAAAGTTGTGAAGCAATTTAAGAGCCCGTGACTGTAAATATCGAGAATCGCTGGCCAGGCATAGAAGCCAAAAATGTAATAATTGACCACAAATCTAACAAGAAGCTGTACACAGCTTGAACTCGTTGCATCTTAATTAACAAAGGTACAAGGGGTGTTGCAACCCTCCCCCCTTTGGGTTTTTGCGATGTTGCAATATTTCGGAGATATTTTACGTCTAATAGCTAGCCTGTGATGTGCTCTACAAGATAAGGTAAATATTATGGATTGTAGCGTCGCTGGGGATCCGTGACGTCAATAATCAAAGGGTTCTTAAAGCCATCTCGTTAATGCGTTAGAACGTGAGGTTAATAAAAAAAATAGAAGAATTGATAGTGAATATGGTAAAGATGCCGTTGTAACAGATTTTGATAATTTCACCAAATTTATTTGTTGGGTCAATTGCCATCATTTTCGAATTACATACCATTATAAGTAGTTCTTTATGATCCATTGTTCAATCGGCAAACAAGGAGTACAACAGGATACAAGATATTGTGCCATGAGTAAGAAACCATTTGACTGAAAGTTTGAAGGAGAAGTTGCAATGGAGGTCACAGCCCTTCACAGTTTTGAAGGACTGTACTAGTCGCTATTTTTGTAAACTTTAGGCCAGTTATTAAAGGAGCTATAAAAGCTATGTCATGGGGATTGTAATGTTTCCGGCTCAAAACACGAAATGATTATACAGATTATAGAACACCAAAGGAGAGGTCAATTCAAGTGCTTTTTCAAAGAGAAGCCTTTAGCCATAGTCAGTTTTTAGCGACAAAAGCTGGAAATCTTCAATTTTTGAGAAATAAACTGAACGGAAAATAGCATTCAAGGCTCGATTTCTTATCTTAGTAAGCTAGCTAACAGTAACACACGAGATGAAAATCCTGATCCGTAAAACCTTTTTGACAAATGAACTGAACACAATGTGACCCTCGCAGAATCCCTCTAATAACATATACCGCTAACAACTTCTGTGTTATTCCGAAAATAGATTCAGTGCTCGATTTCTTATCTTAGTTAGCTAGCTAACAGTAACACACCAGATGAAAATCCACACCCTTAAAGCCCGGTAATTTTATGTTTATCCGTAAAAGCACTCAAAACACTTGGGAATCAATACTGCAATTGGTTATAAAAGACGCCACGAGTTTAAGCTGTGTACAGTGTCTTAATTTGATTGAGTTTGGCAATTTAGGCAATTTTGAAATCCGAGATGGTGGATCCAAGACGGCGACCATTGGGAATGATTACGTAATCCTCGCGTCATCAAAATCGTCGTCCATAACGGAGCGTCACCCAGTGCACGATTAAGTTGATATCGCTACCATATCTGTTAAAACGTCTACTTCTATTCTTTTTTTTATTTTTATTAGATACATGATGCGCACGGAGTTGAAAACAATAAGTTTTCGATGGTTCAAAGATGTGGCCACTGGTCAGCTTATGTGAGTATCATTGGCATTTCTCTTATCGAACGCCTTTTTTAAGTTTATGAAAGAGCCTTCAACACCAAACGATTTTTTTTTTGCGCGCGAGAGAAAACAGTCTGACGAAACGGACAAGCCAATAGTAATCTTATTACATGTCAAAATGTTATTATACAAGATACTGTGCAAAAGTAACGCAAACAAAATTCGCTTTAGATGAAGACAGTTGCGAGATTTCAACGCCGTGAACTTTCTTTTCGGCTAGACGAAAACGCGGCTCTTTAAACGAAATCTAGTTTCGCCAAAACGTTCGTGGGCACTAAGAAGTGTTTAAAAACTCGCGAACTTGTGAACGTAATATTAATTTATAAATGTGTAGAGTTATCGCCTTGTCTTCCGTGAAGGTAAGAGTATTGCCAGATGATCCGAGAGGTGAACAAAGTAAAGAGGATTAAAAAATTAAAAAAAAAGAAAGAGGATAAATTACACGCATGCGATATGTTCGACAACGTCTTGAGCAGAATCTACGCATGTGTTACCGCAACTAGCGAGTCAAGAATACTAAACCCCATTTACACTACACGACAGAAACTCGGCAAGGGTAATTTTTGTTTTGGCAAGGCAAGTAAAGTTTACACACATCCATTTTTACCTTGCTCGTTCTATTTTATGCAAGGATATTTTCGTCAAGGCAAGGCTACTAAATTGGAAGTGAGCATGCGCATATTGTTAATTCAACATGGCGTCAACGGTGAAAGTATTGATCAATTGAACGTAAGTATTCTAACTTTGTGACAACCACGATATGTTCACAAAACTTGTTCAAGGCGAGGAAGAACATTTACACGCCTCATGAAAATAGCAAGGTGCTGTTTTTCATCCTCTAGACGTGGTCTCAAAACCGAAAAATATATTGGCAAGATTAGTCAATTCCCGACAAAATTTTCAACAAACATAGAAAAAACATTACAAGCTAGTTTTGTATACAAATGCAGCAGACATCGTTTTTTTCCGTTGCAAAAGTCTATATTACATTGTTCCTTGATTACGAAAATTCATAACGAGCCAGACGTTCTTAGCAACCAAAAAAAACCAAGACCTCCCTCTGAGATATAGGGCAATTTGCCCTATATCTCAGAGGGAGGTCCAGTAATCGAATGTCCAATGTAATCGAATCCCTTCTGCTGTCCATTTTTGTACCACGTTAAGCGTGAACTTTTGCACCAAGGCGTTATAATCTTTAGGCGTAAAAATTAATTTGATGCACGGTTTTAATTAAGATTCTATCTTTATTCATGACGTTTTAGAGGTCTTGCTGCGGCTTGACAGGAAATTTTTTGTGAGACGAAGCTTTGAAATTAAGAAGGATCTTATGGGCACAATAAATTTACGTTGTAGAAAAGGGGTCCTGATATTAGATACAGCGCAATAACAGAATAAGTCAGCCTCTTAAATATCTGCAAAACAATAAATTTAGATTTTTGTAGGTCTTATACGACTGAATAAAAGAGCGGTATGAAAATCAACACCGTCTGGACTGAAATTTTGTGTATTCAAGCTAAGAGAAATGTAGCGATTCGGTAATTATCATTCTAGTCGCTAAATTCAGAAGTCGCTCAGAACGGAAACACCGCAACCTAGTTGTAGGTACAAATGTGAATTTTTTCTTTTGCGATAAACAAGACACTTCCATGTGAGCTTTCTTTACTGATGATCATTGAACTTGGAGTTCGGTGAAACGCGTAGTTCGTATTAAAGACGGCTATGACTAAATGTGGATTCCCTCTGTCCGGTAAAATTTTACCTGTGCATGTACGGCTCACACAAAGAAAATAGGAAGCAATAAATTGCTGACAGCAAGAGAGCTGGGCTGGTGTAAACAGAGAAATGTCTAGCACGCGAAAATGGTGACCATTTGTGGGCCGCTTGCGTAAACGGAAAGAGAGGTTAAATATTTGCACAAACTGCTCATAGATTGCTTGTTATGCAATTTACTTACTTATGTTTATTTTCTATATGTACGTAAAGTAAAATATAACGACGTTGACTTTCTTCCCGACTTTCTTGTGATGTCTTTGAGTTTCTAATACTCACTACAATAGCTACTATGCTACTATGATGCAAATAGGTTGCGGGGTATTCTGCAGTTTAACCAAAATTACGGTTCCTCAGCGTCCCGTAATTTTTAACTGGTTATAATCTTTTAAAACTAATTCCCCGATCCTGTTTGTAGATAATAATTTTTTTATAGCGTTTACACAAGCCACTCATAAAACCAGTGAAATCTACGTCCTAAGCCACGTACAATTCAGGCGACAGAAGAAATGAAACGTATTCCACTGCCCTTGTGCGGTGCAGTATGTTGCACAGTATCCGGCCAAAAATAAATTGTTTTTCGTCTGTTTTTTTTTTTTGTTTTCTTTGCCCAGAGTTTTAAGGAAAAAAACTCGAGTACCAAGGTTTGTTTACGAAAGTTTAAGTACAATATAGCGACCAACTTTTCGTGAGTCATGAGTGAGATTTTCTTCTTCGGACACACCAGATTTTCAAAGTGTTCCGGCGATTACTGCCAAAGATGTACTGACGTCTTCCGAACACTACAGAAGATTTTCGAATATGCAAAGACGTCTCCCGAACGTTACCTAAGATTACCGAAGACGTTTGGAGGGCTTCCGTACGTTGCCGAAGACCTCCAAAGAATCCTGACTTTAGGGACGGACCATTAGAAAAGTGATGGGGAGGGGGTGGGAACTTTGGGAGAGGCATTTTTTTTTTTTTGTCCACCCAAGGTGGAAATTTTTTTTTTTTCACTCGATGGCTGGAATATTTTTTTTTTAATAGTTTATTTTTTAATTGTCCTTGGGCAGATTTTTTTTTGGCGATAATGCGTGGGAATATATTTTTTTCTTAATAATTTACTGGGAAAATTTTTTTTTTTGCTTTTGCCCCACCCCACCCCCATCACTTTTCTAATGGTCCATCCCTTAGTAGGGCAAAGATAGGCGTCAGAAATTGGCCAAAACGCGGGCGTGAGACTCCGGCATAATGCGTGTGAGTTAGCAGGTATAGTATAATGGCTCAAGTTTGCGCCTTTCACTGCGCAGCAAAACAATCTTCGGCAATCAAATTATTTTAATTTCCTTAGAAACTTTGGTTCAAAGTAAGGGACTTAATGTGAACATGGGAAGTGCGAGGTTTGAGTAAAACTGGTCACCAAGCAACTCAAGGGGCGACTAAATTAAGTAGGAAGCCGGCCAAAGCCTGCTATCGGAAGTAACGTGAATGCTCTCTTACAGAAAGGCAGCGTCTAGATACCTGGCGGCTGGGTACAGATCTCAAAATTTTAAGTGGAGGAATATTTATTGCTGAGGACAAAGAAAGAACATTACAAACTCAGATCGAAAAATAACAAATAACATCGAATAACATCGAAAAACGGGAGCGGATAAGGCTGATCTTACACGGGACGATTCGCAACGACGATTTTTAGTGCAACATGGGTGCGCGGACGATTTTCTTCGCAATTTTTGCGTTGCGAAGTTTTTGAATCAGCTTCAAAAACTTGCAACGCAAAAACACGAATTTTACTCAAGATGTTTCGTGTAACATACCTGTCGTTAATTTTGTTGCGCTAAAAATCGTCCTTGCGAATCGTCCCGTGTAACATCAACTTAACTAGACATCGCTTTTTTTCGTTTCAAACTGATCTTGTGGAGGACTGAGAAAGGGGGGAGAAGCCTTTGCTACAAATAGTAAAAAAATAGCTGTTTAGGATGTGTGTGGGGGGGGGGGGGGGATGGGGTTATCACGCATGGGTATATATTAACATCAGCCGAACATTGCAGACTTCTCGGGATTTCGGTGACTATTTTAGAACAACGACCGGGAAAATGATCTCTCCAGAGCCACACGCTCGTCACGCGCTTCTGAGGTGCACGGATCTACAACCCTGGCCAATACTCCTGGGACACTACCGAAACAACCCTGCAAAATAATGCATTCCCCTCCCCCTAGTGCAATGTTGTCCTTACGGGTACAAAATGTTTACACGGCAATTAACCTTGCTGTGGGTGGGGACTGAAATAGCACGTGATAACAACATTCTGAAGCATACCGAGTACTAGGATAAGAATATATTAGGGAAGGGTATATTTCGCGTGCAATTTCAGTTAGTGTCCCAAGAAGTATTGCTCAGGTTTGCAGCTGGTACTCGTACAAACAGCAGAAATTCAGCCAGGACTTGTGACCATGTCGCAAGCTTGATGTGACCGATTAACAAGGTCAAGATAACCTGCTTGTATTGTTTCATGACAAAGCTACATGTATTTCTTTGTTTAACTTATGTTCACATGAAACTGCATTATTAGAATATCTATATAACAAAAGTAAACTCCTGTAACAAATAATTATATAACAAAAGAATTGCTGACTTAGCTACTGCTTGTAGAAACAAGGTTATATCAAGAGAAGTGCTGATTCTACGATCGATGAAACAAAGGGCTCAATATAACTAGTACATGACAGAACTTTTTGATATGCGGCTCAAAATATTAATCATGTTACATATCCCAGAAGCGCCCAGGCATATGGTGATGTCAGGTCTCCAACCTGGGTAAACCAGAAAAGATATACAATATTTGCCTAGATTTTCAAATGCGGCTCAAAATATTTATCATGTTATATTTATATCCCAGAAGCGCTCAGGCATACAGCGACGACAGGATTCCAACCTGGGTGAACCAGAAAGGATATACAATATTTGCCTAGATTTTCAAATGCAGCTCAAAATAATAATCATATTATATATCCCAGAAGTGCTCAGGCATACAGCGATGCCAGGACTTCTACCTGGATGAACCAGAAAGGATATACAACATTTGCCTAGATTTTCAAATGCAGCTCAAAATATTAATCATGTTATATATCCCAGAAGCACTCAGGCATACGGCGATGCCAGGACTCCAACCTGGATGAACCAGAAAGGATATACAACATTTGCCTAGATTTTCAAATGCGGCTCAAAATATTAATCGTTATACTGTATATCCCAGAAGAGCTCAGGCATACAGAGATGTCAGGACTCCAACCTGGATGAACCAGAAAGGATATACAACATTTGTCTAGATTTTTATATGCGGCTCAAAATAGTGATCATGTTACATAGAGTAAAAGCGCTCAGGCATACAGTGACGACAGGACTCCAACCTGGATGAACCAGAAAAGATACATGTACAGTGTATTCAATATTTGCCTAGATTTTCAATTGCGGCTCAAAATATTAATCATGTTATATATCCCAGAAGTGCTCAGGCATACAGCGATGACAGGACTCCAACCTGGATGGACCAGAAAGGATATACAACATTTGCCTAGATTTTCAAACGCGGCTCAAAATAATAATCATGTTGTATATCCCAGAAGCACTCAGGCATACAGCGATGACAGGACTCCAACCTGGATGACCAGAAAGGATATACAACATTTGCCTAGATTTTCAAATGCGGTTCAAAATATTAATCATGTTATATATCCCAGAAGTGCTCAGGCATACAGCGATGCCAGGACTCCTACCTGGACGAACCAGAAAGGATATACAACATTTGCCTAGATTTTCATATGCGGCTCAAAATATTAATCATGTTATATATCCCAGAAGTGCTCAGGCATACAGCGATGACAGGACTCCTACCTGGATGGACCAGAAAGGATATACAACATTTGCCTAGATTTTCAAATGCGGTTCAAAATATTAATCATGTTATATATCCCAGAAGTGCTCAGGCATACAGCGATGCCAGGAGTCCTACCTGGATAAACCAGAAAGGATATACAACATTTGCCTAGATTTTCAAATGCGGCTCAAAATATTAATCATGTTATATATCCCAGAAGTGCTCAGGCATACAGCGATGACTGGACTCCAACCTGGATGGACCAGAAAGGATATACAACATTTGCCTAGATTTTCAATTGCGGCTCAAAATATTAATCATGTTATATATCCCAGAAGTGCTCAGGCATACAGCGATGCCAGGACTCCTACCTGGATGGACCAGAAAGGATATACAACATTTGCCTAGATTTTCAAATGCGGCTCCAAATAATAATCATGTTATATATCCCAGAAGCGCTCAGGCATACAGCGATGCCAGGACTCCTATATTTTGCCTAGATTTTTAATTGCAGCTCAAGATAATATACATGTACATGTACACTTACACTGTAAGGTGTGTGAAATCAACATTAATAATTATTTGAAAACTATGCTGGGAAGGCATCACTGCCGTTAGTTACATTTGACAAACATTGTTTTTACTTTCCCTATCATACATGTACTAAGGCACTATAACTCTTTTCCACTGCTCCTTGGAAGTATTTGTGAGTGCACCTGAACCATTTCCTCACAGAATGTAACCTGATGCAACAAGTATGTTTCAGCAACATCTTTGTCTTTAATGAAGTTTTGCAATTTATCCACTGGCAGTGATTGAGACACAATCTCTTCAATGTTATCCAGAAACCTATCTTCTGTTGACCCTGAAAACCATAAAGATTTTCTTACTTCTGCTATTAAGATTTCAGTCAAATGTAGGGTTATTAAGGTTTATATAACTGTGTATAACAGTTACATATACACATTTATTTTTTAGACCAAAACCAAGGCCCATAGGCTGAGCACTGAGATATTTGTTTGGTGAGCGCGTATGATTTTTATTCACGAGTTAGGAAGAATCACAAACGAATGAGCGAGGCTTTGCGAGCGGGTGAGTTCTTCCCAACTCGTGAATAAAAATAGTACAAGCGAACGAACTGTGAAGTAATTGAAGGGGTGAGTGGAATAAAGCCCTAAGTGAATTCTGATCAACTGCTAGATTCTCCTTCCAGTCTGTCTTGTATATGCTCATGTAACAAAGGGAGAATTTGGCTATATATCAGGAGTCACTTAGGGCCTTATCCCAAACTGAAGTAAGGCCCTAAGTGACCCCTGATCTGAAACAAAATTCTCCTTTTGTTACATGAGCATATACAAGACAAACTCGAAGGAGAATCTAACAGTTGATCAGAAGTCACTTAGGGCTTTATTTCACTCACACCTTCAATTTGTTTATTATATGCATACTGAGATTTACACAACAGAAAAACAAGATGAAATGATTAAATTATCAACACTTTAGTAGAAGGGTTCTTGGTTTATTGTCAGACTCAACTTTCAAGTGGAAAAATTCACCGAATTCACACATCTAACAAAAGTAACTACAACAATAATTTTTTCCAAAACTATAACAAGACTATAAATAATGCGTCACAACTTCAAAGAAACATGACTGAAAATTCTAACATGATTGAACAATGAGTCAAAGTTGGAGAAACACTTTTTATTATTTTATATAAAAGCAGGCCTGCTAAAAGTAAACAATTTATAGTTTACGAAATCCATTTAAGCCTACTTACTTACTCTGAATCGGAATCCAATGGTCTAATTCGTTTGTATGTTTTTGTAAAGGAGCTTTCTCGAACTGTTAGAGTTGGAGATTGATTCAAAGTGTTCACTGAAACAGTTATTTGTCTTCTGCTGATAACAGCACCCGTGAATTATTACAGGGCTTCAAGTGGCCTCCTGCCAAATTATAGGGCTAAATATAGGGTCTTTTTTTCAAAAATATAGGGAAAATATAGGGAAAGAGAAAAAATATAGGAACAATATAGGGATTTTTCTGAAGCATTGACAAGTGATTGATACAGCAAAAAAAAAATAACATTTTTATTAAAACAAATACAATGGCCTCCATGCCCGTCATAGCCATTCCTAACCATCACACTTAAAGCACAAGATATTTAACACAAAGTTGGAAACAAACTCAAATTTGACATTCTTGACATTCAGTCCCAAAACACAGCAATAAGTGTACATCATGTCCTCAACATTCAGTGAGTGTCGTTTTACTGTTCTTGACAGATAAATGATTTGAATAGCATTCCAGGAGTCTCTTCTGATTTGTGTCTAGTTCAGTTCTCTTATTTGAACACTGTTTGGTTTGTTCCACTGCATGTTCCACCTTCTTCTTAGCAACTTCAAGCAGCCCTTGAGCTATAGCAGCCTCGTTGAAGTTTTTGTTCATAGCCAAACCAAACCATCACAATAAAACACAAGATATTCAACACAAAATTGGAAACAAACTCAAATTTAACATTTAGATTCTTGACATTCAGTCTCAAAAAACGGCAATAAGTGCACATCATGTCCTCAACATTCAGTGAGTGTCCTTTCGCTTCTTGGCAGATACATGTTTGGAATAGCCTTCCAGGAGTCTCTTGTTGTTTTTGTCTTGTTCATTTCTCTTGTTTGAACACTGTTGGGTTTGCTCCATTGCATGTTCCATCATCTTCTTAGCAACTTCAAGTAGCCCTCGAGCTAGCTATACCAGCCTTGTTGGAAGCCTTTTTGTTCTTAATTGCCTGTGAAAGTATTTTATTTGCTTCTTCATGGAGTGTTTTAGCCGTTTGCAGCTCACTGTCCTTCTGGTCTTCCGACTTCATCAGTTCTTTTTTTCTCTCAGACAAGTTCAGTCTGCTTCATTCCAACTTCTCTGTTTCCCTTTCTCTCTCTTTCTCAGCATCCCTCAGCCTTTCTTTCTCTGCATCTTGAATGCTTGTTTTCTTTGCCAGATCTTCTTTTTCATCAGAAAGCCTTTTTGAAGAAGTCCTTTGGTGATCTGAACATTCTGTGGCTCTCCGCACTTCTTCACATGATCTTTGACAGAACACAGACCATTTATTGTCAAGTCTTCAAGAGAAGCCCTGTCTGGAGTTACTGTCTTCTTGTTTGCAAAAAGACTTTGTTCTACATCTGCAATGCCATGAGCTATAGAGAGAAGGCTTTTGACGAGTTTCTGAAGAACAGGATACTTAAATTCACCCTGCTGAGATTTCTTTTGGAAGACATCTGCCCAGTAATGGTCAACCCTATGCGTGCTATACTGTCTGCATCAACATCCCCTGCCTTGTACACCTTCCACTCATCTGTAACCAAAGCAACTTCCTCTTCTGATATTGTTGGCATCATGACTGCTGGTCTACGAATAGCTTGCGTGCCATGCTCACTATCTATGAGAAGTGGATGTAGGAAAGAGACATCTCTTAAAAGCTTGTTGTCTATCGGTAGATGGCCAATCAGATACTTTGTGGTGCCCACATAGAACTTTTTCATACCATGAAGAGCTTTCTTCTGTTGGTCACTAGACAGCTTAGACAGGGCAGGGCGAGTTTTCTCTCCCACGTCCATCTGAGAAATGGACAGTTGGTTGTCTGGCTTGGAATAGTCTACTGTCAGCAGGTGCTTCCCTCTTTGTTTTTCAGGGCTTGGCTATTGAGGAAGCGACCCATAAGGGTCTTCAGAAGCTCACACATTGTATCACACAGTAAGTGAATCAGTGGCCCTTCACTATGGAAGAAATATAGAAACTTCTTAAAAATTGGTTCCACAGACAGTAGAAAAGCCAGTTGAGTTGGGAAGGACTTCTTTTGTAACTTTCTACAGATATGATTGTACCACTCATTCTTCTCCAAGGTCTTGAAAGTGCTCTTCTGTGTTGCTAGCTTGGGCAATTATTCAAAGAAGTATTTCTTGATTGCTTCCCAGTTCTTGACAATTCTGTCTAATGCTGGAATAAGGGTAAGCCACCTGCATTGTACATGCCAGATGAATAGCTCATCATCAAGCCCCAGATTATTCAACACGTGGATGTAATCTTCTCTGCGAGGCGAGCTCTTCAACCAATAGAAAAGATCCTCAGATGCCTCTCCATATGCATTAATGCATGCATGGAAAGCATTATGCACAACATGAATGTTGCAAGGGATGAATGGCAAAAGACCAGGGAGTCCTTCATCTAAGAGTACGTTATGGACTGTAGTCCATGTGGTTTTGTTGACATTTGGTCCATCTGATGCCAAACTTACTAAGCCTGAGAGAAGCAGCTGGTAGCCCCTTTTTATGTTGACAATTTTCTTTGCAACATCATGATAATGGCATGCCCAAGGAATAGTGTCTGCAAGAATCTTATACTGATCTCATTTTCTCTTGAAGCAGTTCACTGGTGACAAATATTGGTACATTAAATAGTAGCTACACATACGGAACTTACTAGTTTACTCTTTGCTTGACCCAGGAAATTCACTGCCTTTGTTACATCCACCAGCACAAAGTTCATCACCTTAGCAATAATTTTTTTTCCTTTTTTATTCTGAATAAAATTATAGGGATTATAGGACATTTTTTAACTATATAGGGAGAAAAAGGGAAATTGAAAAAATATAGGAAATATAGGGACACTTGAAGCCCTGTTATTAATGACAGTGGTTGCTGGCCTGCTTGTTTGTTTGTTTTCATGAAGCTGAGCTAGAGAACTCTTGACTTTTTTTTTGTGTAGCAGTCGGTTGTTGTCGAAGATGGGATGTCGACTCGGCTGAATGTTCTCATTTGTTTTCATTTTCTTGTTTGTCTATAAATTCCTCTACGGACAAAGCGAGATCTTCGAAACGACTCGAAGCCATTTTTCAACTAACAGAAATGCCGAGGAGGCCGAGGGCACACTGAATGGCGGGAATTTCCATGTACGATTTTTGTCACTAGTGAAAAATGTTGTATCATGATTCTCATTGGTCATACGATATTCTTCACTAGTGAGGAAAATCGTATGACCAATAGGATGGCTTGTCATAAGTGAAGGGACGATTTTTAACTCATAGTTTTCTGGTGTGTAAATCCCAGTATGTATATAATAATTGTTAATTATGTGAAATTTTAATTTCATAAATAAACATAAACATTATCAAGCTTAATCTTTTTACCACTACAGTAAATAAACAAGTTACAGTGGTTTATGAAGTATTCACTTACCTGCTGATATTTGCCTTGCTCTTAAAAAGCATTCAGCACAGGCTTCCCCATGTGGAACCCCTGGACATGCACATCCCTATAATAATAAGTACATGTTAATGGTTACTGTTACAAGAATAAAGGGTTCAATAAATTTGAGAAAATTGACAGTTACATGTTTTATTAATAATACTTAAAGTGCCACTGCGATGAAATTTTTGATTTCCATTTTTTTACATCTTTCGTGTACAATTAGACTTTCTTACTCATCTTGCCAAATTTCAATCTACACTGTATTACGAACATCAAAAGTCATTTTATTTTAACATTTATTAAACAGAATTTACGGCCGCCATTAATCAACCTTGTTCCAAGGCTTGGTTGCGAATGGGATAAAGTGACGTCAAAGGCTCAAACATACCTCACAGGTTGAAATTATAATAACAAACAGCATAGAAAATTGCACGAAGAACAAGTCCAATGTTTTTGTTGCTTTTCACATGATTTTCAATGCTTATTGTTATTATAAGTTCAACCTGTGAGGTATGTTTGAGCCTTTGACGTCACTTTATCCCATTTGCAACCAATCCTTGGAACAAGGTTGATTAATGGCGGCCATAAATTCTTGGACATAAATGTTAAAATAAAATGACTTCTGAGTTCGCAATGGATTGAAATTTGGCAAGATGAGTAAGAAAGTCTAATTGTCTACGAAGATGTAAATAATGAAAATCAAAAATTTGATCGCAGTGGCACTTTAAGTGTCTGCCAGTCTACGTATACATGTTTTCAGTGCAAAAAACTGAAACTTACATGTAAATATACAGCAATTGACAAGATAAAATGACATGTGTACATTTGATGTGATAATGTAGACATTCATCGTATGCTAACTACACATGTACAATGATAACCTACCCTTATAACTTTGCAGAACACACAACATTCTGTGTCCAGCCCCCTTTGCAAAGACCATCCACATATTCATTGGCATTGCTATAATTTATCTTCCTTTTGCATCATGAGCATGACCAGTGCCTTATAATCAAGGGTAACTGCCATAAAAAATAATAATACATGTAGTTGTACTTTCATACACTAAAGGGAAGTAAGTTTTTAGTGCTCTAATTATCAATAAATTTTGTCTCCACTCCACAACAAACATAACACAACGCGTTATGACAAATAAGTTTATTTTGGGAGGGCCTGGCGTAACCAACCCGAACCATTATCCTACTACATACAAATATTCTCATACAGAATAAGTACAATAAGTACAATAAGTACAATGACGTAGACTAGAGTTTAGCTAAACCGTCATAAACTATTTTCAGATTTACATGCCCACTATGCTACGCGACAAAATGAAAAAACCCCACAGGGGAACTAGAAACTCTACTATCGCAAGCCATTCTTGTCCTGCATCATCTGCAAGTAGGCACACAGGCCTAGTGCCGGTTAGCCAGTGTCGGTTATGTCCCCGAGTAAGCAAGCATATTTAGTGCCAGTTAGGCTGCCAGTTAGGCTTCCAGTAGGTTGCCAGTTAGGCTTCCAGTTAGGCTGCCAGTTAGGCTTCCAGTTAGGCTTCCAGTATGCTGCCAGTTAGGCTGCCAGTTAGGCTGCTGAACTAAGAACATGATATACCAGGTCAGACCTGAGCTACAGTGCTGGGGAACTTGCAACTCTGACGTTACAGATCATTTTCACTTACATCCCCCAAGTGAACTTGGAAAATTATCCTAATTAGGCTGGGAAACTAACGAGTCTGACACCCTGGGTCACTCTAGACCCAACTTAGGCTGCAAATGTTGTGACTCCAACATTCCTGTTGACTATAGACCCATCCATGCTAAGCACAATGGACTTCGGGAAACATACAAAGCCATCATGAATAGGCGAACTTGTCCCGCAAACTAAGTAATATAGCTAGAATAGAGGCTACTAAAATCCTACTTGTATGACAAGTATACAAAAACCTTATTAGTAAATACCAGTAGAAAACAAATCTATTAGAACACTAAACTAGTGGAGCTGAGCAACCGCTTACAAAACAAATGCGGTTAGACGGAGGCCAGAAAAAACCTGCCAGAAAAAACCCCTGTGGGGAAAAACCTTCAGGAAATCTGGGTAGGAACCAAGGCTCAAGCTCCAGGCGTTAGAAGCCCATCCTACGAGGCTTTACAGCGAGAGAAACGGCCGAATCTACGAATGAATAAAATCTGTAAACTAAAAAAAAAAAATAAGAAATTAAGCAAGACTAACGAAGGTTGGTTATGAAGGCCTAGATGGCCACCGCGTGCTATACTCTACCTTATATACCCCTGTATCACTACCCATAATGCACTGGCCTGGACCCAGGCCCTGTTGTATCTCGTGCCGACAAAATATTTATTTCAGCCTTCTTCGCAAACTCATTCGTCAGAAATAATATATTTTGTCTCCACTCCACAACAAACATAACACAACGCGTTATGACAAATAAGTTTATTTTGGGAGGGCCTGGCGTAACCAACCCGAACCCTATAGACTGTCAAAGTATTGGGCGAAGGCATGGGCTTGAACTGTGACCTCGGGAGATTCAGTATCACTCACAGCCCGAGAAACTAAGAAACCACAAACCTTTGTTCTAGATTATCGTCCACGTAAGTATCCTTTGCTTGCACAGACTTACAACGCCCGTGCCGTTGAAAACTGAAACCCTGTCATGGACCCCATTGTTGGCTGCCATAGTGGCCCCTCCTGAATGCAGAGAATGCAATCTGAACCTAGATGGGTCAGCTCCAAAGCTTTTTAAGTCACGTCGGAAAGCTTCGCGAATGGTGTTGTAGCTGATAGGTTTATCGGGAGAAACTTGTTAAGAACAGGCCTTTCCTCTAGAAATGGGCCTGAAAATCAGCTCCCCAGAATAGGGGGAAATTAGAAATTCGGTAAGATACCTTCTGAGCAGTTAGACGGGACATGCGGGACTAGACAGCTCAGAAATGATAACTTCGTAACCCCTACGAAGCGGGTAGTTCTTACTTATATGGACTTTGATAACTAAAAAGCCCCGTAAAGAAAATATCATTTCTTCGTATTCTAGAAACATCGTCAAATCTAAAGACTGAAGCCAGCAAAGGACAAAACATACATAGTAACATTGCGTAATTCAACAGGGTTGTCAAGGTTAGACTTGTCAATATCATGAATCAAACTGGCCGAAATAGGTTCTTTACGGTTGGCGATGCTGGTGCCAAGAATTCTCTTGGACGCAGATCTAACTGTATCAACTATCGGGTTATCCGTAGGGGAGGGGACTCCAGCCAAACCATTTTAGGCATTTAGACATTTTAGTCATACAATTCCAACCCATTTTAGCCCATAAAAGGCGGAATCTATTACACTGTAAGAATGCGATTCCTTAATAAGGTGTTGCAAAATAAAGCAACGTGAAAAGGGCTAGCAGGGAAAACAGTCCCATTAAGCTTACTGACAGCGAACTCCTTCCACTTGCAAAACGTACGGTGGTACAATAAAAAATGAGCTGTCAGCCTTGGTGGAGAGGACTGTCGTCTGTAATCTGTCAGCCAGCCCCTTGATTGAATCGTCAGTCGCTACGTCCTGGACACGCCAGAAACCAGCACGGAATACATCTGAAAAACAAACAGCAAACAAGGGAAAACCGGTGAGGCACGGTCAATATGAAATATCTATAAAGAAATACCTAAAAGAACCGAAAGGAGAGTGCGCAGAACGAGTAGGAAAACAAAAAGAACCTTTCGATAGCAAATATGATGAAAATAAACAAAACAGGCAAACAATAGCCTGAGTGACATGTCATACAACTGCATTGAGATGACAGCGAACGAACCGAACGCAGTTCGCTCCTAAATACAAGAATTACACTTTCCATAAGGCTAAGTGCAAAACCCCGCGAGAGACTTGGGAGGTCTGGGGCGGCGAAAGTCGACTCGAAGAGCGACAACCTCGAAATCTAAGGATCTGGAACCGAAAAGGGTATTGCGGACTTTCCCCTTAACAAAAAACTCCTGAAACTTAGGCAAATAGACCCAGTCAGTAACAAAATTGTTCCAACGAACTCCGTCACTTATGCAAGCATTTCAGAAGAAGGATGACTGCCATACGGGAAGAACTATGGTTCCCCTGGCTTGACAAAGTTCCATGTGCTTTAAAAATCTAATAATAAGACAAACTGGGGAGCAAACCCAATTGCAATCATCCCCCCAATGTTGGAAAAAGGCGTCAACTGCTTCACAGCCGTGATGAAAGAACCGAAAGTTGAATCTTGGTAACTTGGCGTTGTAACTACAGGCGAACATATCAACAGTGTGCGGACCCCAGAGATTATCAGTCGCCTGAAAGATAACACCGTAAATAGCATAATCGTCGAAATCGGTTAGTTTGCTAATAAAATCAGCTTGGACGTTAAGATCCCTGGGGATCCATTTAATATCAAGAGATATGCGAATTTAAAGGCAAATTAGAAACGCTCGAAGAGCTAACTCCTGCAAATGCAATTCCTGCTACCGTGAAGGAGAATAGATGGAACATTCTGGTTGTCGGAATAATAGATCACCTTGGAATCGGATAAATGATTTGAAAAAGCCTCCAAGGCTAGACAAACAGCTTAAAGTTCTCAACAGGTCGAGCTTGGGCTTTTTCCGCTGGCGACCAATTCTGATGAAATACTAAGTCAGAGTCAGGCTCAACAAATGCGGCACAGGCAGAATCGGAAACACTAACTTTGACCGGAAGCGACTGCGCTCCCTAATAAGTTTTGCCAACAGGGGACTCAAGATTGTTCTCCCAAAAGACAATTTCTGAAATAGAATCTCACGACTGAGAATAGGGATCTAGTCATAATGCGGGCAACCGAACCGACGCAACTCGAAAGAGAAAAAATCTGGCCGGCTAAACTGGCAATGCTTTTAACGTGGATTCTTGGAGGAGACGGCAGGGCAGATAAGTCCGCGAGGCTGGAATTAAGTTTGGAGATACGTTCGTCGGTAGCTTTGACAGAACCGTCAATGGTATTAAAAACAACTCCTAACCAAGTGATGATTTGAACGGGCTCCCAAATAGACTTTTCCTGGTTGGGAACGAAACCAAACTTCAACAGATTGGAATGAACGGCTAAAGGGTGGATTTTGGCGGAAACAAAAACTGCTCCTCCTCCTAGACCATCGTCAAGGAAGATAGCAATAGGTATACCCAGACTCCTACAGGATTTTGAAGTAGTTAGAGAATCTTGGAAAAGATAAAAGGAGCGGATGAGAGGCCAAACAGAAGAACACAAAATAGAAAATGTCTGAAAATACCGGTGCCAAAATCTCAGGCGAATGAAAGGAATTTACGGTGATCGGGAAAATTTACGATATAATGATATCCGGATTTCAGAGCGAATTTGAATAAATAAAAGCCACAGTTAAATATTTGAGTGGCCACACTCAAGTCCTCACACTAGAACTTTAGCTTGTGAATAAAAGCGTTCACGTGCCTCATATCGAGAATTAACCTTTGTTGCCCGAACTGCGGGTGGAAACAGAAAGCGGATAGACAATGCTAGGCACGCAAAAAATCTCTTCAACAAGGTCCAAATAGAGTAGGTCATTAACAGCTCGGGACACAAAAAAAGACTGTAAGCACGTGCGGAAGCATTGTTAGCTTTAGAAAAAGGCGTAGGCAACTGGAAAAAAGGAATTTTATAGCCTAGACTAATGACATTCAAAATAAACTGAGAAACTTCCAAGGAACGCCAAAAATCGATGCATATTTAAAGTCTTCCTCGAACTGAAGCCTGAGTTGAACTATCAACAGTACAGCATGAATCTGTGAAGGTGTCCAAAACTAACGGAATTAGACAACAAGAATCATAGAGATCTTGCTCACTATTGAGCTCCGCTTCTGAAACTAAGTCACTAGAATCAAAATGGGAAATAACTACACCTGATTTGTAATGATGCTCGTCAAGTCATTTTGAAGCTGAAAAAGCTTGCTTGGCCATCGCTGGGCAAGAGGAGCACCAATGCCCAAACTTTCCACACGCGAAACAGGTGCCTGTATTTGGTCGACGGGGAGGAAAAGCAGGAACGCCTGAGTGAAAAGGTTGAAATTGACTCTGCGTGTTTGAAGACGGAAGCGGCGCGTGGACGGGCGAAGGTTTCCTGTTCGCGCTCATAAAAGCAGTCTTCTTCTTCTTGCGATTCGACGAGACCGCTGAGCGAGCACGCCTTTCGGCGCTGTAGATACGCTTTTCGTCATCCGATCCATCGGCCAGGTCGTGTTGTTTGTATTCTTCTACAGTACTCCAACCAAACTCTGACTTATCGGCCAGAAGGATGTGTTTCTGGCGTTAGGCGAGCAGTTTCTCACCTTCTTCGAGGTCGGACTTGACTTTGTCAAATTGGGACTTCTCAGCGGCGGACTTGGCGCTGTAAATAGTTTCAGCTAGTTTTAAGTTAAATTTGTGCTGGTCTTCGTTGGCTTTTCTTTTGAACTTGTGTGGCTCATTAAATTTAAGCTTCTTGATCTCTTTCATCTGCAACTCGGTAGAATCTTCATTGGCGCGTTTTATTTCGCCGACAGTGTCCTTAAGAAGATCTTTGAAGGAAGCCATAAGCTTATCGTTGTTCGTCTTTATAAGGTCGGACACTTCATCTTTGCTGACCGACATCATGCGCGTACAAACGAAGGCGAAGCGAAAGTTGAAAAAATTAAGCAAGACTAACGAAGGTTGGTTATGAAGGCCTAGATGGCCACCGCGTGCTATACTCTACCTTATATACCCCTGTATCACTACCCATAATGCACTGGCCTGGACCCAGGCCCTGTTGTATCTCGTGCCAACAAAATATTTATTTCAGCCTTCTTCGCAAACTCATTCGTCAGAAATAATATTTTTCGACTGCCATTAAACCACCATGTTCCTGCAGCCTAGCTACAAATTGCAATGACTTCATATTGGCAATCAACACAGTCAAGCTCTCCAAATCACCATCCGAAAAACTCAGTACAGCGTGTTTTTGAGTTTTTATTTTGTTATTGAAGTGATGGGAATGGTATTATGAGCTTTCACTTGAAAATTCAAGTGAGAAAATGATGTCATGGCATTAAGCAATCTAGCTTTGAGAAAACTCACTGATGGCATACTTGAAAAACCCAAATTTTCTAAGCTCAACATTTGTGAAGCCTAACACAAAAGCTACATTGTAGACAGGTATATATTGCACCTTTTTTCAGGCCGCAGGATAAATGATTTCTAGTTGTAAACAAACGTGTGTAGAATTATTCAAATATATTTTTTTAAACAAGGTGACATATTTAATGTGTAAAAACTCAAAAGTCAAATAACAAAATCTCAAAAGATCGATAATCCATTCTTATTCAATGAGATGCAAATAAGTGGACGGGTATTCTACAGTTTAGCCCAGATATCTTTTCAAAAGTAAATCGAGACATGAATTCCAAGAAATAAGCAAGATTTCAAATGTAAATCGCACATCTAAATATCATTTTATTGCCTTCCAAACCACTTGGGACAAGAGTATATTCGACCACGTGCTAAACTCGACTTAACTCTTATAAGTTTCTTACCTTGATTCTTCGCTCGAATGCGCTAGTTGCCGATCAATTTCTGACTCGTCGCCACTAGACATTCCTTCATTGTCACTTCCTTCTGTAAATATCCGTTTCAAAACTTCCTCTGGACTCAAACTCGGACTTCTGGATCTCTTCGCGGCGGAAGACATCTTGAATATTGTGTTTCCAGGGCTTTTGAAAACACGTCATGTAGTCAAATTGCGAGCTGTCCAGCTCAAACTCGCTCAGTGATTGGCTTATAATGCTGTCACGCTTTGTTCAAAATTTGGAGGGAATCGAACATAACCCGAATTTTTGCGAGAATTTTCATATGACCGATCACCCTGGATGCAGAGGTCCGCCCAGGGTAATGACCGATGTTATGACTTTTAAATTTTAAAGAGTTTAAGCTAAAGTTTTGCTCTTGAATAGTTTGGATATCCTGTAAGCTTACATGCAAGGTTGATCTTGAATTGTCTACAGGCTGTACTGTTTGGTCACCGATCTTCAGGGAATTTATTTCATCCACCAACCAGACGAATTTGTCCTTTTCGTCTGCTTTAAGTTTTTGATGAATAATGGCGGAAACGACGCCGAACGGGGAGGCAATGGTAACTCTTCTTTGGATACTCGCCGATCAAAAAGCCCGCCGTGTTGTAGGTCCCAGGATGAATCCTAGCAAATTTGGTTGGAAATCTTTCCACTAACGGGCTCATAAAACCTCATAAAATGTCAAAAGATCAATCCAGCCTCCTAGCATAAACAGGCTTGACTCCACGGGAGTTTGTACATAATCTCATAAAGTGACAGACAGTGCAGCAGCGGTGAAACCGCAATGAGACCGCAAATCAAATCCCGATGATAGCTATTGAGCTGAACTATGACGTCACTGCATAGCAACCAGACTATATGAATTTTTGAACTTCCGCTTATCTCTGGCTCGTTATGGTTCCTAAGTTAATGTACAATTTTTACTGGAGAAAATGGTAAGTAAAGTGAGTACTGTTAGCAAACGAACCTAAATGTGTAGATACACGCAATCACCTTGGCTATGCTACGCACGATTGTTTGTCTAATTTTACGACTGAAACAATATCCCTTTCAGGCAGACTATAGACAATAATAAAATTGACAGATGATAAAAATTGGTTCTGCTTGTAGACTTTTATTCGCTTAAACACGAAGTTCCGGTATAAAAGGCTTAGCTCCTCCCCCATTTCACACCTTTTGGGTGTGAAATGCAAATTAAGGCGTCTTTCAGTCACAAAACGTGGTTAACTTTCGCGTCCTTTAAATATAATTCTCTTCAAAAATCTAATTAAACCAAGATTTTACCTAAGCAAAAAAAAAAAAAGAAATAGAAGTTCATAAAGACTTCTGATATAACTTTCATAAGATTTTTTTTAAATTGTGTTAGCAATGGTCTTAGTAATGACACATGTTGTTTGTCAGTTGTTAGCGACTGTGCAATAATTATCAGGATGGGGGGGGGGAGGGGGGTTGGAAAACCAGAAGAGGGGGCATAAAGTAAAATCAAAGCAAGGATAGGGGGGCTCAAAGTAAAATAAGTCACTAAAGTGGAAGAGGGGCTTAACATTTTATTTCAAGTGTTTATAGTTCTCACTGAAAGGCTTGATGATCTGTTCTGTGGCTGAACTGCAATTTCAATCTGTTGCAATACGATTGTTTATTCTTCTCTATCTCTATAATATAGAGACCAATATTGTAAACCGTTTCTGGCGTTTTAAATTTGAATTGTCCACAACATTTGAACAGTAGAATATAGTTATACACCAGTGCAAATATTTTACCCTGGTGAAAATATTTTCCTCCAGTTCAAATATTTTGCACTGGTTTAAAATAAATTTGAACCAGTGCAGACAAAATTGCACCAAAACAATAATTTCACTACAGCATAGGTAATCATATTGCAACAGATTGAAGATGTACCTCAACCAGCATGGTCTTAAGATTAGTGGAGGTAAAGTGGCACCGGTTGCACGAGTTCTCCAGTATGCTCGTGGCGATCATTCTTGCATCCCACGAGAAACCCAATATAACGTTAACGAGAAAATGAGTTCCTGTGCAAGCAACTCGGATTCACAATCAAGTGATTCAGTGGTGGAATCGGATGGCTTCGTTGAACATTGCTTCGAGGTCATGTTTGTTCGAAATATGGATGTCCAACAAGTAAACATGTAGTATTGCTGTATACCCACGTCTGGAACAAACATTACCTCGTAGCAATAACATGGTGCATGTACATTAAGAAAATGCTGGGTTTTTGTATAGAAAAGGTGTGTGAAGAGGAGGGGGGTCATACAAAATTTCTGACTGATCAGGGGGGGGGGGGGGGGGGCAATCACTAATTTCATTCCATTAGAAAGGGATGTTACCTAATATTTCCTACTTGAAGCCAATTTTCCAACCCCCTCTCCTGATAATTATTGCACAGTCCCTTAATGCTTCAGTGGTTGATTGACGACTGGAGGTGAGAATGGCCAGGTCAGGCCAGGCTCCTTTTATACCGGAACTTCGTGTTTAAGTTGCGGGTTATAGATTTTTTTTGTCGCCACTCTCCTGAAGCCTCTGGGTGCATTAACGTCTCTTTACTTTGTGAACGCAGATACATCGACAACGACACCCCTCTTTGCTCTTCGATGAAGGCTTTTGCTGCCGAAGACGGTCAAGGTCGGTCGGCGACGGTCGGGGACGTTTCTTGATGGAGCCAGTTTGTTGAAGCATTTCAACATTTCTATATATAGATAGGCTGAGCCTAACAGCGTCGCTCTCTGAACAGAAAGCCGATGATAAACTTAACTCAGGTGAAAGGTCGGAAGCAAAAGAATAAAGATTGACGACCGAGCTATTTTTTGATTTTAGCAATTCTCAAAAACAAAATTACGCGACCATCTGCACACTACATTTAGACCGTATAAAAGTTCACAAAAACAACTTTTTCTCGATCTATATTAACTAGTATGACTAATTTCCGAATAAAATACACCTGTTGCGTGTCAAAAATTGCCCGAGAAACTGATTTTAAAATCAAAATTGCAAAAAATACGCAAACATATTTGCATAAGGCAACGCGAGTGAAGATAGGACAAACACATAAAAATGGACAACAAAATCTTCTTTTGAAAAAATTTATTGAAATACCTATTAGTTTGTGTTCAAAAGCAAAACGCGTACCATTTATAGCGCATCGATCGAGGCCGACTAAGGAAGTCAGATATATTTTTTCCACGGAAAATGCAATTCTCTTAAAACCCGAATTTGGTCTTCCTCTATAACTTATCGTGGGCGCCCTGTACCATGCCCTGTGGAAGCAGTTGGGCTATCACATGCCATTTCACCAATCACGTCTGACCTTCCGTTTCAGTATAATAATAATAATAATAATAATAATAATAATAATAATAATAAATTCAGGAAATTCAGAGGTTAACCCTGCGTTAAGGACTCAAGCAGTTAAAGGCCTGGGTTTAAAGTGTGTTCAGAAAATATGGTTGACACTTAATATCTTCACCGAGAAAACATAGATCAAAATGAAATTTTCCCTGAATGTTAATCTTGATGTTTTCTTCTCCCTTAACGCAAAAGTTTGGTCATGTGACATGTCACGTGATCAAAATTTCAAAATTACGCAAATCGGCGATTTGGTAGCCAATTTTCTTTGTATAGTTAAATAAATTAGCTTTTCCGATTGAGGTTTAACACATTTAACCTTCTACGTTTGGAATGATTGTCCTCAAGTCTTTAAATTACAGTTATAAATAATTATAGGTTGAATTTTGGACTGAAAAATGACCTTTGTCCTCGTATTTTTTTTTAGAGATTAATGGACACTTATTCCAAACGTGAAGGGTTGGAGATATTTAATCTGCATCAGAAAATTGCATTTTTACTTGATGTTTTCTCTTAAACCCGTCACCAATTCGTCAAATATTTGGTATTTTAAGAAAAATGGCCACGTGACATGTCACGTGACCTATGCCAAAGCTTATTATACTTAAAAATGTTAAGGACAATAATATCTTTCTATGTGCCAAATTTCGTTTCAGTTCCATTCCGTTTGTAAAAGTTATTACGAATAAACCGTTTTTTCCTGGTCAAAGCGCTTGACCCAGGCCTTAAACTACTTGAGGATTCCCTAACATAACAATAAAAAAGAATGTGATTATAATTACAATAGGACTAAATATTAACGCGTGGATTTATGTATGGGAAATTTACAATAACTATCTAACTATGCATTGCTGTAGTTGATCACTCAAATTTCTGACTTTAGCCTGCAAAGTCATATTCAGAACCGATGTCACATCAATTAAAACGTTGTTGTTTCGATATCTGCAATGAATATCTGAATGGTCTCTGCAGCAGCTGTCAGTCGATCAGCAGCTTGTTCAATATCCTCCAAAGACAAGCTATTCGATCGTTTTGCTTCTTCAAATGATGCTATTGTTGAAAACAATAACTTGAAGTCATGAAAGAATAAAAACAGACCACATTCATTTATTTTTCTTGTAATAAGGGTTTCCAGGCATATTTCGTGTCAAAAGACACAAACAACGTTTCTGATGGTAGCCATCTTTGTTTGAGTTCGTTTGCAATGCATTAGTGGCCTTATTTCAAATGCAAAAGTTGACCATATAAAAAGTCGAGTTGACCATATAAAAAAGTCAAAAGTTTAGCATATAAGAAGTCAACAGTTGAGCGTATAAATAGTCGAGTCGACGCTATTAAAAGTCAATAGTTGACCATATAAAAAGTCGGGTTCACCATATAAAAAGTTGAGCACATAAAAAGTTGAGTTGAGCATAAAAAAAGTCGAGTTGACTATACAAAAGGTCAAATTGACCATAGAAATGTATAAACAATATTGGCTAGTTTGGCGCTCCATTTTAACTACGAAAAGCTTATTTTTTGTCCCACACAATCCCTTAAAAATTACTGTGTTCGGCGGCAAATCAAGGATCTAAGGTTGGCTAAATGACAAAGTAAACGTTTTTAGGTGTTGCGCGCGTGATATAAAACCAGCACGCACGAAATTTAAAAACTCAGACAATGAAAACTCAAATGTCTTTAATTACTAAAAGTATATTTTTATGCCTCACGAAACCCAACAAAAATATCCATTAGTTCAGTCGGTGGTCTTGGAAACTGAATCATCGAACAACCAAGAGTGAAGCGTGAGAGCCATAAGCCGCTCAAGAAACACATCACATAATGATAATATGTTGATTCAGTGAGTGTTAGACATTGTCTACAAATAAAGCGCGGGGATCATAAGCCGATCAAGAAGCACTGAACACCATTTTGCTCATTTAAAGTGCAGGAATATTCTGCTGTAATCGTTCTACTGTGTGAAAGCAAAAGGTACAATAAAAAAGCAAGCGAAAAGGGTGAGCGAGCGTTCTATCGAAACTGTTTTTTGTTGTTGTTGCTGTTACGCACATTATATGAAGTGGATTGGAGGGACGGTGGTAAACGCAATTTGTTGAATGTGAGCATGTGAGAAACCTGTTAATTTTATTACACACTTGCCGCGGGATACCGTTACATGCTAAATAGAATTGTTAATAATCATCAAGATACACTGCATTCAGTTTAAGCTTGCCAACGGTTGCTTTTAAGTCCATTTCATAAATTAAATATAAAATTGTTTTAAAAAAATCGGCCGTTTGGAACCTACGTTGTTCTGATAACGCGAGGGTATGCACTGTTACTTCTGTTCGTTTTGTTGAGTTTCTGGGACATTTCGCCAGGCTTGCTGTGTGCTTGCAAAACTTCGTCTGCGCGAACTTTCGGGGACATTTCGGCGATATTTCGCGAGAACAGTGCTTTTGCATAGTACTGCAAATGCGAAATGAATATATAAAAACGTTTTCAATCGACGTTTTGCGTAAACAAACCCCCTCTGTTCCAGGATTGTTTTCGTAGGTCGGCAAAATTATATTTCATGTACAGTAGAAGAGGGTGTCAATGGGGTTAACCGTCAACCGTCAAATGGCCAAAAAATTAACCGTCAACCGTCAAAAATGCAGTATTTTTACCGTCAACCGTCAAATACGCCAGCCAGTTTTAACCGTCAAACGTGCCAGCCATCCTTTGTTAAGAAATAAAATGGAGCCAATTTATGCTGTTTATAACGACAAGTTTAAATATTCACAAAACACATTTATCTGCAGGTCCTTTTACCCAACATTTACGGCTAAAGTCCGTCTGGAAACACTTCCGGTGCGGTAAAACGTTAGTCTTTTATTAATAAATAGTGACTTCCGTTCCTAAAGATCAACTTGATAAAGATCAAAGGTCATTTTACAGCATGTCCTCGCCACCGCTGCAATTTCAAACACGATGTCAAGCATTGTAAAGGCGGTTGTAAGCATTTATCGAAAAGGGGAGGAAAAGCCAATTGAGCGAAGCACGTGTTTCAGTCTCAGAAGATAATAGGAACAAAGGCTAGCCCACTTTCTCGGACTTAAAGAGCAAACCAGCAAATTTGGCCTAAGCTCATTTGATTTAAGACTATACCGACTGATAAAGGCAAACGGCAAGGCAGAGAATTACAGTATACTCACTCAGCAGCAGCTGGACTTGGAGTTGCCTCAAATTTTGGCCGGTGAAAGCGAGAGTGAGCTAAACGGTGAGTACGCCCATCTACGTCATCTAACTGTCCGGCTGTCACTTTTGTCAGTGAAGAGAACATTACCCAAGTCCTTACCAGCACCAGCCGTGAACCTTTCCAAGTCGATGAATTTGAAAGTGACTCGGACAGTGACTACGACGATGCAGAATCAGAACAGGTTGTAGAACACAGAAATTCCATTACAAGATCGGGAAGACAGATAAAAGCATCAGTGAGATTTGATCTCTGACGAGGTCCTTTCAGACCCTCATTCAAACACACCTCTTACTTTAAGAAAGATGTTAAGTGAATTTGTGATGAGCGTGGGACAAAGTATGGATCCCCTGCGAGTGCGGCAAAGCCTTCTTCGGGGAAGAGGATCAAAGAACACGACAGGGATACATATACGGTTCGCCCGTTCCCAGACCTCCGCCGTTCCTGAACCGCCGAGCTTCGTGATATAAATGGTGCTGCGTGTTCAGTCGACCTCATCGCCTGAAGAAATCGAAGAAGACTAGCAGTATGCAGTCGAAACGTCGCGATCTATATCCCAACCCCTCTCCCAAGTGACTTCATCGTGAGACTATTTTCCTTGACATTGATCTCTGTTGTGTTGGAAATTCTAAAGATAATGACGTGAGTGGACTCGGTTCGACTTTTTGAGTGACCACTTCGTGGGACAGGCGATTTCTGCGTCCATCACGAACAAAGGTGATGTAATTATGCTAATTAGGGTGGAAAACCCTTACTTTAATGCACAAATTATAGGACTAATTGGTTTATTCAAGTATAGGTGAAATTCTATTCTTTTATAAAACACTAAAGTCAAATTTACCGACTTAATTTCTAGTTATAACCGTCATTCTGAAAAATTAACCGTCAAGCGTCAAATGGCTTAAAATTTAACCGTCAACCGTCAAAACGACTTTTTTTTAACCGTCAACCGTCAAACATACCCCCCCATTGAGACCCTCGTAGAACCTCTCTAATACGGACAACAAATGGAGAAGCCAAGTATCCGTATTATAGAGGTTATGGATCGGACGTTATTTTGAAGGCTCCAGTATACACTTAACAACGCGCCAAACTCGTCTTTTATTTTATTATTTTTGTTTAAGGCACTTACATCTAAAGATAAAGAAATATGAGACAAATCACAAGAATTTGTTAATGTTTGGTGTAAAATGCATACAGCTTCTATTAAGCAACCAAAGGCTCCTGAGAGCCAACCCGTGAATAGGAAATGCTAACGCGTAACGCAATATTGCGGTAAGCTTATGTTTTTACACTGACAAGGTTCGATATTTTGTTTTTAAATTAAACGTAAGGATTTTTGACGAACGCAAAAAAAAAAAAAGAAAACATCACTTAAAGAATGTCCATGCGAAACAAAAATCGTCGAGAGCGTGGCTTGAACTCGCGCTTCCGGAATGCCATTCCACGCGCTAAGCCAGTAGTAATGTCAGGCACTCTGGCTCACTCAAGGCTAATTCAAGCAGTTTTTCTGACGCTCACCCAAAGCGGCAACCTGTGCGAGCCAGAGGCCTTAATCCTTAATTATCCCAGCAGTATCAATGCTTCTCCTAAGCCGCGGTGCCGAAGGTATTTCAGCAGAAATCCCTGGCGCCCATGAAAGTGCTCTAGAAGCCGTATGGTAATGTAACAAGTCCCGTTTCAACTTTATGCAAACACCTCTTGTCATAAACAAATCGGAAGTCTTTCTCTTGATATTGATTGACAACTTCTTTTGTTTTTGGATCCCTTGTGATATGCCTTTCATTGACCAGCGTTATTCTTTCTTTTTGTTTGTTGATGACTTGCTTCATTCCGGCCAAGTTCAAATATTGGCTGTTCTCATGATTCAATGTGAATCCTTTTACTTTGCATGTTATCTTACCTTTTGCTGTCACATAGCCATATGACTTTGGTCCACTACCACACCATTCCACAATCTTATCACCTCCAAGTTCATCCGTGAGTTCTCCAAGCATATCACCTGTTTCCACGGTGGCGCCTCCTGGCCGTTTCACAAACCATACACTATCCGTATCAAATCCTAACACTTGTTCACAAAGCGTATGCAACACATCATATAGCATCATGCTTGCATGGTTTGTTGTAAAGGCTGCCACAACGATATTTGTGCAATTTGCATTCTCCACAATCTGTCCTTTCAAATCATATGTCATTTGCACCATGTTTTCATTGATGAAATGAATAAACAGATTGTCTATTTTATCATCAAGAAGTATGTTATAGAATTCCTTTGGCTCGGTCACATATTTGTTTTGTTTCATATTGTTGCGTTGCCCAAACTTACCCCAGAGGCTGTTCAGACACGTTTTGGCAATGGTTCGTTTTCCTGCATTAAATTCAATATGTCCAAGGTCAATATTCAAGCGTTCTTTGACAATCTGCTTGAACTGGTCATCTGATTCATATTTGCAACCAGGTCCTGTTTTCAAGGCTGAGGTCTGAAGCGTTATCTTCGGAAACTCACATAACTTCACATAATCTTTGAAAAGATCTGTTCTTTCAGAGAAATGCCACACCTCATAAATTACATAACCTTTTTCAATTACATAACCTTTTTGCATTTCATTGAGGCACCATGTTCCAATGAAAGCTCTGTCTTCAACTGAATGATCACATTTTTGTTGTTTTGTTTCAGCGCATGTTCGACACAGTGGAAACAGCAGCTTTTTGGCATACCACACATGACTTTTTGTGGCAACACCGGGTGATAACGTCCGCGTGGTGGTAACACTTTGCACTTGATGAAACCAAACCAGTTCGGATCAAATACTTCTGGTGCCATGATTTTCACAGGATCTCCGCGTGGATATTTCTTGCCATACCGAACCGTTGGATAAAGGCTCACAAAATCAACATAACCACCTGATTCGTTTTCTTTGAAATCATATGTGAGTTTTGTGATATTTGTTCGTCCTCCAAAGAAGGCATCTCGCGGATCCAAAGGTTCAACGCAATCACGTTTCCAAGTCGATTTCAGGAACAGCTTGAATTCATTATTTTGTTGGAGTTCGCATTCTTTGACTTCAATCAGATTATATCCAGCTGCGCATGCTTGTATTTTGGCATTCTTCTCAATTGTCATCTTTCGAAGGGTTGCCATATCTATTTGATTCTTTGAATTGATTGTGGCGCCGTCGAAACACTTTTCGCAGCCATACCAAAAACAGCCTTGGAATTCAAACGCGGTTTGGGTTGCCTCGCAAAAACCATCGACGGCAATTCGCTGACCATCATCGATCATCTAACAATAACTTCTTTTCGCCACCATGCAAAGCATGTTGAATCTGCCAGCCATGCTTTTGTGTCAGGAAATCAAGCCAGGCAATGGACATTTGTGAGAACGTTTCTCTTTTTGCTTGTTTTTTTTTACAACCGCAATTGGTTTTTCAGCCAGATAATGATCTCGATAGATTACCATGCACACAGCGGCAATGGTGACATATTGCAATGGATCAATGTTTTCGAGTTCTATAAAGTCCTCGCGAAACTTCAGCATAGATCGCCGAAGAATATCAACGTCGGATCGACAGTATCCGATTAGCTTTTTTGGGAAATCAAAGACATAGTTTTCTTTGACACGTGCATCGTGCCATTCTTGAAATGCCTTTCGAGCCCAGCCTGGCATTTGATCAAAGCCATAATACTTTTTATTTGGGATTGGCCCAACAAAGGTGGCGTTTGATTTCTTTTTGATTTTCCTTTTTTTCTTCAATTCTTTCAAGCCAAATGTCTTTGGAAATGAAGCCAATGATCCCAAAACAAAGTTTAAACTGTCTATGAATTTCACGCGGAAGCTTTGGATCTTCATGGGCATTATTTTTGTGCCTGAATATATGCAATAAGGTTTCAAGCTGTTTTCCACACACCATTTCAGGATAAACGGCGAGTCATAACCCCTTACATTATGCGCCAGAAATGTATAACCCGCATGCTCGCCGTTAAACACAAACTGGCAGAATTCCTCAATGTTTCTGAATATCCATTCATTTCCGCCAAAGTCTTACACAATCGCAAGATTGACTTCACGCACACCTGTTTCTTGGGTGCATTCAAAGTCATACAACATATATGTTATATCAATCAAGAACACAGATTCGATTTGTCTTGCCCGAGCCATTGTGACAGCAATAGCCAATATAAACAAAGACCGATGGACAAAATCAGAAATCAAAAATGGTTTTAATCAATCACGAAAGCTGCAAGAAGATGAAGCGCGGAAACTTCATGAGGAAGCTGCCGTCCCGGAAAACGATTTTGGATCAACACTTGAAGATGTGAAAAGATTTGCTGCGCACTTGAAGGTTGAAATAAATATCATTGACGCGGACCAGTTTAACCAAATCATATATACTTCCGCAACAGAATTTGGTGGCAATCGGATTTATCTCTTGAAAAACCAAAATCATTTTGATGTGATAACCTCGATGCCGGCATTTCTTTGCAAAGATTATTATTGTCATACTTGCAAGAAAACCTATACCAACAGAGATAAGCACAAGTGTCCATCCAAATGCATTGCATGCTTCAAATATTTCCCAAACGGAAAATGCGCAGATGATGAAATCAACTGCACAGATTGTAACGGAACCTTCCTTGGTTATCAATGCTTCACTGAGCATAAAAGAAACCGCACAAACAAACCTGGCACAATTGACAGTGTGTGTCGACAAGTTGCTAAATGCTTGCAATGCAATAGAACAATCACAACAAGACTGGAGCAGCATATTTGCGGTTTCGCCAACTGCACCAACTGTTTGGAATATTGTGACTTGTCAAGGCATGCTTGTTTCATGAAACGAACAAAAGCCAAAGGAGGGCGTTGCACAGGATGCGCTGAAGGAAGGCAATGCTATTCCTGCAAAACATACACGGAAAATGAAGTTTTTCGAGAAACATTGTCTTTCGTGGCCTGCAAACGGCCGCGGCCTCCAGGAATTCTGGTGGATTGGACTTCAATGCTTATTTCATCCAGAGGCACCTCTTTGTATTCGATGGGTCGGAATTTTTCATAGATTTCCAGCATGGATACGGTTCCATCTGCCATTCTCAAGTATTTCGTGCTCAAAGGGCGATCAAGCTTGGCGTGATCCACAATCAAGCGGATTCGATCTCCATCTTGGAGGCCTCGTTCTTGGATTGTTTTGTTCAAGATTTCTTGAAAGATCTTCATTGGATTTATTTCAAGCACTTGATGATTGAGAATTATTTTGTATTGATCAAAGAAGGTTGTAAATTTTGCATTTGATCTTTCTCCAACCTTGATGATTTCATAAGGTGGTTGCTTAGGTTTTTCAACCGCCGCTGGCTTTCTTTGCAATTCATCCAGCTTCTTTTTGATGGCATGTCCTTTTGAGATTGACTCATTTCTTTGTTTCTTGTTGTTCTTCTTTTTGAAGCTTTTTCGTGAGCCTTTTGATTTGCTTTTGTGTGGCCTTTTGATCCACCAATTCAACAGGCGATGGAGCTTCAAAATTATTTTCTTCTCTTTTTGCTGGCGGGTTTGTTTCAGTTTCTGTTGATAACTTTGAGGCTTTTGTTCAACCATTTTAGTTTCTTTTTTAGGTTTTTGGGTTGACACAACAACAGTCTCCACAGCTGGCTTTGGGCTGACTTGGCTTGGTGCAGGTTTGTTTTGGGTGGCTATAAACTTCACAAGTTCAGCTTTGCGTAAGCCTGAATAACCTCTCAAACCCATTGTTTTGGCTTGAGCCTTTAAATCGGCTAAAGTTTGTTGTTTTTCTGGATTTTGCCAGTTAAACGTTTTATTAATGCAGCCCTGGTTGTGGCACCTGAGCGACCAGGGATCTTTCTTTCTTTTGCTATATTTTTTAGTTCAGCTACAGTCTTGCTCTCCATTTTTAGTACTTACACAAAAAAAAAAATTAAAAAAAAATAATATAATATAAAATGGAAACCACTGAAATCAAGATTACACCAATAAACAATACCGAGACTTTGCAAACACAAATATTTGATAGCCTGGCCAAAGCCGCTGATGCTTGCGGAATTAATCCGGCTTCATTGAGATATGCCATAAAATGTAATAAACCATCCCTGACCCGACAAAGTGATAAACAAGTATTCCTTGTGGAAGCCAGGATTGCTCCAAAGGAACCAATCATAATCAATCCACAAAAATTTGCAACAGTCAAGAAAGCCGCCATGGCTTTGGATGTGCCTGTTCAAACAATTCATAGTGCACTTCGAGCCACTAAGCCATATCTCACAAGAAGAGAAGGCTTGAAACATCTCATCAGAACCAGAAAGCCTACAGATCAGCAGAAAAAGGTTATGATTTGTTTGAAAGAGCCCATCACCCAAAGTGAACTTTGGTTTTATTCCCGCAATAGCATCGAAACATTTTTCAACATCCCCATCACCTCAATCCCTACAGAAACCACACGATTCTGGCTTGACGGCGAAAAAAACGACATAATCTATCCAGAACTTGTTTCGATTTCTAAAGATGAGTATCTGGATTGGCAAAAAGAATATAACAAAGAAATGAAATTTTTTTTTTATTTTTTTTATTTTTTGTGTTTGCAAATAAAATGAACTCACAAACAACAATCAAAGACCTGAAAACCAATTAAATTTCCTTGCTTGAACCAAACCTCAAAACCAAACCTGTAAGATATGGGCAGCCGATTTAGTTGAGATGGGAAAATTTTCAAAGTGGAATAAGGAGATTAAATATCTCTTGATGGTAATCGATGTTTTCTCAAAATATGGCTGGATTCGGCCCTTGAAAGACAAAAAAGGACTTTCAGTTGCTAAGGCTTTTAAATCAATATTTAACACGAAGCGACAACGAGAAATGATATGGAGCGACCGGGGCCGGGAATTTTTCAACGAAAATATGAGGATTCTCCTGAAAAAGCATGGCATAAATTTGTATTCTACTGAGAACGAAGAGAAAAGCTCGGTTGTCGAACGGTGTACAGAACGATGAAGCAAAAACTCTGGAAGATGTTTTCTGCTAACAATAGCACGATTTACTTTGACAAACTTGACAGGTTCAATCAATCAATCAAACTTTATTTAACGAGGGTGACACTTAATAGTTAAAAAAACTAACAAACTCGTGGCCCTCAAAAAGTTAGGTTAGTCGATGAATATAATCACACTTATCATTCTAGCATTAAAATGAACCCCGCGCAGGCGAGTCAACAGAAGAATCAAACAAAGTTTTTCGCTAATTTATATGGAGATACTAGAGCACTTTCATGGGCGCCAGGGATTTCTGCTGAAATACCTTGGGCACCGCGGCTTAGGAGAAGCATTGATACCGCTGGGGTAATTAAGGGTTAAGGCCTCTGGCTCACACAGGTTGCCGCTTTGGGTGAGCGTCAGAAAAACTGCTTGAATTAGCGTTGAGTGAGCCAGAGTGCCTGACATTACTACTTAAGCCGACGCCTAGGCCTCAAACCACTCGACTATCATGGAACACATACTCAGTTATGAATACATTTTATTATTTCAAGGTGGGTACGCATTAAAACGCGTGTCTCGGTTGAAAAATCATTTTACATCGATTTTAATGTTACATTAAAGACTCCAAATGCGAAACATCTTTAAGCTTGTTGTTTTTATTCGGTTACAACAAATTAGTTATTGTTATCGCCGAATTCACGTTGTTATTGTTACGAAACACACTCGTAACAAAGCATTACATCACTAAGTTCACATCTGATAGAAGGAGTGAGCGAGCGATCGAGCAAGTGAGTGAGTGAAACTGTCCACGTCAGCGATAACCCATTCATTACGCTTGCGTGTATTCACGGATAAAAAACTGGGACAATTGTTTAATTTTGGTCTCTTATCACCAAAAAAAAATTAAATACGATATGATATGATAATATTTATAGAAGGTGGTACAAGGTGGTTCATCTGGGTTTTTTTTGACGTCATGGTTTTTACATATTACTTTTTACTAAACATCTTGACCTTAACGTTTAAAACGACTATATGGCTCTTATAGCCTAGATGTAGGTCTTTAAGACTAAAAGTATGAAAAACATTCTTTGAGAGCGTTTTCGAATAAAATTGGGCTTAATATTTCCCATCAAAAATTTATAGATTGGCATTAATTTCGGTTAATTTGTCGATGACAGTGTTTTCCTGAATGGAAACAATATTTTCACTATATTTTATTCATGTGCCATAAAACTACATTCCTTGAAGGTTTCATCCTGTTTGCCTCACTACATTTCAGTATTATCAGCAGTTCAAAGTTGGGGCATTGTGTCGCCAAAAAAAAACAGCTGCGCCAATCCACTATAAGAACTGTCATCACTGCAATGTCCGTGAAAAATAGGTTAAGTGTGGAATATATGTGGAGATTTTGCAGGAATAAAATGAGATCAGTGTTCAGTTATAGAGAGGTGTCTGTATGAGAGAGGTATCCATGAGGAGAAGATCCACTGTTTTCAAATTATCTTCACTTGAATTTCTTTGTAGAAGCTTGGAAGAAGGGAAAATTCGCAACGTGAAAGCTAGATACACTTGCACAGTTTACCTGTGAGTAGCTTCACAAATATATACAATGTCTGCTTATTAAGCAGGTGTAAGCAGTTTGACGCAAGATAAATGTATTAACAATGAAATATATTAATGTGCCGATCAAAAGGCAGCGTGCGCAATCAGTGTTCGGCCTCCTTAATCCATGCATTTTTTTCTGTTTGTTTAGTGGTTTTGGGGAAGATAACTCTGAATACATCGACGTCTCGAACATACTTTATGCGCTCATAATGGACTGGGGCGAGCATGGATAAGAAGTAGACGTGTCTAACGGAGCTCCGACTGAGGTCGACGATTTTGAAGTTTTTTTGGATGATTTCAATGTCCACAAAGAGAAAAGATAGGTCTCCAAGCACGAAGACAACCAAAGAATCGCCAGACGAGAAGAAAAGTAAAGAAGAGGTAAAAGAGTTACAAAGCGATTCCGACGAGGTCTTCGAGGCGCTGGAAATGGCGGAAAGTTTGGGTAGCAAATTGGAAGTAATAATGCATAAGCTGAACAAACTCGACGTCATTGAAGCTAGAATTAACGAGGTGTTCACGACGCTTTCCAGTATTCAACAGTCGCTAATTTGCCTAGAAGAGGACGTTGAGAATTTAAAAACCAAGACCGGGAAACTGGATAACGTTGTTAAAGAACTTGAAGAGAGCGTAAGTTTTAATGACGAAGACATCAGCAACTTAAAACGTGACACAAAGGGTGCGGAAAAGGAACTAAACGATCTCAGGAAACAAATTCTTTATTTAGAAACATATTCCAGGAGGGAAAATGCGATATTTCATGGTATAGAGGAAATGGAAAATACGGACGATTCCCAGCAATTGCTTGAAGATACGAGGAAAGTTATGTATACCTTTATGGAAGAGCATCTTGACATCGAGAACCCTCAAGAAAAAATTGAATTCCAACGAATTCACCGTTTGGGGAAACCAAATCCAAGGAGAACTCGCCCAATAATTGCAAGATTCCTCAGGTATTCTGACAAAGAACTGGTTATGGACAAAGCCCGCAAGAAGTTAAAAGGAAAAGATTTCTACGTATCTGACGATATTCCAAAGCCTTTATACGAAGCAAGAAAGAATCAAATGAACAAATTCAAAGACGCAAAAAGTAAGGGATACTCTGCGTACTTCAACAAAGCCCACCCGGATAATTTATATGTAAATGGCAAATATATCGCCCCTGACACGCCAATTGATTAATTTTCCTTGATTTTCAGCGTTGATGTAATTTTCCTGAATTTTGTCTTTTCTTGCTCAAGCAAAGCGAATATTGCATATTTCTATCCCTTTTGTGGCATTGTACTTTTTTAATGCAACACTATTTTTGAGTTATAAATTGTATATTATATTATAACCACTGCCGACTACTTTTTCGGAGTGCTCTAAACAAAACATCCGACGGAAAGCAGGCATCGCTCAACTCGAGGTAATTTTTATGTTATTTGTTTTATGTATCTATGTTTATGTAAATGTGTGTGGTACTTTATGGATATATTGTGCAACAGCTTCAGGGTTTTGGCGCCGACACATGAGGGAATTATTCAACAAACTAAACAAAATTATTTATGGCTTTGACAATAGCATCGTTAAATGTCAGGGGACTAAGAGATGACATTAAAAGAAGAGAAGTGTTTAATTGGCTTCGAGCAAAAAAATATGCAATTTATATGCTGCAAGAAGTTCACTCAACTGACAACACTAATCACAAATGGTCGGCAGAATGGGGCTATCGAACTATTTTTAGTACCTACATGAGCAGCAAGGCAGGGGTAGGCATACTTTTCAACAACAACTTTAATTTGGCCTCACTTCAACTTTTAGATGGTTTCTATGAGGCCTCCGGCTTGAGGCTCAATGACAAAAAAACAGAAGCTCTTTGGATAGGAGCAAATTGTGGAAATCAAGAAATACTACTCACTGGGCGAAATCTTAAATGGCTAAAACACAAAGTTAAAACGTTAGGAGTTTGGCTCTCAGTTGATCCGGAAGCTACTGCAACCCTAAATTATAATGACAAACTAGATAAAGTACGGAACATTTTAAGCTGCTGGAAATATCGCAGGCTTACTATGATAGGTAAAATAGCAGTTCTAAAAACTACATAAAATAGGAATAAAAAATGATCCAAAATGTTCCTTTTGTGAAAAAGAACCAGATAAACTTGAACATCTTTTTTGGTCTTGTCCGAAAGTTGTTTCTTTTTGGAATTTTTTAATGGCGCGGTTAACTCTATCCCAAATTATTTCAGAAAATTATATAATGAGTACATCTCTTGCTTTGGGACTGATGCCGGATGCTTCAAAAAACCATCTACAATTAAATTTCTGCTTTCTGCTAGCAAGACACTACATCTGGATTTGTAAATGCAAAGAAACAGCACCTACAATCGAATGCTTCCTGCGATACCTTAAAACAATTTATGAAATCGAAGTCAAAGCGGGTGACACTCTCCCCAAAAAATGGAAACTCCTAGACACTCTTTGGTAAGAGATCCCCCCCCCCCTCCGTTCCCCTCCTTCCCCTCCTCCTGTAGCAATATCCTTCAGTAGAAGTTGGCGAAAATGCCCTGTAATGACTGGCACAATGTTTTAAAACCCCTTTTTTCACCATTGTTATTAACTGTGTAAATAAGTAATGTGAGTAGTCAGATGTGTAAGTATCGCTTGTAAATAATGTACTTAGTATAGCAAGTGATGTAAATACTGTTAGTATAATGATGTAATACGTGAATCAATGTAAGTAAGTTATGTAAAGTTTAATAAACGTTTTGTGTCAAAAAAAAAAAAAAAAAAAAAAAAAAAAAAGCTAGATACACTTGCACAGTTTACCTGTGAGTAGCTTCACAAATATATACAATGTCTGCTTATTAAGCAGGTGTAAGCAGTTTGACGCAAGATAAATGTATTAACAATGAAATATATTAATGTGCCGATCAAAAGGCAGCGTGCGCAATCAGTGTTCGGCCTCCTTAATCCATGCATTTTTTTCTGTTTGTTTAGTGGTTTTGGGGAAGATAACTCTGAATACATCGACGTCTCGAACATACTTTATGCGCTCATAATTTTAAGGAAAAACCTTGGAGCTGTTTTTAGTCAAGCTGGATTTGCCGATAACACTCTTGGTATAGACAAATTACGTCCATGTTCGTTGGGTACGTTTGTCAATTCCTCTGTCAGCGATCCCAGTGGGCATGGTTTTAAATGCTTTGAATGTCCTGCAGGTAAGTTCTGCTGTGATTGGAGCGTCACTAAAAAAACGTAATAGAGAGACGTGATCACGTCATCTATAGCGTATTATTCCAGAAACATGCGAATTAGTTTTGAATTCGCCAAACCTTGAGTGACCCATAGTTAAAAGTTTCATAAATTCGATTCATAGAGAATTGACTTTACATTGGGAAATGATCATTTAATATAGAACAATAGCAAGTCGGAAACAGTGTAGGAATAGAGTGGGAAATGATAAATTTTGACACCCCCCCATTCATATTTTGCATGCAGGTAGGTCTTGAGAGGTTTGTTCAAAAATGACAAATTTTCACGTTGATTGCCCTTGCAGTTTTTTATTTCGATTTTAGTTACAAAAACCCAAAGGCCGGAAACTACTGAAAAGAGTATGTCAGTAGACCTCCATCAATGCCTACTTTTTCAACAAGATTTGTATTAAGATCACTTCTCTGTAAGAATCGAGAAAAGTGGGAAATGAAACATTTTGTGCCCCCTCATATTTTACATGCAGGTAAGTCTTCATGGTGGATGTTCAAAATGTCCTTTGTTAAGGTCGTTTCTTCTCCAAGGGAAATCAATGTGAAAATCATTTTACGAAATGTTAACAAACAGACAGTTATAAAATAAGGCAATATGTACATTATTTTAGTTTTCAAGGTCAAGACGCATCATAACCAGTAGTAAAAAAATGGGATAGCTTAGGAACCAGGCTGAGTCAGGTAACCGAGCCTTTATGTTATCGTCCGTCCGGATTTTTAACAACCGTAACTAAGCTCCGGCATGGTTTCCAAATTATTACGTAATTATTTTATTTGTGCGCTAAATTTTTCTTAGACTTTCGATTATGGTTTATCGAGTCAAAAGAAGAAAAAACCAGCTGCGACTTTTGTGGACTTTTGTAAAATCAAAGGCTCCTAAGAGCCAACCCGTGAATTAGAAATGCTAACGCGTAACGCAATATTGCGTAAGCTTATGTTTTCACTCTGTCGCGGTTCAATATTTTTTAAAATTAAACGTTAGGATTTTTGACAAACGCAAAAAGAAAAATACAGTACATCACTTTCATAATGTTCAGTCCAAAGAAGAAAGAAAAAAAGAACGGCCCGAAAGAGATTCGAACCTGGGCCTTTCGGCTGTAAGTTCGCGCTTTACACCACTCGGCCACCGTGACAACTGTTTTGAAATGGGACAAATTTTATTACTGGTAGGTAGATAAGCATCAAAACGCGCGTCTCGGTTGAAAATTCCTTTTAGATGCGAAACATATTTAAGCTTATTGTTGTTTATATCCGTTAACACCAATTCAGTTATTGTTATCGCTGGATTCACGCTGTTCTTGTTACAAAACGCATTCGTAACAAAGCATTACGTCACTAAGTTTACAGCTGATGGAAGGAGCGAGTGAGCGAGTGAGTGACTCATTTGTATATCTGTCGCCGTTGCCGATAACCGGTTCATTACGCATGCGCGTATTCACGGGTTAAAATCGACGTCAGGAACTTTGAGACGATAAATAAGGACAAAATAGAACCAGGAAAGGTTACCATTATTCGAGCCAATAGAGTGCATCTAATCAGTAGTAAACTTTAAAAAATCAAGATCGCAGATAATTCAATAGGTAAATTTACCAGAGTTTATTTGGTCAAAGTTATTTCCTTGCAAGGAATATACAAATGGAAAGAAGCAGTCAGGCTACAGTTCATTTGTCAACATGGTGTCTGTTATCGGTTGAAGTTTAACACAGGCTAGAGTTCTTTTTGTTAATTTTGGCTGAAGTCGCACAAAAATTACCGGTTGTCATTTTTGACTCACTTGCCCGGATCCCAGCTAATCGAACCAGCTCGATTAACAGGGCCAGTCCGGGCTCATGTAATCGGTGATCTAGTGTCAATTTTTACAAAGACGGCTGTGTTATCATGGCATTCCAGGTTGTAATTCACAAACCGAAGTTGTTTTTTTTTCTGCCTTAAGACTCAGTCGGCTGTGTTATTTTTCATTTCAGTCATTTTTTTTTGTTACTAATTCAAATCTTTGCTACAGATTCGGCATTTCTCGCCGGTTTACATTCGTAAATGCAATTAAACACGACATAACCACATCGAAACCCAACCACATTTCTGACAACCTATCACACTCCGAACGGCAAACTTTACTCAAACTTACAACGAGACGAGACATAATTGAACCTGCTGACAAAGGCTCTGGTACTGTCGTTATGGACAGATCATGGTATATTGACGAATGTAACTGACAACTTAACGACTCTAAATTTTACAAAAAAACAAGACGAAGACATAACTGACAAAATTCAACAACGAGTAACTGTTTAAGTTCAACGCATGTTAAACGACGGCTACATTAATACTAAAACTAAATAGTACCTCATACAGACTAACCCAAACGCCGGACGTTTTTACATTCTTCCTAAAATACATAAACCTGGTAACCCTGGACGCCCCATAGTTTCTTCTAACGATTATCCCACGGAACGCATTTCACAATTCGTTGATCATCACATTAACCCTTTAGTTTCTAATTTAACTTCATATATCAGGGACACAACGGACTTTCTTAACAAGCTTACTAAACTTGGTCAGTTACCTAACAATACCATACTATACACTAACATCCCAGATAATATAGGAACTGATGCTTTCTGACGCATCTTTTAGACCTCATACTTGGTGGAGATATATCGATGATATTTTCATGATCTGGAACGAAGGCCTAGATCGGGAGTATATATATTCGCAAATTATGCAATTAAGTACTTCTATATAACGAAATTTTTTATGCGAGTAAGTTCTTCTGTATAAAAATGAAATAAATAATAAAATTAATTCACATACATAACGAAATTTAAGCGACAAAACACTCGCATATCGTATCGTTATGTATATAAACACTTTATACATAACGAAATTTAAGCGACAAAACACTCGCATATCGTTTCGTTATGTATATAAACACTTTATACATAACGAAATTTAAGCGACAAAACACTCGTATATCGTTTCGTTATGTATTTAACCACTTTATACATAACGGAATTTAAGCGACAAAACACTCGCATATCGTTTCGTTATGTATTTAAGCACTTTATACATAACGGAATTTAAGCGATAAAACACTCGCATATCGTTTCGTTATGTATATAAACACTTTATACATAACGAAATTTAAGCGACAAAACACTCGCATATCGTTTCGTTATGTATTTAACCACTTTATACATAACGAAATTTAAGCGACAAAACACTCGCATATCGTTTCGTCATGTATGTAAACACTTCATACATAACGGAATGTAAGCGACAAAACACTCGCATATCGTTTCGTTATGTATATAAACACTTCATACATAACGGAATTTAAGCGACAAGACACTCGCATATCGTTTCGTTATGTATTTAACCACTTTATACATAACGGAATTTAAGCGACAAAACACTCGCATATCGTTTCGTTATGTATTTATCCACTTTATACATAACGAAATTTAAGCGACAAAACACTCGCATATCGTTTCGTTATGTATTTAACCACTTTATACATAACGGAATTTAAGCGACAGAACACTCGCATATCGTTTCGTTATGCATATAAACACTTCATACATAACGGAATGTAAGCGACAAAACACTCGCATTTCGTTTCGTTATGCATATAAACAGTTTATACATAACGAAATTTAAGCGACAAAACTGAGAGAAATTGTGGGAACAGTTAGGAATATTTTTGGGGATCAAGGGAACATGGAACAGAATTTCAGGGAACAGGGGAACTTGATAAAAGTGAATTTCCGGGAACATCTTAACCTATTTTTGAGGGACAAGGGAACAACTTCAAATTGTTATAGGGAACAAGGGAACATGCACTCCCCCCCCCCCCCCCCCCCCCCCCCCTGGGAGGCTCTCTACACTCGCATATCGTTTCGTTATGTATATAAACACTTTATACATAACGAAATTTAAGCGACAAAACACTCGCATATCATTTCGTTATGTATTTAACCACTTTATACATAACGGAATGTAAGCGACAAAACTGACTAGCATATCGTTTCGTTATGTATATAAACACTTCATACATAACGGAATTTAGGCGACAAGACACTCGCATATCGTTTCGTTATGTATTTAACCACTTTATACATAACGGAATCTAAGCGAAAGAACACTCGCATATCGTTTCGTTATGTATATAAACACTTCATACATAACGGAATGTAAGCGACAAAACACTCGCATATCGTTTGGTTATGCATATAAACACTTCATACATAACGGAATGTAAGCGACAAAACACTCGCATATCGTTTCGTTATGTATATAAACACATCATACATAACGAAATTTAAGCGACAAAACACTCGCATATCGTTTCGTCATGTATGTAAACACTTCATACATAACGGAATGTAAGCGACAAAACACTCGCATATCGTTTCCTTATGTATATAAACACTTTAAACATAACGAAATTTAAGCGACAAAACACTCGCATATCATTTCGTTATGTATTTAACCACTTTATACATAACGGAATGTAAGCGACAAAACACTAGCATATCGTTTCGTTATGTATATAAACACTTCATACATAACGGAATTTAAGCGACAAGACACGCGCATATCGTTTCGTTATGTATTTAACCACTTTATACATAACGGAATCTAAGCGAAAGAACACTCGCATATCGTTTCGTTATGTATATAAACACTTTATACATAACGAAATTTAAGCGACAAAACACTCGCATATCGTTTCGTTATGTATATAAACACTTCATTCATAACGGAATGTAAGTGACAAAACACTCGCATATCGTTTCGTTATGTATATAAACACATCATACATAACGGAGTGTAAGCGACAAAACACTCGCATATCGTTTCGTTATGTATATAAACACATCATACATAACGAAATTTAAGCGACAAAACACTCGCATATCGTTTCGTTATGTATATAAACACTTCATACATAACGGAGTGTAAGCGACAAAACACTCGCATATCGTTTCGTTATGTATATAAACACTTCATACATAACGGAATGTAAGCGACAAAACACTCGCATATCGCCCGTTTCGCATTTCTTCCAAGCGATAAGCAAGGTTTTATGGAAGTCTCACATCTATGCTGCCTAAATTAATTTTCACAATCGACCGTGTGCTCAACTCACATACCTCGATTCTTCGTAAGATTGATTTCGTATTTATGGTCCTTGATTATTACACATTCCTCCATTGTTGTTTTATTTTTAACAAGGCCAGGGTTTGAGCAATGATTTGTTGAGTGGGGGCCAATTTGTCCCTTCAGCAAAGGTTTTGGGATGCAATTTTCATTTTAGAGTGTCAAAAACTGTAAAGCCAATGACAACTACCATTTTGAATTTTCCCTGAGACACAATCTGTTATCAAAAATGACAAACATAATTCAGTTTGCAATGCATAATAGGGCGATTTCAAATCGCATGGCTTTTAGTTTTCGAATTTTTTTTAATTTTACAGTGAAATCAACGGTACAAACAGCATAAATTGTTTTCTTTACATTTTTTGGATCAAAGGCTTTCTTGTATCTTTTTTATAGGCCATTTTCTGAACAGAGATTGTCCCCTTGGTCGTTTATCCAAGGGACAATGTAAATTGCAGTGCAGCATTCGCGGCTCAAACCCTGCAAGGCAAAAATATAAGAAACGTTTCATTTGTTTGAAAACCCCTTCATGTACTCTAAAGGAGAGCTGTCAAGTTGAAATTCGCTCGGTGATTGGCGTGGGCGAGCGTGGGTAAATATGAGGTCAGCTAAGGAATGTTTGGTCCTTGTATACTAGCACAGAAGCAAAAAAAAAAAAAAAAAATAGCCACAATATAATCGCTTAAATTTCGTTACGTATGTAGTTGTCATATGCATAACGAAACACTTGTATGCGAGTGTTTTGTCGCTTAAATTCCGTTATGTATAAAGAGTTGATATACATAACGAAACGGTATGCGAGTGTTTTGTCGCTTAAATTTCGTTACGTATAGTGTTTATATACATAAGGAAACGATATGCGAGTGTTTTATCGCTTAAATTCCGTTATGTATAAAGTGGTTAAATACATAACGAAACGATATGCGAGTGTTTTGTCGCTTAAATTTCGTTATGTATAAAGTGCTTAAATACATAACGAAACGATATGCGAGTGTTTTATCGCTTAAATTCCGTTATGTATAAAGTGCTTAAATACATAACGAAACGATATGCGAGTGTTTTGTCGCTTAAATTTCGTTATGTATAAAGTGTCTATATACATAACGAAACGATATGCGAGTGTTTTGTCGCTTAAATTCCGTTATGTATAAAGTGGTTAAATACATAACGAAACGATATGCGAGTGTTTTGTCGCTTAAATTTCGTTATGTATAAAGTGGTTAAATACATAACGAAACGATATGCGAGTGTTTTATCGCTTAAATTCCGTTATGTATAAAGTGCTTAAATACATAACGAAACGATATGCGAGTGTTTTGTCGCTTAAATTTCGTTATGTATAAAGTGTCTATATACATAACGAAACGATATGCGAGTGTTTTGTCGCTTAAATTCCGTTATGTATAAAGTGGTTAAATACATAACGAAACGATATGCGAGTGTTTTGTCGCTTAAATTTCGTTATGTATAAAGTGGTTAAATACATAACGAAACGATATGCGAGTGTTTTATCGCTTAAATTCCGTTATGTATAAAGTGCTTAAATACATAACGAAACGATATGCGAGTGTTTTGTCGCTTAAATTTCGTTATGTATAAAGTGTCTATATACATAACGAAACGATATGCGAGTGTTTTGTCGCTTAAATTCCGTTATGTATAAAGTGCTTAAATACATAACGAAACGATATGCGAGTGTTTTGTCGCTTAAATTTCGTTATGTATAAAGTGTCTATATACATAACGAAACGATATGCGAGTGTTTTATCGCTTAAATTCCGTTATGTATAAAGTGCTTAAATACATAACGAAACGATATGCGAGTGTTTTGTCGCTTAAATTTCGTTATGTATAAGTGTTTATATACATAACGAAACGATATGCGAGTGTTTTATCGCTTAAATTCCGTTATGTATAAAGTGCTTAAATACATAACGAAACGATATGCGAGTGTTTTGTCGCTTAAATTTCGTTATGTATAAAGTGTTTATATACATAACGAAACGATATGCGAGTGTTTTGTCGCTTAAATTTCGTTATGTATAAAGCGTTTATATACATAAGGAAACGATATGCGAGTGTTTTGTGGCTTAAATTTCGTTATGTATAAAGTGCTTATATACATAACGAAAAGATATGCGAGTGTTTTTGTCGCTTAAATTTCGTTATGCATATGTAGTTGTTCAGACGATCTTGCTTCACGGTGCTTCTTAGGTACCCGGGGGTGGGGGGGGGGGAAGGATCCCATATAAAAATGACGGGGGTGCTCATCGTACCTTATATGGGTCAAAATATGTAGATTGGTACCGCTTAGGGTACTAAAATCTAAAATGACCACCGTTAGAATTATCGCGGTACCTATTAGGGTATGAGCCGAAAAAATATGACAGAATATGACATGTGTTGTTCTAGAATTGGTACCTCTTAGGGGTAAAAATTCATTCTAGCCACGCCCATTTAACGAGATTCTGGTGCCTTTTAGGTTGTTCGAAAATTTCCGACGAGCACCTCCGTCATTTTTATACGGGGTTGCCCCCCCCCCCGGCCTTAGGTAGTTCTTGAGTAAAAAGGAGGGCAGAAAATGTACGCTCTGAAGTTGCCGATGCCACAAGTATCTCCTTGTAGCGTATTGGTGACAGGAGTTTTGTTGAAAGCTACGCACATGGCTCTTATGTTTGTAACCTGACGTAGTTCGGGCAGGGCTAGCGATATGTTTTTTTGACAGCGAACCACCACCCCCCCTCCCCCCCCCCCCCCCCGCCTAAGTGTTCGCTTAGGAGGCCGGAAGTCTCCCTGCCGCATGCTCCCCTGCTCTGTCATGTGTTTCGTTATGTATGAAGTGTTGATATACATAACGAAACGATATGCGAGTGTTTTGTCGCTTAAATTTTGTTATGTATAAAGTGTCTATATACATAACGAAACGATATGCGAGTGTTTTGTCGCTTAAATTTCGTTATGTATAAAGTGTCTATATACATAACGAAACGATATGCGAGTGTTTTATCGCTTAAATTCCGTTATGTATAAAGTGCTTAAATACATAACGAAACGATATGCGAGTGTTTTGTCGCTTAAATTCCGTTATGTATAAAGTGCTTAAATACATAACGAAACGATATGCGAGTGTTTTGTCGCTTAAATTTCGTTATGTATAAAGTGTCTATATACATAACGAAACGATATGCGAGTGTTTTATCGCTTAAATTCCGTTATGTATAAAGTGCTTAAATACATAACGAAACGATATGCGAGTGTTTTGTCGCTTAAATTCCGTTATGTATAAAGTGCTTAAATACATAACGAAACGATATGCGAGTGTTTTGTCGCTTAAATTTCGTTATGTATAAAGTGTCTATATACATAACGAAACGATATGCGAGTGTTTTATCGCTTAAATTCCGTTATGTATAAAGTGCTTAAATACATAACGAAACGATATGCGAGTGTTTTGTCGCTTAAATTTCGTTATGTATAAAGTGTTTATATACATAACGAAACGATATGCGAGTGTTTTGTCGCTTACATTCCGTTATGTATAAAGTGTTTATATACATAACGAAACGATATGCGAGTGTTTTATCGCTTAAATTCCGTTATGTATAAAGTGCTTATAATAAATACATAACGAAACGATATGCGAGTGTTTTATCGCTTAAATTCCGTTATGTATAAAGTGCTTAAATACATAACGAAACGATATGCGAGTGTTTTGTCGCTTAAATTTCGTTATGTATAAAGTGTTTATATACATAACGAAACGATATGCGAGTGTTTTGTCGCTTACATTCCGTTATGTATAAAGTGTTTATATACATAACGAAACGATATGCGAGTGTTTTATCGCTTAAATTTCGTTATGTATAAAGTGCTTAATATACAGACGAAACTGTTCGCATAAAAAATTTCGTTATACAGAAGAATTTAGTTGCATATTATGCCAATGTAATTACCGCCCCTAGATCATCTGAAAATATTTATTGATTATCTCATCAACATTCGTCCCACTATTAAATTCACTAGCTCTCATTCATTAACTCATGTTCCTTTTCTGGACGTCACCGTTTCATTTAATAATGGCATAACTGAAACAGACTTACATACTAAACCCACTGACAAACACCAACACCTCCTGTATTCATCTTGCCATCCTTTACATACTAAAAAAGCCATTCCTTTTAGCTTAGCTCTCCGCCTTCGCCGCATTTGTTCCACCGACAGTAATTTTAAACTTCGTACTAATGAATTAACAACTTATCTCCTTAACCGCGGTTACGATCACGCCTCCCTTAACGTGTCTATGAAATGTAATTTATTTTTTTGATATATCGAAAGTTTCACCTTTTTAGACATTGGAATAAAAGGTTTAAAGTGTTAGAGACGATGCAAAACGCTTTTTTATGGTCTCAAAGTTAGGTTGTTGTCGCTAAAAAATGGCTCCAATTTGTGCGCGGCCAAAGCCAGTGTCATATTACACTGTGACGTAAATAGTTGTACAAATTGCTGCGGGAATCATAGCGAACAATTAGAGAGCTGACAAGAGACGTCGCTAGAGGTGGACAATATTATGTGGCGAGCGGCCTCAAACTTACGAGATATTAGAATTCTTCGATTACAGAGTGTAACAAAGCTTTATTTTCCTCCAGAGGAAACTAGGCCGGCGAAATACACGAAATTTGTTCGCTGACATCGGATGCTGATGGATGCTGTTTTCATTGAAAGCGCTTATTGTTAAAATTAAAAAATATATATTTTGCAAAAAAAAAAAAACATTCCGGCCGGCGAGGCCGTTCAATCAAGCATACTTTTCCAATCCATATCCTGTTTAGAAGTTCCTTCAAGCCTCAGCTCGACTGGATAGCCGTCGAAGTCAATGAGGCCTACTGACTCGATCGGCACAGTCTGACTGGCGAGTAATATAAATGTTTATACGGTATTCCGAATTATAAAATTCAACGTGAAGCGACGCAAGTGTTCACTAGCAGGCTTCTATTCTACGGAACATCTATCAAAACTGGCTAAATTGCAGAATACCCCGCAACTGAAGCTGTTTCGCGTAGCCATCACATAATGGCTACGCGCAGCCTGGCTACGCCGTCAGAGCAGGCACTGTGAATGAAAGTAGCCTACAGGTTACAAGGACTGGAGTCGAATGATTTCTAATGGCTACGCGTCTACGCGTCTACGCGTCTACGCGTTGCTATTCTCTCAGCAATATATGAAGGATACATATGCTACACATTTGAAGGACTGGAGACATGATTTTCTCGTGGCTACGCGTTCTTTATTTTTTCAGCAATATATGGAGCATAGATTAATGCTCGTTCTATACATGACTGCAATAAGAACAACAACAAAAACAACATGCTGCTGTGTACAGCAACATTCTGCTGTGTACAAAATGAAAAATTTAAAGAAACAAAAATACGTTATGTTTATACGTCGTTCGAAAAGATTTCTTCCTGTATAAAAGGCTAAACCTAAGCACAAGTCATCTACCTTACCTGCGATCAGGCGTTCTTTTTTTCCGCGCTCTTCCCCAACTTTCGCGCTTTGGCGCTCTCGCGCTCCGAAAAAAAAAAGCGTCTGATCTCAGGTTATCATCAATCGGAAAACGGAGGGTGACTACAATTTCGACTCCGCTCGGTTGGAAAATTATCCCTCGTAAATTTGCTTGATATCTGCAAGAAAAACTTCAAACAGATCATCGTCTTTAAGTTTGTGCGCATACCACGAAAGAAATTCGGCCAAATAACCGGAATACATAAATTTTCGAACACCAAAGATAGGCAAACTTGCCTTTACATGTCTCCACTGTCCTTCTAGTTTGTTATTGTGTTTTCCGTTCTTATTTACAAATTCCTTGGAAAGGTTTACGGTTTCATGAGTGTAGCCATACTTGTCCAGGTTTACCTAGGTTTTCCAGCAGTCTGAAATAATCAATGTTCCTGGCTCAATCCATTCTTTTATTATGGGGAGAAGAATCGATTTAACTCAACGTGTAACAGTTTCCTTGCAAGTCTTCAATCATATTGCCGCAGCAATATGCTGCTACAAAGGCAAAAACCAGACGTCCCTGCCTGAGAAGTTACTATGAATACAGCTGAAGCGGCCATAACTTTCATCGAGTATGCAGAAAGTCAAAAGCAGATCGTCGCAGAGGTAAATAAATTTTGTAGTTCTCAAATTAATATCTTCTGTTTGATCTAGGATTACGGTTAGGTCTAGGGTTGAGCTTACGGTTAGGGTTAGGTCTAGGATTAGGGTTAGGGTTAGCGTAAGGGTTAGGGGTTAGGGTTTAGGGTTAGTGCGTTAAGTTAGTAGTAACACGCTAAAACCATTAGGGAAGATCGATTTTCGTTTAACCTTCAAGAACGGTTTTCCAGATTGTTCACGATTTGTTTCATCTGCCAGTAGTTGAAAATATAACAAACTTTGCCCGTTTTCTCGCTAAAAATATCGCATATATAGGAAAAAGCTTTTCGAATGATATACCGGAATGCTGATAAGCAAGTGTCATCAAAGAGAGACTAAAATGAAAAATAGTGCGCAACTTGTTGAATAAATAAAGTGCTTATTTGTGTTATGCCGAGTTCTCCAAAGCATTGCGAGACATTTAAATAAAGTTGTCAGGAGTTGGGGGGATGGGTATTCTACGTCTTCTACAATCATTCCCGAAAATCGTTCTGAACATGGTAATATTTTTGCATAGGTTTTTTTAAAATTTAATTTCCGATTCGGTCAACGAGGAGCAAACTCAACCCATGTAATATGTAATCCAAAACGCATTTCTGATCTTTCGAGTCCCAGTCGTATCATTGAGAGGTTTTTCCCAGAATGCTTTTCGCAAACTCAGGAAGATCAGTGGTATTGAATTTGAGGGAGCAGTTACATCTCTGACGCCTGACTTTGGAACTGTTGCCGGTACTCGTCTCCCCCGCCAATTTAAAAAATGGTTTGTTTATTAAGAAGAAATCAGAGCTTATCATTGACTGGCAATCCGCCATTTGCACATTTGATCGCTATTCAGAGCGTTTTAATTGTCCGCTGCATTATTCAATCACCACCGGTATGAAAGCTATGTTAGTGTCCCAGGGACATCTTGCTGAAGACTATTTTGCGTAGAGACTGAGGTTTAAAGAAATAACGGCTCAATATTAGGGATAAGAGGAAGCCGTGACTAACTAAAAGAAATAAAAATTAAAATTTAACGAATACACACATTGTCAGTTTTATTTTTTGCTGCCAAGAAGAAAAAGTCAACAGAACTTCCACAACTATGAATAAATTATGACGGCCTAGACACGTAGACGCGTAGCCACTTTTCCACAGATCTTCCACAACTATGAATAAATTGGGACGGTGTAGACGCGTAGACGCGTAGACGCGTAGCCACTTTTCCACAGAATTTCCACAACTATGAATACATTGGGACGGTGTAGACGCGTAGACGCGTAGCTACTTTTCCACAGAACTTCCACAACTGTGAATAAATTGGGACGGCATAGACGCGTAGACGCGTAGCTACTTTTCCACTGAACGTTCACAACTTTGAATTAACTTTGACGGTGTAGACACGTAGACGCGTAGCCACTTTTCCACTGAACTTCCACAACTATGAATAAATTGGGACGGTGTAGACGCGTAGACGCGTAGCCTGCTGCACGGTGTAGCTAGAGATGCGGGGTATTCTGCAATCGCTCCTCAAAACTATATCTACAAATACGTAAGACTATTCGTAAACCCTAAAACACAATACTTTGAACTCAATTACAAGCCGCCAAGCGGTTAAAATTTCCAAAAACGTTCAATCGCTGGCAAGATACTGAACTAAGGAAGCTTAATTTTTACCCATATACTAGAGTTCAAACATTTTGAATAAATAAATACGCTATCAAGGCGCCTTCACGCTAAAAATGCACCATTCACAATTTGCATTCAATTCAGCGAGCCGCCTGAACAACACCACCTCGGATATGTATAACATATCAGTATAATTTAGAAACTTTCAACTAGCAAGCCGCTAAGTAGCTAAGACATATATCCTTCACATTGAAAACACAACTTTAAGGAGAGGAGCGAACTGCCAAGCCGATAAAATAAGCTCATACATGTAACCTCCACGTGCGACCAATAAACTTCACAGAAGACCGGCCGAGTCACTAATATCATGTAATATACATTGTTTGTATCACAAATATATCGTTTGCGTTCGATAAACGCTAGTCACCGAGCCACTAAAAAGAAATAACAATAAAGCCTCTGCGTTCAACTCAACTGGCGAACCAATGAGACGCTGTGCTACTAAAATGTATACCCTTCACGTTCAATAATCTAATCAAAGTCCGTCTTCTTCATCAGTTCATGTTCACTTCCTTCGCTCAAGCGGTATAATCGGTTCGCCTCGCTACGGCAAAACTACAGTGGATACGATCATTTCATTTGATCAAGAGTAATCCGAAACTGATCCTCTTCACCTTCAGTGGACTGTAAAGAAACATGTTAGGCGCTATCTGACATTTGTACAGCCAAAAACGTTGTCAAAGTCACCATCACGCTAAAGGATTCCAAGGGAATTATAGCGTAAACAAACCAATTTACGTCATCACTCACTGCCACTCGCCCCAGGCTATCCAACAATTTGAGCCACATCTCAACCGAAGTGACGCATCTTCGAGCGGCTAAAAAAACGATTTTCCTTCTTTTCCTCGGGAAATGATTATTATTTTCGTTCATTGGACATAATAAACTACTGAAAAACGAAGAAAAAGATACATTTCATAGGCACTTAACCAACAATTCCAACGTACCGCTAATATTTCCCGTCACGACGCTTTACAAACCAAACACCACGATTCCACCCAGTCCAGTCACAACATACCTATTGTTATTACATTTAACCCAGCACTTCCTCACATTTCTAATATCATACGTAAACACTTCAACATCTTAATTTCCTCTGACCGCTGCAAATCTTCAAATATCCACCTTTAGTTGCTTATAGACGCAGCTCTAACCTTCGTGACCTTCTAGTTAAATCACAACTTCCTAAAAATACATCTAATGAATCTAATCTTCCGCTTGGCTCTTTTCGCTGTGGACAAGATTGTGCTACTTGTCCTTACATTAGGGACCATTCATTATTTATGCCACGGGGTTGGCTGGCAAGAATTGGGTGGGGGGGGGGGGGGGGGGGCTCTACAAATTCAGGACAGTCAGCGGGGGTCATCAGGAAATCTGCATACAAAGAGCTATCTTATTTTTTATTTTTGTTTTATTTTCAAACAAATGCGTTCAGTGATCAGCTCTCGGCACTGATGGTACATGGTTGCAAGCCTCTGAAAGGCTAACAGTTTATGCATCGCAGTTCAAAGCTAATACTAAAAACAGTCACGGTATCGAGAAAATGATGTCCCAATATTACGTCCAGAACGAGTTTGGCGATGTAACTGTACAACTGGTACCAGGTCTTCCTCACTGGTTTCGCTCTCTGAGGACTCCGCACTACTGTAATATGCAACAACAAGGTCATCCTCGCTGTCACGTTCTTAGTCAGAATCACTAGACTCATCGTCTCATATCCTCACTTCTGTGTCTTGCCTAGAGATGTGTGCGTCGATTTCTTCACCTTGTTTGTTAGAAGCATGAGCAATGATCCGTCGGATTTTATCATTCTTCTTGGTGAAAGTTTAAAATAAATTAAATACTTTCCTATAGCTCTTGGACTTTAAGCTGCTGGATTTCACCGGTGCCACATAGTGTCCCAGTTATATTCCTCGAACCGTTTTTGTCGTCTCTGTTGCCGTTTCTCTAATCTATCCTTTGCACAAAGGTTCTTTGTCCTTTCAAGTGTAGTGAGATGAAGCAGGTGATATTTAACTGATTCCTTTTCCACGATAAATTTGTTCTTAGAAAACGATAATATTACTTCTTCATCAATTCTTCATCTTTTAAGTCCCGTTGTCAAACAGTTTTTTGATGTTATGTCGAGGCTGCCAGTCATCAGGAGAGCGTGAATCATCACCTTCACCCCTGCAAGACTCAAACACATCTTTGTAGTGATAGTCCAGCAATTTGGTCGCATCTGGAACTGGCCGTAGGATGCAACTCATCGGGGGACTAATCCATCCGCCTGACTTGCATTCTGGACAGGGTTACCCATCGGGGGAAGTCTTAGAGCAGTCACCTTTCAGAAATTCCATGTAGAGCTCTCCTCGCTGGTAGTGCGCTTCATGGAAATCAATAATTTTTTGGATGTATGATGAACCTGGTTCATCTTTTTTTTGCTTAACGCTCTTTGACGAATACTCTTTCAAGAGTTCTTGATTGAAAAACAAACCGTCGTCTGGATTTTCTGAAACAAGACACTTGATGTATTCCGAATGGACTGGCGCCACTGAACAGTACAATTATTATAAAGGTACATTAGAAGAGGTAAGGCAATTAGTACAAGATGTGAATGACAAGTTTGTCAGCTTTCGACTGCCAAAAATAGGCTAGGCCAAATCTTTAAAGGAGTGCGTAAGAAAAAAACAAAATCCAGAAAAGTGAAGAAGAATAGAAGGAAGGCTAAAAGAAGAAAGGAAGAGCGACTACGCAAGACTCAAGCAGAATTGAAATGAAAGATCATCAAGCAAGATTCCAAGGAGGGAGATGATCAGTGCATTACAAAAGAAATGTTGCAGTTAAAGGAATTAGATAAGTTAAGACAACACAGGCATAAGACTGCATTAACCAACCTGCTTCAGACTGAAAATTGGCACAAGGATGCAAGGAAGTGTATACAATTAAATTTAACAGAGTGGGCTTTAAAAATGGGAACAAAGGAAAAAAGGAGAAGATGAAGGAGAGGGAGCAGAGGGAGGAGAGGGAGCAGAGTATATCCCTGAAGATGAAAAGGATTTAATCTGGTGATACGGACTTACAAACACTTAATATTATAATTCAACACATTGATACACTGCCCAAATATGGTAAAAAAGTTATCGATATGCGTTATGTCTACATGACGTATAACCAGCGATGGCGGTAAATTTCGCATTTTGAAGGAAAGTAAAAATGACAGCTGCTGCCTGCAATTTAGTGTTTTTTGGCGAAAAAGTGCGTGAACTATTAGTTAAAAAAGGGAAAAGAAAGAAAAAAAGAGAAGAAAAGAAAAGAGAAAAATACTGTTCACATGATTGGACAAAAAAGGCGCGAAATTTTCGCGTTGTCGCGGTCGCAGTGTTTCTTGGCGTAGCTGAATGAAAACTGGTTCAAAGTTTAACCGCTCGACAAGAAGTAAATGAAGGAGCACAATTTTCGTGAAATTCCTTTGGTAATCACCTCTGGAATATGATATAGACTTGATGTTTCCTCAGAAAAGTTTCTGATCTCGTCATTACGGCTGTGGGAGCTAAAAAGCGAGCATTCCGAGTTTGTAAACAACATTGATCGACTCAGCTCGTGCTTCGATGTTTGAAAATTTGGTGCTTATGGAAGGGACTAAAAAGCCAAATCAACTACAGGTACGATGTTTTAACCGTTTCTTGTATCCTTTAGCTGTGAATTTTTGTAAGCTTACTGTCCACGCTGCAGTTCTTTTTGACTTTTCGCCGCTATGTTTAGGTTCGTAGCCGTGTGTTTGTTCAATTTGTTTTGATTCTGAATTGAACTTTTTAAGATACGAAACACTTGTAACTAAGACATTCTATGCCATTTTACTGTGTTTTAATTCTTGTAGTCACTACTCTGTCCCGTTCTTTGAGTAGACGAAAGCTCTTCATATGAAACTGTCCGGCAACTGATTGTGTACGCTAAATTAATTTTAGCTTGGCAGAAGTTTCGGCATTCATTGCTTGTTGTTTAAGAAATGGTGCGAGGTAAAATATTGTAGTTAGCCTTTTTACTTTATGAAAGGTTGTATATCTCAATGATTTTTTTCTCGAAACTGTGATTTGTTATCAATGTGTTGAATTATAAAACAGTTATAGTGTTCAATTCAAGCTTGCACAATATTGACAAAGGCGCCACTTTCATTCATGAACTGTGTGATGTTGCAAGTTTCGCGCGGTAAAACATCTGCAAGCTTTTTTTTTTAAATAAAAGGCTTGTCGGCGATATTTTTTCTTGAAACTGTGTTTTGTTATCAATGTGTTGAATTATAAAACTATTATAGCGCTCAAGCTTGCGTGATATCGCCTAATTTTAGCCGACTAGCTCGGCCTACGGCCTCGTCGGCTAAGTATTAGGCGATATCACGCGCGCTTTCGCGCTATAATAGTTAAATATTAGCTTGCATTTTGTATCTTTGTTCTCACATACAGATTTTGAGATGATTAGAGTATATCCCTGAAGATAAAAAGGATATTTAATTTTAGTGATGCAGACTTACAAACAATTAATAATATCAGCTTGCATTTTGTATCTTTGTATATACAGATTTTGAGATTGATTAGTAAATAAGTATTTAAGGTTGAATGTGTATGCCTGTTTTTTTTTCTTTTTTTTTTTGTGGGGGGGGGGGCTATCTATTTTTTAAAAGTACATGCAGAGGGGTCATGTCTTTTTTCTTTTACTTGAAAGGGGTCAAAACGTTTTGTTTTGCTTTCTGATGGATTTTGCCAGCCCACTCCCTTGCATAAATAGTGAATGGTCCCTTACTAACGGTCTTCAACATTACACTTTTTATTCTACTGGCGAAACGCGTTCTATGGCCTTACACAACTTGTAATACTAGAAACCTCGTTTATATGATACAATGCACTCGCTGTCACAAGCAGTATATTTGGGAAACTAAAAGACGACTCAGAGACAAATTTAACGAACACAGACGGTCAGTTGACAAGACCAACATCAAATCTAAACCTACTACTGCTGCAGAACATTTTCTTTCTAATCCTAACCACTCTAACTCCGGCATGCAACTAATTCCTTTAGAAAGTATTCACACTTCCCGTGACTCGATACGTAAAGCCAGGAAATTATATCTTATCTACAAAGGTAATACTTAAGAGCCACACGGCATGAACAAACGTGATGAAATGTAATATTTTTTCGTTTTTATTTCCGATTTCGTCACATCCTGTATGACTTAATTCTTCTATATTGCGAAATTCTCCTTGTATATTACATCGTATAACATATTGTTTATTTAGTAACATCTTGTACCTGAAGAAGGTTGGTCTGGCCAGCTGAAATATTGTACTCAACAAAATATACGCTGTTTTCAGCTTTCCTTTAAAGTTTTATATTCAATTACTTTTGGCTGAAGCAGATCCTCAAGGATCCAGCGTACAAGCAGCGGGGATTCTCGTATACGGTTTTTTGCCATTTTACCAGTTACATTCGTGGTTTGCACCCTTTTTCTCTTGGAGATTTCCCGTGATACAGGTTTTCCCTTATAGATAGCCCCTTGCAATATTCATGTCACCAGTCTGTAAAAGACTAAACATTTTGCCGTTTACAATCTAATCAAACATTTTTTAACTCTATTCAGATCGACTTTGAACCTTTATGACTTTAAAAACAATTATAATAATACCCACCAAACGTCGTGACTTTATTTTTTCTTAAATTTATATGAAAACACTTGTGATGTGACAGATTTCCTTCATGGTATGTGTCATATTAGACAATCATGTTTACCCAAAACTTTGCACTTTCTCCTTCAATTAACGTTTGATAGTGATTTTTACAATTCAATTTCATTTTAACATTTTTCTTTTGATTTTGATCAATTTGACTCAGTTTTGGCGCTTTTCCAACCTGACTAAAATCCAACATGGAGGATCCAACACCATGGCCAATCCGAATGATGACGTTATTTCAAGGCATAAGAAGCACGTCACGTGACCTACTATAACTTAAACGGTCTTGGACGTACAATAAAACCTTAAAGTTTTATAGCCGTAGCATAAATATCCTTCAAGTTGCCGAGGGGAGGGGGAGGATCCGCCCCCTCCAGGTCCCGGCCAGACTCTCTTAACAAAAAGTCCATAGAATTCAAGTCCGATATTGTGTATCGTGAACGAGGTTGAAGTAATTTTACTGGCCAAATACAAAACTTCATATAAACTCTACCTCATAAGTATAATACAGACACCTCTGGGTCCGTCTCTTTGGTGTCGGTACAAAGGAGGTTCCATGACGGTTCGATTCAGCGTGACTTCCGCCAAAACTTAAACCCGCGAGAAAAGTTAAAGCAATTCTCTACTTACACAAATCCCATAATACACCTATTTTACCCCCCAAAATTTTGCATAATCACTGTTTGCAATTTCTCCTGGGACATGAAGATGTCCCAAGGGAAATCTTAAACAATGCCTATGCAAATTGTTTGGGGGGTAGAAGCGGTGTATTATGGTATTGTGCAAGTAGAGAATAATGATCTGATGACAAATGATGAACTGCAGTCTGTGTGCTGGTAGTCAGAGGTTAGCTTTTGTTTGGTTAAGTTGGCGTAAATTGTAATGTCTCACACGAACAGACAAGAGATTCTATGGTCTTTTGCCAAGGATCCACGTGAAAAAGTGGCGACATATAAAGAACCTGAGAGGTAATCAGTGCTGATTACACGAGCAAATAACATTATCTAAAACATTCAGAAGACTTTAGTAATAAATGATTAAAAAAATTGAAAACCAAAGCATGACATTAGATAAAGTTTTCCTCTAAACTTGCTGTAGATTTTATAAATAAATATTATAAACTTGACTAAGCTCATCAAAAATGTCACTTAACAATATTGCACAAGGAAGATTTTCATAGCAAGCATAGATAAACAATAGTACTGTTACTTTAATGTGTTTTTTTTATCAATGTTCTTACAGGTGGGTTTTATTCAGACGAGGAAGCTAGTAAACGCTGCAAGGAGTGTCCCGATGGCAACTTCGTCACCTTAGAGAAAGCGCCTGGAGTAAGCTACTTTGATTGCAAATCTTGTCCAACAGGTATAACCTTTTCTTTGATGAGTCTTTATACACATCCAAATAAAACTCGCTTTCATGTGAATGGTTTTGCCCCAGGCCTCGCTCTAATAAGGAGTCCTGATACAACTGGCAAATGTGTTCTTCATTATCAGAAAATTTTCAAGGTTATTAGCTAAAATAACCATTTGTTATCATTTTAGGGTAAGAACAATCAGTGGAATCAATTTATACAAATAATTAATATGATAATGAATCAACTTTTATTGCTTAGATGATGAAAGCGCGAATGCCAGTCTTATAGATTGATATATTTTAACAACAACCTAAACAAATTATGAATAGAACACTGTTTTATTGTTATTATCAATAATAGCAAAAATACTTACCAGATCTAGCCTAGACGTCGTTAGCATTGCTGACGTCAATTGCAATTGTTAGACTTCTCCTCAACAATAACATGTTGAAGTATAGATTTAAGTATAGGAACACTTCATAATCCCATAAATAATAATTAGATCGCATCTTGGCCTCATAAAGCTTACAAAAGTTACGTTAGAACACAGTGATCAAAAGTTAAGCATCTTAAAACTTGAAGGTAAGGCTTTGCTGCAAAGATATAGACATTCCATTTACGTTTTTCGTTACGTATGCGTAAACGGCAAAGTGAATTTCGGTTCGTCGATGTATACCTTGATAAACCAATTGATATTTATTTTAAACAAAACGACTTTCTAATTTCTTTAACAAGACTAGTTTCAATAGATCTTCCATCATCACCGATTACAATATGATTAGTAATAAAGTAATATTAACAAGAAAACGTTTTGAATGCACAAGGCTAACGTGATTTAACTGTTTATCAAGAGCAGGTTTTTTCCACTTGATACATAGCCTGCAAAGCAGGCTCATTTTTTTTTTTTTGAGGGGGGGGGGGGGGGGAACGAGCACTGAGTTAAACCGCGGACGTCTGAGGCCAGTCAAATTACGCGACCAAGGGTGTGGGAGTCAGGCTAAATTCAGCACTCGCCCGCCAAAAAGCGAAACAAAAACAAAAAAACGTTTGTGCTGCAGGCTACTTGATACACGGCTTGCGTGGGTTTTATATAATTACTTGAAATGAAGTTGACGGTTCATTGATTTCGAAACAAACAAAACGTGTCTTCACAGGTCTCTGAAATCTGCAGATGTTTAAGAACGCGAAAAGACTTTTAAAGATGTCACATAACGCGCTTAGCCATATTAAGGACTGTCTGCCCCTATTTTATCAAAAGAGTAAGAGGGTGGTCTATCTTCAAAAGGACACGTGTCATACGTATGAGACTTGGCAACGACATTCAACTCGTTAAGATAGTCCTTTTTGACGGTGATGTGTCCATGGTAACCTATCACGTGACCAATTGAGCTTTTACTTCCGGTTTGTTCCTTCAGTGCTCTTGCAGACAAGGAAAAATTGTGTTTTCTGAGAATTTTAAGGGGTATTATTTCTACCCTTTTAAGGTACTTTCCAAATGTAACTGGAAACGTGGTCCACCTACGTGGCATGACTGTTTTCGGATGTTTGTGTGACAACAAAATCGTGACATTTCAATCGTTACGTGACCTGGACACGCCTTCCAGTTACTTTCGTGTATGACTTTGCGCACTCAAAAATATCCAAACGATATTTTGTCAGTCAGAATAGTTTAAGTTCTCCTGCACTTAGCCTAAAGAAAAACATGGAAATTTGATACCTTAATCAGTTGCGTGACTCTTTTCGTGGCAACTTCATATCTAAATTAACCTTTATATCAAGTTAAAGCCTTTGGCAAAGTTTCATATCAATATGTTCCATACTTTATGAGATAGACCACCCCCCTTAATTTTTGGATGTACCATAACTGACCAAGGCCTTAATATACCAGAGATGAAAAAAAGTCGCATAGTCGCACCAACGTAACAAGACCTTCACTTTACACGTGTGTTTTTTTTTTAATAATTTAGGCTTTGTCTTTTCGCGTTTGAACATGTGCTACATCACAAATTCAAACGTTTGGCGCATGCGTACTTCACACTTTATTCGGGTGCTCTTAGTTAAGACAAGGTAAACCAGTGACGCGTTCAGTCATTCGTTAGATTCACATTGAAAGGAGGTATATATTCAGCCCTAGTGTTAACTTTAAATCAAGATTAAAAAATACTGAGTCCGCGGTGGGTGTCAAACTCGTGAACTTTTGCACATCAGTCGTACAGCTTTACCTCGGAATCACGGGAATAGAGATCACCACACCCAACTCTTTCGACATCTTAGCAACATGCAGGACACGTAGTAAAACTAACTAAATGTGATTGCTCTCCAAAAGATCCTACCTGCAGCTCAGGGGTTGCTTCATGCGACGATATGCGCATGACCATTTAGAGCTCCCGTAGGTGCTGAGTTTTTTTGTTTGTTTTCAGTCCACGTTTGAGACAAAAACAATACCGAGTTACGTTCATTACGTAGCCTGGTATTTAAAATGTTTCGCTTTATCACCACACTTGATCAAAGGGCTCTTAAAGCCATCTCGTTAATGCGTTAGAACGTGAGGTTAACAAAAAAGAAGAATCTTGATGGGGGGGAGGGGGGTAAAATCGAATGTTCAATCTTTCCGAAGAGTACATACGCGACAAAGATTTTATGTACAAGGCAATAATGTCATTTTATTCCGCGAGACATTTAGTTATTGAAGCAACGGATGAACAGGGATGAAGTACACTTTACAGTAGAACAGAAAGTGGAGTCTTGCTAAATAAAGAACGTAAAAGCTACGGTATGAAGGCTTTAAAATTCATTTGCCGGTGACTGCAGAAGTGGTTAGAACTAGTGGAGGCTCATCAATGGTTTTTGACTGTGAAATGAGTGGTTGTAAGTGAATGTTATAAATAGCATTGTTGTGATCATCTACTGGTGCATTTGAAGGACATAAATAGAAAATATTCATAGGATATTTTTTTCTTTTGATTTTACATTAAGAACTCTTCGATTTAAAATGGCAATATCATGTTTAGTATGTTCTCCCTTTCTCATGCGATTAAGTAGCTCTGCAAATGTTTTGGCATCTTTTTGTCTCATTATTTCTAAATTCAAACATGGTTGAAACTGGAAAACTTGAATGTCGTGTGTAAAATGTATTGCCTCTAATATGGAAAGCAGCTTTCCCAGTTGGAGCTGTTTTCAAAACTTTAATATCATCTGGACTTTCTCCTGCAATACTATTGAAATATTTGACTGATGAGTGCTTCATATGGCAATGATTCAATATTCCAAACCCGACAGAACAAAAGCCAAATCCATACTCTTGCATAATCAAACCGAAAGTTTTTAGTTAGCTTAATTGGCAAAATCTTACTTTTCTAACATACTATTAAATAATCATGACACCTCAACATTTTATACCCATTTAAAATTGAAATAACTCTTTCATAAATCAAACCGTAATAGCAATGATTCAGTATTCCAATGACAACTAAAAAAGGGACATTAACGTTAATTGTATAATGCAATCAAATTAGGCCCCTTCACATATGCCGATTAATCTAATATAAATGAGCAACAACAACATATTTTGCCAGGAGCCATAGTCACCGAAAGAAACCGTGAGCGTTGGCCTCACGCATGCAAAGCCATATTAAAGACGTCTTGAACTATTTTTCGCAGAAATTGCGCCACCATTGACGCAATGAGAGCGCCGGCACCTACAAACTTACAATATTTGGCGAGAATACTTCGTATTTAGATGCAACCGTTCCAGTTTCTTTGCAATTTGGTTGGACCACATTTAGTACAACAAGACACAAATATGCGACGAAGAGAGGCATGAAAATAAAACGCTTTTTATTTCCAATTTGACAGCCTTGTCTGATAAATGACCACAACTGGTTTCTCATTGGCTAAAATTAATTGCCAAATCGCTTAAGCTACCTGCTTTCGTGCCTTAAATTTAACGAGAGTTCAATTCAATTGAGCTGACTCGCTTTAATAACTTTAAGCGAGTTGAAAAGCAACTCTTTTCACGAAATTTCCGGTTGTCACTTGCTAATCGACCACATCTAGTACAACAAGACGCAAATATGCGACGAGAAAGGCATGAAAATAGAACGCGTGCTTTATCTCCGATTTGACAGCCTTGTCGGATAAATGACCACAACTGGCTTCTCATTGGCTAAAATTAATTGCCGACTCGCTTTCCTGCCTTAACTTTAAGCAACTTTTCACGAGATGTCCGGTTGTCACTCGCTAAGCGACATCACTTTAATATATTTTAAAATATCGATCATTCATATATTCCATAGGGCCCGGTCTGTTAAATGTTGTTTGATGTTTAATATTTTTCTTGTAATTTATTCAGATGTGGATCGGCTGAAATATCTCTGTTTTTCGTTTTTCGATTAGTGGTACGTCTGTTTGCGTTAAGTGGCAGTCCCGCTAAAAGCGGTCCGCTCGATTTCGCGACCAAAAATAGTTTTCCTTTATTTTTTGCTGGTCAAAAGGCTTTGGTACACATGTTTGAAATACACAATTCTTTTTTTTCAAATTCTTTATTTTCGCGCTGCTACAAGCAAGAAACGAATTCAGGCCGTATCGGCCCTTACGACGGTACTATAAGAAGCAAGGGCTGACAACTGCGTATAAAAAGTAACGCAACAATGGCATGATTGAGACCAAACCGAAAGTTTAAATGCAACTGCGGATAGGTATTTCGCCGTTATTGCGGATCGTCAGCACAGTGTAGCAACAAGTTCGAGTAACTAACCTGACTGAGTTAGCACTTTCAAAAATGTCCACTTGGTTTTAAACTTCGGATATGACCCTGTCCACGTGTACAGCTTATGCCATACACAATGAACAAAACAGTTGAGAAAATCATGCCACTGTTGCAAAACTATCTGCCAGAGAGAACATGGCCAAACCATGTGAAAAAAATGACGCAACATAACGGATGTTTCTACGTAGCGCGCCTCTCAAAAACCATCAATTTTAGTCTCCCGATCACCGTCGAAACCCCGGGGGGGGGGGACTCCCATATGAAAGGGGCGGGGATGCTCGTCGTCTTGCTTAGGGGTGTAAATTTCGGATTTTGGTCTCGCTTAGGGTGTTCTGGGCAAAACGCCATTATATTTTGCCGTCAAAGTCTCGTTTAGGGTTGCACGCGAAGAAACATTAATATAATACATTTGTCTGTGTTTTAACCCTATTCGGCCTGGGGGGGGGGGGGCACAAAGTGCCCGCGCTAACTTTGAACGTTCATAACTTCTTTAATATGTATTCAAACGCCATCAAACTTTGTGACTTTTCCTAAAATTTATCTCGCAACCATTTTGTATGACAATTTTTGATCACGTGACTTGATGTTTCCATGACAACAAGATTTTGACAGCCATGTTTTTTGAAATTTGCATATTTGTACCTTTGAATGAAGAAAAACAATGTTTATTGGTATAACTTTTATATTTTTACGTAATTTAGCGTTTATTTATTGGTTTTGATTAATTTTGAGTGAATTTGGACGGTTTTTAAGAGGTTTTAAAAAATTTCAGAAATCCATGATGGCGGATCCAAGATGGCGGCCGTATAACTAATTACCTAATAATTACGTCATATGACGTCATCGTTCCATTGTGCGGACCGCAAAGGAGACAGTTTCGGACGTACTATGTACCCTCTAGGTTTCATTGTTGTAGACTTAATGTTCTTGAAGTTACGAAGGGGGGGCACAATGTGCCCCCCCCAGGCTCAGGAACTCAAAAAAAGCCCAGGCCGAATGGGGTTAAAATGGTCTCTTTTAGGGGTCAACAAAAGCTTGAGCCACACCCAGATTGGTCTCCTTTAGGGGTTTAATTCAAAATTTCCGAGGGGCATCCCCGCCCCATTCATATGGGAGTCTCCCCCCGGGCGTCGGTGGTGGGGGTGTTTCGCTGGGACCTAAGAACCTCCACCCCATCTCAGACATAAATTTCTATTTTTGCTACCCCATCTCAGACCATACAGTTAAATTTGGTAAAAGGCTCTTTATACAAATCAAAGGGCTCTTAAAGCCATCTCGTTAAAGCGTTAGAACGTGTGGTTAATAAAAACAAAATAGAAGAATTGATAGTGAATATGGTAAAGATGCCGTTGTAGCGCACCTTTAGATTAAGTCTACTTAAAATACGTACATGAAAACATCACATGATGCATATTAGCCAATAGAAATTTATGTTCACGAAATGGGCTTTACATTTTCAAAAAAAAACAACTTTAACATAAAAGGCTGATCAGACAGCAAATTTGTTCGATTTCTTTTAATAAGATATGCCCGATATTTCGGTTAGACAAAACTAACCTTCATCAGGGGCTAGGAAAGCTTAGTGAAGATGGAAACAAACGGTTACAATATTTAAAATGGGCTAAGATAAATTGCTGGCACACGATAGGCTAATAAACAAGTAACGGTCCAGCTATATATTGCTACTGTTTGTTCTAGTGGTCCTTGCATTTTTACAGAAGTTATTTACATTTTCACGCTAGTAACTAAAATGGGGTCCTATTATTTGGTTATACAATAGACGTGTTTAGAAAATGTTATAGGCTGGGCCTTATCATCATCATTATTATTTTTTTTTTGCAAAAGGAGGGGAACCCGTGCCCCTCTGCTAACAACTTCTCTGTACAGCATTGGGGGATCTTTTCTCATTAGTGCTCCACTTTTTCAAGACCAAAAGCCAGAATAATCCTCAACTTCGACGACTAAGGAGAGCTTTTTTTCACAAGATTTGGTGCCGTTTTTTCACCACAAGCAAGAAAGCGTCTTGTAACCATCTGTCTTCGCTTTGGTGAGTGCGTGCTTTTCAATTTGGGTTTTGGTCTCGCGTGGTCTTACGTGGAGATGGCCGCGCGTACCGCACACCAGCCGTTCGCCCACACTAGAACTTACTGTCCGCTTGATAGTGGAGGAAAACCTGGATCTTGACTCGCTCAGTATAGCGCAGTCGTTACCGAACTTTAAGGAAGAAATCGTTGGGACAGAATCGGCCACGCGGTTGGCGGCATCGGGCTTTGACTGCGAAAGCCGCGTTATCCCTTTACGCCTTTTACGGCAAAAAGCACTACACGTGTCATGCTTCATTCCCGTTGAATTCCCCGATGAAAACCTGCTACAACTCGTGGAACAATACGGCGACCTCAAAGCGCGAGCAGTCCGCCGGCTTTGCTTCAAAGCTACGCGCACATCGAGAACGGCATCCGTGTCGTAGAATTCACACGTTAACAAAAGGCAGTGCCACGCAAATAAGTCACTCAAGGGCTCGAGTTATTTTTTTAAGTACACTGGCCAGCCAATACTATGCTACCGGTGCCAGTCTTCCGAGCGCGTTGTTAAAGACTCCCCGAAGGCGAAACGCCGCGAGGCGAACCGCGAGGCTCCAGTGCCCGGAGGGGGGACACCAGAGGCCTCCCGACCCCCACTACAGCAACCAGCAACGACACTCCCCCTGTAACCACAATAGGCCATTTGCACGATAGCGTCATTTGACTACAACTACCAGAACTCATTTCGTTTTTCCTTTCTTATTTAAATTTTGTAATCCCAGTGAGGTTTAAATAACAAAGGTCCTAATTTGCACTACAAAACAAAAAAATGAACCTCCGTGCGACCCTTCTCCAGAAACTGCCGGCCACCCCCTATTACCGATGCCGTGAGCGTAAGCGTGAGAAGTCCTGTCTCGTGGTAATTTAAATACAACAGATGATCACACGCGTTTGGCGGAGATCAAAGATCTCCTAAAAACGCCATCATTCGCAGTAAAAAACAGTGGATAAAGCTGGGGGAAAAACCGACCAAGTATTTCCCGGGAGTATTTCTACCAGCTTGAAAATCAGCGACAAACACGCGACTCAATTTCAGAGTTGCGTGCCAACAATTCAATCGTGACTTCCGATAAAAATATTCTTCGCGAATGTCGCGATTTTTATCGTAACCTCCATTCGGCTGAACAAGTTTATTTATCTAGCCAAGACTGGCTTTTAGACCAACTGGATAAAACTCTGGCATCTGAAGACCAGGAGAAATGCGAAGGTGACCTCACACTCTTCGAATGTCAATGTTTTGTAATAACGAAATATAATATCCAATTTACTCAACACTTTTGAACAGTTTTATGGTAAAATATTTATTGATTTCAAAGTTGCGTTTGTGAGTTTATTTTTAGAGATTTGAATTTACAAAATGGTAATTAGATGACGGCGACCCGGGACTTTGCCATTATTTCTACGCCAATTTACAATGCGCAGTTTACAGCTTGAGGATAATAATTTGATAAATACTAAAAAATAAACTGTGGAAAAACGTAAGAATTCACTAGCATCCGTGAGATTTTCAAAACAGATCACCATATCTGTACGAGCCATGTCGGGATGCAATCCCGAACGCCATTATGAAACAACGGATCAGGAGGTTCTTCAAGCTCCAAGAAACACTACTCAAAAACAGAATAAAACAAGGAGCTAAAACATAAACTGCAAGAAGTCATTATTCCAGTAGAGATACGGCAGCTTCAGACTTTGATCTTGGACACTTACATCCGTGATAAAGATCCACTTTCTCACAAGTCTTGCACACCGCAGACTTAGACACTAAATCACCGGCTGAGAGATTGGAGGCTCAGAGACCGGACGAGAGAAAGCGGCGGAAATCGAGCCTCAGAGATTGACTGATCCAAGCATATTCATAACAATTAACAAAAACTGCAGCCGATCACTATTTATCTTGCAACAAAAGTTAGCCAAAGACGCTCCAACATATGCCAAGAGAACTAGCATAACGAAGGCATAGACTGGAAACAATAATTCTATAAATGGCAGTGAGTGTGCACAGTATGTAAACTGACCTCCTGTCATTAAAGAGATTTATATCCCAAAGATAAAAGAGTCATACAATACATCGAGCATTTGTCACATCTCTATTTTGGTGATCAAAGGGGAACAAATATCTCGTAGACCTTCTTGGGAAAGCTATTCTAGAGGTTTCTTTATACATTATGCAACTAGCGGGAGTCGTGTTTGGCCTGTCACTTTTATAATACTGATATTCTCAAATTAATATATGTATCATATGTTTAATAGATAAAATACTACATGTAAAGAAAGCCAAATTTAAAAAACGTGAAAAGTATGAAAAGTATGATTTTCTAGTACTTAGGAAACAAAACTCTTTCACCCCTGACCAAGTTAACTTTAAATATATATAACCAGTTATTCAGATTCCCGTTTTGGCGATTATAAATGGCCAAACACAATAACATACGAGAGGAAAATAGTTAACAACTTCAAAGCTATAGCACACGCACTTTTTCTTATCAATTACTACCACAAACAGACTCAGTAGATGGGGTTAAACCGATGTTGAACTATGTTTATTCAAATTGATACTGCACAAGAAACAATACCCTAAACCGGGTGAGGGGTGGGGGGGGGGGGGTTGCTCTTGCTTTCACAAAGGATAACACAGGAATGAATGATCATGACAGTGGAACGCTCAAAAAGGTCTTATCTGAATACATGCATTCCAAAGATATCCATAACGGAAACTAGTGTAGTAATTAACCCTTTTAACATATCTATGATAAAAACACTCAATTACTACCACAAACAGACTCAGTAGATGGGGTTAAACGTATGTTTATTCAATAAACCGCCAAACCCAAAGGGGAAAAAGAATAAAAAAAGGGTTTGAGAAGAAGAAGTTACGATGTGGGAGAGAGTCTGGTTGTGATAGAATGGAGAATTTTAAAGTTATTTTCGTTGGAAAGAGTGAGATAGATTAAATATGCGTCACTCTTCTAATCGCCATGCGATTTAATAAAAGCTGTAGGCGCTCGATTACAAAAAGCAAATGTAGCGCCTCCGCGACGAAAACTGTGCGAGGAATACTGTGTGAGGAATACTGTGCGGGATTAAACCTAATGGCTGAAAGAGCATTATACTGGTGAGCCAAGATAGGCCTGTACGATCCCCGAGATTGACAAACGAATAATGGTGAAGAGGGCGACAATTGTACACTAGCTAAATACTGCCTAAGCGCGGTGACAGGACAAAGGGGCGAACCGGGAATAAACGGCAAGGGAATTTCTAAAACCCGCTCCCGAAACTGGAGTGTCTTAGTGCGCGTGATGCGCAACAAAACCCCTTGCGGTGTGAAAGTCATGCTAGATAGTGTCAAAAAACACGCCTGGAAATCGCCAATTTCAGACTACTAAATTAGAGATAAGTAAAAAAGAAAAGAAGGCTACTAAAAATAAAGCACGCATGCAGACGTGCAAATGATTATCTAAATCGAAAAGACGGGACAATTGTAAAAGGATCTCAACAGTGATCGGTTCTTTTCGTGCGACACAATCACCCAAGATCCGACGCACCGCTCGTTTGGCAAGATAAACGTCATATTAAATCGTCAAGAAAGGCAAAACTGGCACCACACGAGCGGTTAATATGTGAAATAATGCTCAAATAATTAACGATCGAACGGTATGACGTTAAAGAACGTGGCAAAAAAAAACTAAATAAAGCAAATAAACGGATTTGGAAACTGGGAAAGGCAAGAAATCGAAATATTGGCAAAACAATAAATATGTTCGCGTATAGCATCTCATAGAGCGCTTTGTGGAGTCGCAAAAAGCATGGACCTGGATAGTTCCTAAATACTGCTGCAAAGCGTCGATGTGATCTGCGAGATAAAATTGAAAAACAGATTGAAAGAAAGAAAAATCAATAAACTTAATAAGGATCTATGAAAATAAATGGAAGTAGCTACTTAATATACATTAAAAACGAACATAGAGTCGCTAGGAAATACTTGGGTAAGGTTCAAGGTAGCTACGGCATGCTGCAAATAGTCTGAGTACGAGGAGTCTAAGTGAGAACGACTCAACGCATCCGCTAAAACGTTAGACTATGACTTCCCGCTAATGTAACGCGCAGATAAACGGATATTGTTAAGAGACAGCAACAACCAAATTTCACGTAGACAACGCTGCATGAAGGCGTTCGTTGAACGTTGATTGTTCAGTGCGTATACGCTGACCTGATTGTAAGCAGTTCGAGCTGGTTAATGTTCAAATATTGACTAGCAATAAAAGGAGGAAACTTGGCATGGAAGAATTCCCCAAAACACACTGCACCACAAGCATCAAGACAAGCATCACATGCCAACAGTTCTGGATCGACACAGTAATGGCGGTCGGAATTGTTGCTCTTGCTTTCACAAAGGATAACACAGGAATGAATGATCGTGACAGTGGAACACTCAAAAAGGTCTTATCTGAATACATGCATTCCAAAGATATCCATAACGGAAACTAGTGTAGTAATTAACCCTTTTAACATATCTATGATAAAAACACTCAATTGCATCACCTTCCTGACTCTTCAACGAACCAGATACAAACACGAATAAAAAGTCAGAAAAGATTGTTTGTGAAGCAAAGTAACAGGTGAAGTTAAATCGAATTTAAGAACTCTACTAACTTACCGTTTCCTAAACACAGATTTTAAAAGCCCGTAATCGTCACACTCGTCGGACTCCATCCTCAAACACGTGCAGACTGCACAATCGGTCAAACTCGAAACGCAACATTCATATATTTTCCAACTAGGGTTGAGTGAGGCATGAAGTGGAACTTGAAGACAGTTTGGACAATAAAGTTTATGTTTCGTGTTTTTGTTTCGTGCCATTTTAAAGTTATTTCTGCTTCTTTTCTTTCTTTGTTTTTTGTTTTTTTGGTAAAAATCGTAAGGAATTATTTTTCTGTTTTTTTTTTCATCCGCATTTTATCATCCGCATTTTGTTATCCGCATTTTAATATCCGCCGTCCGCCATCCGCCATCCGCCGCCATCCGGTCCTCATTTTACAGAACGGTGAACTCTCATAACTCATAACTCTCATAACAGTGAACTCCTAGACGACCGGCACAACAGTCATTTGTATTCCCGATTCAACTCCAGACACGTCCTCAAAAGAACCAGAGACTGTTATCATAATACTGATACGTTTTTACAACAAGGTACAATAATTCACTCACTAGTTTTCTCGTTGTTTATGTTCATATTGGCGCCAGAACAGCAACCATAACTATGGGAACTATACAACCTCCGGTCAGGAAGTAAAATTGCAGTTTAATACCGATGCCTTGGATTTTATTTATACTTGACCAGAAATCCGCAAACATTTCCTTCCAGCAGAAATTTTAGCTGTCTCCGCGACCCGCAAAATATCCTTGTGCACGGTAGCTAAATTAACAAAACTACGACGTCTTTCCCATACTATTGCATAATCAAACCGTAATAGCAATGAATCAAAATTGAACAAACGCAATTTTGCTTTGCCATATCGCTCATATTAAAACACAAACTTTCCCGTCCCATTTAACTTTCTTAAAACGTCTCCATTCGTAAAAATACACCGTGAAATTCTCAAACTGCGTTTGCCAAAAAAAAAAAACGCAAGGCAGCTTAAATGGCTTTACGACAAATGATTGAAACTGATAGGTAACGTGAGATATCGAAACTTAAGAAGAACTTAATACCTTTGCGGTAACGTAATGTGAGATATGACAAGTTCATCACAAGTTTTGACATCCCGATACCCAAGGGAAATTAACAATAGGTCCGGGGGTGCTCCCCAAAAATTTTAGGAGCAGTATGTGACGCCCTTCTTGAAATCCTAACCGGTTTAACCAACCATATCCTCAATGCCCTAATATAGCTTCTATAAAGAAGAAACAACTAACCCCCCGGACAAAAGTCCACAAAAATTTGTTAACAACTTTTGTCCCCATATTCTACTGACTCCTATATCTCGTTTCGCGCGCATGCGCTTTAACGAGATAAAAAGGGGTTTGTTTACACAAATTGACAGAATTAGGCGTCAAACCCATACACGCTCATTGAATCGACTTCTACAGGCACGGTTCCAGATGAAAAATGTACCGGAAAAAAATGACAAAACACTTAATTCGAAAATTGAACGGAAAGTATACCCCATCTCAGACTTAGTGGGCATCTCAGACCCAGAAGGTCAAAAACCCGACCCCATCCAGCGGCACATACCCGTTAAGCTTATATATGGGAGACCCCCCGGGTTTTTTTAGCTACTGCTAATTAGTATAAAGTTAAAATTTGGGTACACGGCAGTTAATTTGGGATAATACAGATCATTTGGAACCTATTTACGCATCTCTTTTCAAGCTAGCGATGCAAACATCTTAGTCATATAAGAAGGATACAAAAAAAACTTTTCTCTTTGCCTCTGGGCACAAGTCATGGAATGTTTTCTTATCGCTCTAGGGCCAGTAATAGATTGGATCACCGTGCAGCCTCGTCACATAATTTGTTGAATTTTAAGTCAAAATTTACATTTCTTGAATCAGTTTTTCACTTCCTAATGTAACATTGCCTTGTATCTATTGTATTTGAAGCGCACAAAACGTTCAAATCACGTTCACCGATTTTTCATATCCAAAACATCATCACCAATATTTGGGTATAGGGGTGCCGCTGAGGCTGAGACCCTGACCCTGTTTAGGACAAAAAAGAAACGAAAATACCTACCCTGTGTAGAACAACACCCTTTATTTTAGGACCCTGTCTAGGACACGACTCGTGCGTGGTTATTAATCTGAGCTTTAAAAAAATAGTAGACGGATCTGAAACGAAAACGACTTCACCTTCGCATGAATATGCTAATCACGACAAGGGAAGTCATCACAAGCGCTACGTTAACTGGAACCATACCCTGTTTAGGACAGACTCGCGTTAAATTATATACCCTGTTCAGGACAAAAGTGCCAAAAACCATACCCTGTTTAGCGGCACGTTCCCGTATAGGTCATATAAGGGAGTACCCCCCCCCCTCGCGCGCGCCGGGTCACGCTCATACAAAGCCTTTGAGCTGACAGCAAACTTTGTCTGAGTCACGCACCCCTTCTTTCACAAAATACTAAATAAGCTTATAATTACAAGTTATCTCAATTATAAGCATCCTTGACATGACCTCGGTCAAAGTGATTGTTGACATAAAGATCATGTTCTATTTCTAAATGTATTACAAAGCAGAAAGTTTTCCACTAATTTAGGCTGCTCTATCTAAAGTAGAAACTCTCTTCTCTGCAGAATCGAGACATTTTTGTTCTCGCGCTTCGCGCTCGTGTCAAGCGCTACGCGCTCACGCTCCAAAACCCGCTTGAGCGCCCCCAATAACGCCTGTTATGCAGGCTAGATTATCGCCGAGACAAGACCGAGAAGAATGGCTTGTTTTAGGCGGATTTTCGCTATGTAATTCCGGCTATAATTTTTCGTACGGGTTTCACCCTTTTTAATCTATTAATACCAGCTACGAAAAGCGCGTGAAGCATTTCTCATAGACAAAGCAAAGACGTTAGAACCACTTGAAATCAACAGACGCGACGAACTTCATTAACTTTCTCATCACTAGTCAGTTTAGTTTATCACCCGTCAAACCCTTCACCAATCATATTCATTGTTTTTGTTATTCTTTAGTTTTTTCAAAACCACTTGTATAACGGTTTTACAGTTGTAATCATTTATAGTGCTAGCCCCTGAAGAAGCTTTGTTTTGCAAAGCGAAATATTGGGCACTATTATATTCCACTTATTTTATTTGCTTCTGCTTCTGTTTTTCTGCCTAAGGATCAGTTTGCCGTTTTTTTCCTTCACTTACTATAGAAATAGGTCAGTGTCTTTTAAAACCTCTTTAAACGCTCACAAGACAATTCACCCTTCACGCTTTCCTCCCACACCGCTATAAACGAATACCCTTTTCACAAACAACCTTTTAATCAATTTATTAGCCTACGCACATCCGAATTTACTTCTCCTACACCACATATTACCTTATCTACTCTCAAATCTCCATAACTTGCGATATAGATCGTGTTTTGATTGGTTATTTCCAAATCACTGCGGTCATTTAATATTGGTGGGAGTTGGTGGGCGGAAGAGCCAGAACAATGGACTGTCTACAGGCGCTTATTTTTTTCCTTCCCCTCGTGTCGCGCTTCGCGCTCGTGTCGCGCTTCGCGCGAAATGCTTCGCTCGCCCCGCTTGGCTCATAAAGCGCCTGTCATGCAGGCTAGGGTCTATTAAGTCACGATTTACTAAATTACTCTTTTAAACACGGATCAATCTCTGACACACAACGTCAAGGAATTATCCGCTTGCTTTACAAGAAGAACGACAAGTTAGACTTGAAAAACTGGCAACCAATTTCTCTGTTAAACACAGATTATAAAATTTGTACTAAAGTAATCAAACATGCAGGATTCCTGACCGCAGTATTTTTAAAAACCTTTTTCTGATCCGGTGTGACGGAAGGTTTTGCCGCTGTCGGACTAAGGTAAGCCTTAAGGGGAATCGGCGCTTGATAACGGGGGAAAACTAACTCAAATGGGCAACTCGCTTGCAAAGGAGAGCCGTCTCTCTCGGTAGGTACGGGATCAAACCACGAACTGGCTCGCAACAGGAAGGCGATCAAGAAACCTGACTTGCGGTACCAACAGCGTTTATTCCTGACTTGTGACTTTACGATGTAATCCAACGATGTAATCAAACGATGTAATCCAACTAACAATTGCAAACTAGGTTCTTATATACGTAAGGTACAAGTGTTCAACACAAAGGAACATAATGAAAGTGTCAAGCGAAATTCTTTGAGCTCAGCAAAAGTAAATTTCAAAATATATTTTTAACCCGTGTCCATTGTTCATAAAACTGTTTTTAAAAGTAATCTACATTTGAAAACCCTAAAACAAAGAAGTAGCAGAAAAGCCAAGTCAGCAAGCGGCTTTTTAAGCACGTAATGGTGTCGTATCAATAGATTTGCAAAGTCGGCAAATAACTTGTAGGGCACGTACTGGCGATGTACCATTATCGAGTTATTCACCTACAACAAAAGCTACTAAATTTAACTTCGATGAGTCAGCTAAACTATTCATACTGAAAAAACAAAATGACACCATTACTTGCCAAGTCGTTGATTAGTTAAATAAAACTGAAAAAACACCGTGAGTGCCGGACGAGACTAATTTAGAACAGTAATAACAACTATTGTGTGTACAGCTTGATACGTGAAAAATCGGCTAGACATGATAAATTTACTAACAAGGTGTCAACTTGAATAGTGGAACGAACCTGATTAAGAACGATAAATTAACCCAAGGTAAATTGTTCAGAAGGTAGTACATTTTAGTATGAATGAAAGCACGACCTGGTACAGTAATTGAATGCTTTTCAAAGAGGTTAAAACAATTAAGTTTGATTGTCAAAAACAAAACCCTGTTGACTTTTAGATGATTAAATTTCGATGAATAGCACAAAAGCTTATAATAAAAGCGAATTTCATACTAAGCAAAACCTTTCACAGCTGAATGCGGAGTAAACCAAGCTGAATTGATCCATAGGAACTTTTTAACAGTGAACTCTCATAACTCATAACTCTCATATAACAGTGAACTCTCATAACTCCGAGGCGACCGACACAACAGTCATTTGTATTCACGATTCAACTCCAGACATGTCCTCAAAAGAACCAGAGACTGTTATCATAATACTGTTACGTTTTTACAACAACGTACAATAATTCACTCACTAGTTTTCTCGTTGTTTATGTTCATATTGGCACCAGAACAGCAACCATAACTACGGGAATTATACAAACCTCCGGTCAGGAAGTAAAATTGCAGTTTAATACCGATGCCTTGGATTTTATTTATACTTGACCAGAAATCCGCAAACATTTCCTTCCAGCAGAAATTTTAGCTGTCTCCGCAACCCGCAAAAATTTCCTCCCGCAAAACAAATTCAGTCGGACAAATCAACAAAACTATGACGTCTTTCCCATACTATTGCACAATCAAACCGTAATAGCAATGAATAGAAAAAAACGCAAAGTTCATGCTATTTTGCTCTGCCATACCGCTCATATTAAAACACAAACTTTCCTGTCCCATTTAACTTTCTTAAAACGTCTCCATTAGTAAAATACACCGTGAAATTCTCAAACTACGTTTCCCAAGAAAACGCATTTGACCTATTTTTACCGTGATAGGTAAAGTGAGATATCGAAATTTAAGAAGGACTAATACCTTTGCGGTAACGTAATGTGAGATATGACAAGTTCATGACAAGTTCTGATATCCCAATACCCTAGGGAAATTAACAATAGGTCCGGGGGTGCTCCCCAAAAATTTTAGTGACAGTATGTGACGCCCTTCTTGAAATCCTAACCGGTTTAACCAACCATATCCTCAAAGCCCTAATATAGCTTCTATAAAGAAGGAAGAAGAAACCCCCCCGGACAAAAGTCCACAAAATTTTGTTAACATATTTTGTCCCTTTTTCATACTCAATTCCGAAATCTCGCTTAATGCGCATGCGCATTAACGAGATAAAACAGAGCTTATTAACCTATATTTCTATTGTTTGGGATTTAATATCTAAATTAACAGTTGGTTTCTATTTTTAAACAGGGACAAACACCAGCGAATTCGCAGGATATCGCGCCTGCAGATGTTTGGAAGGGCATCATCGCACCAACTTGTTTAAACTCTGCAAACCATGTGAACGTGGACTTGAATGTGCGAATGAATCTGTTACTCTTCAGAAAGGTTATTGGTGGAAATGGAGAAACGAAACACACAAAAATCTTTATAAAACCTTCGCTGACAACCTCCTTAAAGATACTCCCATTCTGCGCACTGACTCCAAGGCAAATGATTCTTTGATTGGATACCCATACGCTATTCCTCAACCACATCCTTGCCCCAATGAAAACTCTTGCTTGGGAGGCATCGATTCTTTGTGTGCCGTTGGTTGTGAGGGTCCGTTGTGCGAAGTGTGCAGTGTTGGATATTATAAACATTTGAAAACCTGCACAAAGTGCCCAACAAAGAAATGGATAATCGGGCAGCTTTCAATCTTGGCAGTGGTAATTGTAATAATCGTTGTAGTAGTGGTTTGGTTAAGCAGAAAGAAAGCCAAAAAGAGTAAAGAACGCTCTTCAGTGGACATCATTCTTGGGAGGCTGAAAATCGTCATCGGTTTTCACCAGGTGACGTCTGGACTCCTTGAAGGATTCTCGTACATAAAATGGCCAAACGCTTTCGTCTTTATTGGAAAATACTCCCAGATGTTACAAATGAATGTCTTGCAGATCGCTCCAGTCCATTGTCTGTTTCAAAATGTAAAGATCAATGCATTTGGAAACTTGTTTGCTATACTGGCAATGAATTTCTTGGCCATTCTTGTGGCATTTGCTGTTTACGGACTAAAGAAGCTCATTTTAAGGCGAAAACGTATAAACGAGGAACAGAAACTGAAGGAAACTTCCGAAACGAAAGAGCTGATCTACAAAAATTTGTTTTTCTTCCTTTACGTAACGTACCTGAGCACCTGTTCGACGACAGCAAACGTTATTCCCCTCGCCTGTCGCACGATTTGCGCCGACGAAAACGAAGAAATTTGTGACGAGTTCCTTCAAGTCGATTTCGATGTAAAGTGTTCAGGCTCAAAGTACGACTATCCCGTGATCGTTGCATATTGTACTCTTGGGTACATACTCATTCTGCCAACTGCAGCTTTCTTCGCTCTCTGGAGGCACCGGGATTCATTCAGAAATCATGCTAACGAAGACGAGAACGAGACGCCTATTCCCCAAGAACAAAGTACCGAAGTTCTCGCTGGATTAAGATTTCTGTATGAAAACTATAACGGGTCCACATGGTATTGGGAATTTGTTGACATAGCTCGAAAGGTTGTTTTGACGTCTGGATTGATGTGGTTGGGAGCCGAGAGCAGGGCTTACGTAGGTTTGGCGTTCGGCATAGCAGGTCTTTATGGGATGCTGTTCGCTGGAAAGAAGCCTATAGCGGATCCATTCGACAACAGGTTGATGACGCTGTCCCTCTCCGTCACGTTTTTCAACTTGGGAATAGGGCTTGCCAGTCGAATTGCCGAAGAAAACATATTAACCTCAAGCGATCCACAATCGGAGGACATCGTGTTCAATGTACTTGTTATTGGAGCGAATATTTTAGTGATTGGTCTCCTCGTAGGTAAGCAAAAATATTGATTTTACGTTACCTTGACATTGCGTTGGTTAATGTTATTTAAACCGGTCAGGGTGGGGGGGAGGGGGGTTCCCGCGCTGACTTGTAACGCGGTGCCTCTGAACAAAAAGCACAAGAATTAGATTGACGACCGGGTCATTTTTCAATTTTAGCAATTCTCAGAAACAGTATTACGCGAACGTCTGCACAGTACATTAAGACTGTACAAAAGCTCACAAAAACAACTTTTTCTCGGTCTAGAATAACTATCATGACTAATTCCCGAACAAAATACACCTGTTGCGTATCGAAAATTCCCCGAGAAACTGATTTGGAATCAAAATTGCAAAAAATTCGCGAGTGAAGTAAGAAATATAAAATCCCGGCCAAGTCTTGTTTTGTTTACATAAAATCGCTTTTCAACCTATGTAATGAATGAACAAACACATAAAAATGGACAACAAATTCCTCTTTTGAAAAATTTTATTCAAATATCCATTAGTTTATGTTTAAAAGCTAAACGCGTACCATTAACGCATCGAAAAGCTGTCCTGAATAAAATTCAAGATATCAATACGACTGAATTTGAGCACGTGTTATAAACATTTCTTTAAAACTAACGAGAATACAAAGAAAACGCTGATCACAAATTGAAATCACCATAAAGTCCCATCGAAAAATATAACTTCTTTTACCTTAAAGTCACTGCTGCTTGGAAGCTTTTTAAAACTCCGCTTCTTCGGTTCTGAAGTCCGAAGAAATATTGTCCCGCATTGATAAAAACGTCACTATGAAGTTCCTTGAAGCAAGATTTTATCCCTGAAAGCTCTTTTTTTCCATTATAGCGGCTTCTGAGTATCCCTTAATTAGTATCCCTGTCTTGAGTAGAAAACCGCAAAAAAATGCAGAGAAAAATAACTTTGCAAACTTTTCTCCGCTAAACACTCGCTAAACACAACAAGAGTGTTTTACTACAGCTGAGGTGACATCGGCCGCGTAGCCGCGCAAAAAAAACAAAGCCTCGCTTTGGTTTCAAAATTGCTAAGATCCCGGATCATTGTTAAACCCTATTCAGCCTGGGGGACGGGGGGCATTAAGTGTCCGCACTAACTTTCAACATTCATAACTTCTTAAATATGATTCAAACGCCATCAAACTTTTTGACTTTCCCTAAAATTTATCTGGCAACAATTTCATATGACAATTTATTGATCACGTGAGTTGATGTTTCCATGGCAACAAGATTTTGACAGCCATGATTTTTGAAATTTGCATTTTTGTACCTTTAAATAACGAAAATGTTTTTTGGTATAACTTTTATATTTTTACGTCATATAGCATTTATTTATTGGTTTTGATTAATTTTTGGTCGATTTGGACGGTTTTTAAGAGGTTTTAAAAATTCAGAAATCCAAGATGGTGGATCCACCATCGTTCCATTAAACGGACCGCAAAGGAGACAGTTTTGGACGTACTGTGTACCCTCTTGGTTTCGTTGTCATAGCCTTAATGTTCTTGAAGTTACGAGGACTCCCAGGCTCAGGAACTCAAAAAAAAGACCAGGCTGAATGGGGTTTATGTTATCCATAAAAATAACAAATAACGTAGGTAAACGATTTTTCGTTTGTCTCACGATGGAGTCACTTTAAGATGTTGATCGCGACGTTTCGACTGCTATTACTGCTAGTCTTCATCAGGCGATGAGGTCGATTGGTTACGTGTCGCTTATGTAGCACGTTGGCTTGTTGCTATTGGTGCATTTCGATCCTCATTATTATTCCGAAAAGATGTTGTTCCCTCTCCGGTCCGATTTGATATCGGTCGGCTGTTATGCTTCTTGATTGTAGGCATCCACGCTTCGGGAATTTCAATTCCACTATTTCTGTTGATGTTATTAGGATGAAGTCTTATGTGGATGGCCTCTTTAACTCTACGGGTGTACCAGTGTGGGTCACGGTGAATAAACTTAACCTCGTCCCAAATAGGAAAATGCCCGGTCTTGTTAGCGTGTTCTGAAACCGCGGAGGTTTGAGTACGACCAAGCCGTATGTCTCTATCGTGTTCTTTTATCCTTTCATGCATAGACCTCCCTGTTTCTCCGATATACACTTTGCCGCATTCGCAAGGAATCTTGTAGACAACACCGTCCTGTTTATTAGAGTCGAGGACGTCCTTAGGTAGTACTAAGTGTGACCTGAGAGTTGTGTCAGATTTGAAAACAGTGCGTACGCCTTGTTGTTGTAGGCAGCGGCGAAGAACCTCTGATACACCTTTGATATAGGGCAATACTGCAGTAGATTTAAAATCCTGCGTGGATTCCTTCTTTGTTGTTGGTCCTTTCGTTTTTGTGATTTTTTGTACAAACGAGGAAGGATATCCGTTAGAAACAAGAACCGACGACAAATGTTTCTTTTCGTTGGAGATAACTGATGGTCTAGTAATGAGGTGTTTGGCTCGGTCATACAGACATTTCACAATACCACGCTTAAATGACTGCGGATAGTGTGAAGCATAGGCCAGGTATTGATCAGTATGAGTAGGTTTCCTATATACACTGGTAGTGAGAAGGCCGTTTGAGTCCCTTGTAACTGACGTGTCTAGGAAAGGGATAGTGTTGTCTTTCTCTGTTTCCATGGTAAAACGAATGGTAGGCTATTGGTTGTTGAAGTAAGCAGACAAATCATAAGCGAAAGTATTGACACATGATACAATAGGTCTCAAAGGTATGTTGGTCTTGTGTATCTTAGGTAAGCCGTATATTCCACGATGAACAACAACCACATTTTTTTTTAACAAATAACGTGTTTGACTTAAGAGCTGTCTTTCACCGATATGCATTTGTAAAGAGATAATACCAAACAAACCAGATGCGCTCAGTTTTACCAGCTACAGTTTTAGCTTGGACTTACAAATATATATATATATATATATATATATATATATATATATATATATATATATATATATATATATATATGGAACAAGATATTCGTCAAGACGTCGAAGTAAGAATTCAGAAGTATCACATGATGCTGAATTCAACTGTTCTTCCCAATTTTGAAGAATTCTTCCCAAAGAAGAAGAACTAAGTGAAGTTTGGTAGCCATCTCGTCATTTTCATGAACTCCTTTAGTAGTAGGTTAAGTATGAAGTTAACCCCGCGATGGCCTAGGTGACTAGGTACCTAGGTGCCTAGGTGCCTAGTTGATGACGTAGTTTGGTATAGGTAACTTATTAATATGTATTATCAACTAGCTATACCTTTTGTGTTAATAAATGACTAGGGATAGTGCCTAGGTAAATCATTGATATGTACATAATTACCTTCCGCACCCATTTCAAAACAATAGACCTGCCCAAATTTGCCCGCTCTATTCCATCTCACTTCAAAACAAAACACAACTGACACAGATATCCTTTACAGACATAGAGCAAAACAACATGCCTTGACCAGGACTCGAACCTGGGTTACTGCGGCCACAACGCAGTGTCTTAGCCACTAGACCATCAAAGCTGTGACCGATATTATAACCGAATAAAACTAATAGGAGGGTTCCGAAACATTCAAGTTTAGAAGCAATAAAATTGCGCAGTATAAAAAACCGCTTTTACTTTACTAAGATCCGCAACATTCCTATAACCGCTTCATCGCTAGATTCAATGTCGATTTTCAGTTTCGCAGCCATCACCCACTTTAGGTTTCAATTTCTTTACCAGTAGCTTCAAAGCTAAAACTTTTAATTATGCGAACTTACACTGAACCAAATTTGCATGAAAAAGCACCTCCGAAAAATAAACAAAGCAACCAATTACATGCGCGCGCTAAAACAATAAACCCACACTTTGTTTAAGATCAAACTATATTTATTGAAAACAAAAAAGTTCATAATTATGGAGACAATTTAAAAGCTTAGATGGAAAGGAACAGAGTTGATTTATTCTTTTTCATCGGGTTTATACAATTAAAGTACTCTTTGATTCCCTTGGTTTTCTGTCTCACCGCACTGCAATCATCGCAACGAGCAAGGGTTTCTTTCACGTGTTTAATTTTGTCCAAAGGAATCTTGTGCTCGCATATATGGGGCAAATCTTTTTATTATCATGCCAAAAGCATTTGGGACATTTCACAACTCCGGTTACATTCACATTTGAACTCTCGCAATGATGACATGGGATTTGACTTTTTGCCTGAATTATTTTCCCGCTTTCAGAAGCGCTTTCCTCTTCTTCGTTGTCGGTTGAATTTCCTGCATCCTCTTCATCAATTTGAATTTCTTGGTCGCTCTCTTCACACCCATCGGCCGGACGGTTCTCAGAAGCGCTTTCCTTTCCTTCGTTGTCGGTTGAATCTCCTTCATAAGTCTCGTTGTCGGATTCTTTTTGTTCTTGATAGATCTTTTCTTTCTCTAAAGCCTGGTTCTCACGTAATCGTCCCGGTCGTCCCGGTCGTCCGAGTCGTTTCAAAAGTATTTTGCAAACGACTCAGACGATCGGGACGACTCAAGCGATTTGGGTTCTCATATGATCGTCCCGGTCGTCTCGAACGTCAATAGCGCAGTCGTAAACTGTGTCCGACAACATGTTTTAGGCAATAATACTGCATTCTGCAGTAGATTTGGGTCGCTTCGATCGCCTCAGTCGTCCCGGTCGCCTGAGAGTAGTTCTCATATGATCGTCCCCGTTTATTCTCGATCGTACCAGTCGTCCGGATAGAACACAGTTCTATCCAAGCGACCGCGATCGTCCCAGTCGTCCGGGTCGTTTACGATCGTCCCGGGTCGTCTCAGAAGTGTTCTCATATAATCGTCCCGGTCGTCCGTGCACTTTTTGAAACGACTCGGACGACCGGGACGACCGGGACGACCGGGACGATTATATGAGAACCAGCCTTTAAAGATCGCTTAACAGTTTTTTTATTCTTGATTAAACGCTTATCAATTCCCAACTCTGCGAGCCCATCTAAAAAGGTATTAAGTGACGGGGTCGGGCTACATCATCGTTATGGGGAAGTAGCACGTACTCAACCAGCTCTGCGATGTTTGTGACGGGTATTATGCGCTGATTTCGGAGTAATTGGCCTCTAGGTGCACAAAACAGGATATCTTTGGAAGCGACCATGCTATGCAACAAATCAGAAGCACGTTCTTTTGACACCGCTTTGGAAAGATTGCCTAAAACATCTTTAATTCTTGGCTCCTCGTTGTCTTCCTCGTCATCGTTGTCCTGATCGGAGGTTATAGTGTCTTCCATACCGCTCTCCATTTCTTCTTCAACCCAATCTACTTTTCTCTTCATATCGATCCGTACTCGTTAAAGACAAGCTTCAAATGATCAGTGCAATGATGTATAGTTTCTTTTATAGCATCAAAACGCCCAAGCTTGTAACAACGGGGGCCAATAAGTCTTGTATAAAGCCACCACCCTCTTGTACAAGTATCGTCCTGTACAAGTATTTGCTTCTTTGTCTTGTAGGGAATGTTTTGATCGGCAGATTAATAAGAGCATCCTTGTATCGGAGCAAAACACGCTTATTTGTTTCAGGACAGGGAATGTTTTCCTTAAGAACATTATAAAGAATATGTAACAATGCGTGAACCTGTTGTGGAGAAGCTGTCCTTAAGAGAAATTGGCGCTGATGATCGTGACCATTAGCTAAGAGCTGTAGAAAACCCCGGTTGTACTTTACTACTTGAGACATAACTGTAGAATGAGCTAAGAATAGTAACTGTCTTTTATCGTGGAATAGAAGGAAAACAATAGAATTGTGTTGGTGGTGGTGATAACAATATAACTGTGGTGGCGGTGGTGGTGGTGGTGGTGGTGAAAACAATAGAATTGTGGTGGTGGTGGTGGTGGTGATAACAATAGAATTGTGGTGGTGGTGGTGGTGGTGAAAACAATAAAATTGTGGTGGTGGTGGTGGTGAAAACAATAGAATTGTGGTGGTGGTGGTGGTGGTGAAAACAATAGA